>JAWQUT010000057.1:1115613-1235682 GCA_033807755.1 Ellobium chinense
TGTGTGTGTGTGTGTGTGTGTGTGTGTGTGTGTGTGTGTGTGTGTGTGTGAGAGATAGAGACAGAGTGAGAGCGAGATAGAGAGAGAGAGAGAGAGAAGGAGAGATAAAGAAAGAGAGGGAGAGAAAGAGAGAGAGAGAGTAAGAAAGAATGCATTTAGGAGAAAAAAAATTGCATGATTCAAGCAAAGTAAGCTAAGACTAGGGCGCGTTTGTTGGCGTCGAATGAAAAGCGCACTTGAGAAACGGAGTTCGACATTTGAACATTTGGGCTAATGATAGGACAGCAAACCTACTAATATACTTACACCAAATGTTTAGTATGGTTGATGGAACTGCATTGTTTTTCACTGTTCTCTAGAGCTGCAGCGTTTGAACGTTTGACTCAACTGTTTAGCGAATGGACAGGTACTTTTCTGAGGCTATGGTGTTTTGTTGTTTGTTTTTTTTTACCTGATCTGTGCAATCTGTCGCCTAACAATACAATTTATACCAAGTCTTGCCATTTAACCGCATTAATTCCTTTTGCTTACACTTGTAAACTAACATTCTTAACCTTCCGTTATCCTTCCGTTGTATGCGTAATTTTTATCCAGTATAGTATTCCTCCTTACCATTGTCATCATAATCGTTGTCATCAGTCTTCGCCCTCATCGCCATCAATATAATCATCACAATCAGCATCGTTATTATTTGAATATTATTGTTCTTGAATAGTCATCATCATCATCATCATCATCATCATCACCGTGATCATCATTTTTCATTTCACACAAAATAAAATATAACAGCGTCTACCAGTGTCCTACTATACAATTTTATTTAAATTACAAAAAGAAGCACACAATAGGAAAAAGTCAAATTTTCGGAACTGAAAATTCCTTCATTAGGAATAATAATAATAATGATAAGGAAGAAGAAGACACAGGAAGAGATCTAAGACTTTATAGAGCTGCTAATTTAAAAGGATACGATAAGAGTTCACCAAAGAAAACAGAGAGAGAGAGAGGTGAGGGGAGTTCCGATAGAACGAGAACAAAGGCGTCACCCAGGTTTTGAGGAGGTAGGAAACAGACAGAGGTAAGGGAATGATTAAGAGGAGCTATGGAATACAGAAATTATCGCTACAGAGTGGTAAAGATGGTTTGAAGAAGGAAAAACAAAAAGAAAAGAAGAATAAATATATATCCACCCGTGCCCCGGGGGGGGGGGGGGGTAGACTGTCGAGGGCAGAGCACAGGTACCGAACCGAAAAGCAGTGCCGTGCTCCCACGCCCTCGATTGCCACGATCTGGTCAAGAAAGAGGGGGGAAATTTAACATTCAAACCCCATATCTCCCCCCCCCCCCCCNCCATACGTACCGTGATCATCATTTTCACCAGCAGCAGTAGTAGCAGCAGCAGCAGCAGCAGCAGCAGCAGCAGCAACAACAGCCGCGGCAGCAAGAGCAGTATTATCATCACAGCATGTTCATTCAGCAAAATACAGTGATGGATGTATCCTAATATTCTGTAATACCTTTGATAGCCCGTACCTGCATGAATGCAATATATGCTTATTTTTACATCCTTTATGGAAAGTACAGTATTTGTGAACCCGTTTCCATATTTTTTTTTCGTTATTCCATTCATGTGCATTGCTTCCAGCGACTCCCAGATTAAAACCATATCTTCGCTTAACATGACAATGTGACTCTTCATGTAATGGCCTTCTTTCAATTATTCATTCAGGGAGTGGGATTCATATGCTTTAATTTATGGCTGGTTTTTTGTTTTTTTTTCATCTTAACTTCTGTATTATTGTGTCATCTCTTTATATCAGCATATGTAGACTCACCATTGCTTTACACGCCTTTTATGTAGCCCCACCATACTATTCTACTTTGATAATCCATAATGTGTGTCGACAATTTCGTTGGTTTAATGGTGTCTTTTTGTTTCTTACTTAAATATAATCGTATAGTCTGTGACAGAAACATAAGAACTTCTCAGAAAGGGCATAGACTGGCAATATAAACTGTGTTTATTCTGACCGAATGTGTGTGTGGGGGTGGGGGAGAAGGGGAATTGGATATCTTGGCAACAAATAAATTTATAGGGGAGGCAAACTGATAGAACCTTCTCTTTACAAAAGCACGCACAGACACACACACGCACGCACACACTTTGAAAGATCAGTTTTGAAATAGAGCTTTGGTATATTGATACTGCACTTATCGTTGTATTAACAAAATGGAATACTGTATTATACAACAATTTTAGTGGCATCAAGAGATGCAAATCTTCATACAGTTGGTAGTTCTTCGGTTGCTGAGCTCACGCATTAATTCCATCACAATCAGCTTAAAACTTTAAAAACTCTGAACAAAATGATACCAAACTTTGTAGTCTATATATTCTGATTTGTGAAATATGACCTTAAACCTCAGCACGGGCAATAAAGTGGTAGGCTAAGCTCGAAAAGTGTAAACAAAAGGAAGTAAACACGATACTGCTCTATGTTGATATTATTAGTCAACTGCAAATGTACTAGATTGATTGTAATAATCGTTTTCTCTTGTAATCCTCAAGTGTACAACAGAAGGGCGTTTCCCCTGCCCATCAGTAGACAAGCTCATCGGAGTGACATTGACCCTGGAAGGAAAATCTCCAAAGCGACGGTGGTTCACATAGCTCAAGGTCAACCCAGGCGTGGCTCAAATTCCAGTACCGCATCCAGTGCAAGTAGCAAGAAAAAGCCAACACGTCCTGTTCCCAGAAGGTGGGGATTAGCGGTGACAGTCGGTTAAACTGAAAGTGCTGGAATATAGACAAATCTTCCAACTAACGACTTATCGGACTTGAAAATATGGAAATGAAAATAGGACTTCTGCTGCACCATAAGGAACTTGGTTTTCTTTCTTTCTTTCTTTCTTTCTTTCTTTCTTTCTTTCCTTCTATTCAGTGCGGATTGATGTTTGGGAAATACTAACTGTTATCATCAGTAAAGATGTTTGCAAACACAGGGCGCATGATACAACCTTGTGCAAAGTGGATGGTGACACCTAGAATTTTTTTTTTTTTTTAGAAAAGTTAAGGGTAGCAAAAGTTGTAGACTTTATCCATTTTGTAGCCTAGATGTGTTGTCTTCAATGGTATTTGCATGTTTCGAATAAGTGTAATACAAAGTTGAAACGTAGCACTAAGTTAAGGGAGTAAAATAGGATAAAGGGGGAAGTGCTCAAGAAGACAAATGCAGAGAGAAAATGAAAGAAAGAAAGAAAGTCCGGAGGAGTGGCGGCGTGGTCGTGTATAGACGTCTACCTTATTCCAAACTGACGGCGAGGCGATGGGTGCCGACGCAGAGGTCGCGGGTTCGATTCCCAACACATGACTTTCTTTCTTTCTTTCATTTTCTCTCTGCATTTGTCTTCTTGAGCACTTCCCCCTTTATCCTATTTTACTCCCCTGTTTCGAATAATGCACCTGTTCTATTCTCTGTCACAACAGTCGGAAGAAGAAGAACCGGTGGAAAGAGATGGCGAGTGAAGTCCTTTTGCACATCCAGTCCACTCACATGCGACTTCCCGAGGAGCTGCCGAGATCAGAGCTCAGAGTTTACGTATCGTCAACCCCAGGTGAGCTCATGATTGTCACCTCCACTGTCTGGACGTGTTTAAGAACACAACATGCTAAAGCCTTCTACTTGTCTAGCAAAGTCCATTTGATGAATTGAGAGTTGAAATTGTTGACAGTTACTGTTAGTTCATTAACTCTGTTGGGAGTCTTCAGTGTTAAACAGTAAGACCCCTCCCCTCCTTTTTTTTATTGCTGTTTCATTCTGAGACGCATGAAAGATATACTTAAATGATATGCATTCACTCTTGTAAAATTTGTATCTGATGCATGACAGTTATCACCATGTTTAATCTGTAAAAGCTGGTGCTATTTTGGTTTCTCTTAAAACGCCAGTTTGCGCTTGTTTGCATTCCGTCTAAACCTTGAATTTCAAACTTTCGAACTAACCAGGGCAGCAGAGAATTAAAAAAACCGAAAGATTAACGTTGAAAATCCATTTCACATCTCCTGAAGCTAGACTGTGTCTTAAATTTAGAACGCTCTTCCCATAGATCTACAAGAAGAACGTGAGTTTTTGGAAGAAGTCGCCTACCCAAAGCTGAGGGAGCTGTGCGAGAAACTTGGTCTCAACTGTCACGTGGTCGACATGCGCAATGGTGCTGGAATATTGACCAATGACATTGAAACATTTGACCTCATTGAGAAAGAACTCCGCAACTGCCGCACTTTATCAATTGGACCTTTCTTTGTTGTGAGTATGTGGAGTATGTTGGATGGTTGACTACCACAAAAATGCATACATAGTTTACCTGCCAAAACCTAGCTAAGTTACTGTAATTTCTGCTGTTTAAATAAAAAACGAATGATACGTAAGATATACGATAAAAACTGTTTCCTGTCACCATCTTTTTCAGTGGAATTTTTTCTGTAAAAGGGAAACAAGTGTGTGGGGGGGGGGGNGGGGGGGGGGGTGATCATAGAAAATAGCATTTAGAATATGAGAGACATATGAGGTTGGGAGAGAGTGGTGCTTAGAATGCGATAACACCAAAACTCATATGATTTATGAAAGACAAGTCAACCAATCGCAGGATTCATCACTGACATGGGTGTTTTTATAGCCCAGTGGCCATATGCACAATCCTTGCGTGACTTAACGTTTTGCGGTAAACATGGAAAACTACCAAAACATTAGACTATAGTGTTCACCATAGTTAACACAAAGCGCAGATTAACGTAAGATTTATGCATTCATTCAGCTACAGCTGTCTCTTTTAACTCTGGATCGTCAGTATCTTTGATTACTGCATTTCATGCGCAGAGTCTAATTGGTCATACACTAGACGATCAATACCTGCCCGGTTTCCTGCCGAAGGTTGTATACGAGGAGATTCGAGAGACGTTGATCAAGGAGGACATCATCGGTGTCGAGGCGTTTGACGACGTGTACAGGCTGGATTCAAACCGCGTGCCACCAGTGTACATTAAGCAGGTTTGTTTTCATGGTCTTTAGTTTTTCCCTACTGATGATTTGGTCCTGCACAGTTGCGTGGCAGAGGGGTGGTAATTGGGGGTTGGGTTCATAAAATGGTATAGTGGTTGTTGAGGATGTCACTAAAAAAAGACATAATAATTCCAGAAGTTTACATGGTACCTGGTTCTGAGACAACGCGAAGAGCTATATCGGTCACAATTTCAGTTCCATTGCTCTGAGATAAAATTTCTGAGGTATAAACAGGTACGATTTCTGCATTACTACTGAGATATTTTTATGTTAATGACTATACTCAACAGCCCGTTCGTGCAGTGGAAGAATATCAGAGTCCTGAGGAAGTGGAGAAAATTCTTCACCGGGCCCTATCAGAGGCTGTCTCTCTGATTTGGAGAAGTCGACAAAGTGATGAATACACGGAAATGGACTTTTACAAGTGGTCAGGTAAATGAACGTTTACAAATAGCCCAAATTGTTGTGTAACTTCCATCATGTATAGAAACTCTAATGTATCGTTAAAATTCCCATGCAAATACTACAGATAACTCCATTAATTTGGCTTCTATCTTATTTTTATACGATTGCCTATGTCAACATTATTCGATGGGTACATTCATGGAGACCTACAGACGTGCTAGGACTGAATGTCTCACTGTATACAAAAGCGCCAGTTGCCCACTGCAAATCTATCTTTGTTCAACAGCGGTAGTGAAAGAGGTAGAAGAGGGTCTTCTGAATAGCTTCAGTCCCAGAAGTGATACGCTGTGCTTCATGATGGACGTCGATCTTGCCCAGGATCCTGTGGAGAAGGATGATCAGCCCATTCGCCGTTTGCGGCATAATGTATACCATCACTACAGACACTTTGCTAGCAAGGAGAACTTACTCAGTTTCAAAGCTGGCAAGAAAAAGAATGTGGCTTATCTGAGGTAATAATTGGACTAAATTATCGATAGTAATATAGTTTTGTTGTTGTTGTTGCTCTTTTGTTGTTGTTGTTGTGGTTGTTGTTGTTGTTGTTCTTCTTCTTCTTCTTCTTCTTCTTCTTTTTCTTTCTTCTTCTTCTTCTTCTTCCTCCTCTTCATCTTCTTCTTCTTCATCTTCTGCTTCTTCGAAGTTTGTTGACTGTGCTGTCTTCAAACAACGAAATGTACAATTTCACTTGCTACCTTGCTTACAGTGGGCAAGTACTCTGTTTGAAATTACAAATTATAATTATTTCACTTTGAAACTGAGCAAAAAAAAATAAATAAAAGGGCAATTGCTCAAGAAATCCTTATCACGTCAGTTTGAAGATAGAACTGAAAATCTGTCACGTCCCATGGTATAGGTGTATAACAAGACGTAATGTTTATCGTCTCAGTGTAACATACGAGGTGATATAATCTACCATCTCCACAGGTCCATCGCAGATACCTTTGTTGCTCGTGTGGTGTCCCTTCTTCGATCCCAGATACGTCATCGCGAATATGACATCACGCAGCAACTCACCGAGGGCTCTGAAGCTCTGCAGCACGTAAGAATTGCACTGAGAGAGGCGGAGAACAAGACTGGTAACGATGACGTCTTAACAGACATCAGGAAAGCGATTGAGAGATCAGATTCGTCCCCGAAGACAGTTCTGCTCTGGGGTCCGAGCGGAGCAGGGAAGACGGCCATAGCTTGCCAGGCAGCTAAAGCATCAGTATTGTGGCAGCCAAGACGCAGAGTAGTCTTCAGATGTCTTGGGACAACGCTGAGATCATCTAGCTTGTTCAGAGTTCTGGAAAGTTTAATCAAACAGCTGAATTTCATCTACTCATTAGACATTGATATTCCATTTGACATGAGCCTTCAGCGAGCGGTATCTGTGTTCTGCTACACACTTAACGCTGTCAGTGCGAAACGAGAGCTGCATGGTGATCTCTTACTCGTCCTCGACCAACTTGAACGTCTTCCTGACTTGGATGCCCACTATCTCCTGTGTATTTTGAACTCTTTGTCCGAAGGTACCACACTCATACTCAGTCTCCAGACACCGCATCCACTGACAAATGTTTTGGAATCTCATGGGACCGTCCAAAAGATAACAAGAGGATGCATGAGTAAAAAGGAAATTAGGGCACACATAACACAAAATCTTGAACTGGCCAAACGTGTGGTGACAACAGATCAACTCCAGTTAGCAATGAATGCCCTGCCCGCCAATCCAACACCTCTGTATGCACAGATGGCATTGCATACTGTCAGATGGTGGCCCTCCCATACTTTGCCAGAGACTTACCGGTTTTCTAATCTCCCAGAGATTGACTTCGGCATTTTTCTTGAGACAATCGAATCAGATCTGGGTAAAGCATTCACACGATATGCACTTTCTTTTCTTGCCTCTGCCAGGCACGGACTCGCTGATCAAGAAATTCTTCACCTAGTGGCGAAAGACTCAGATCTTCTTGATGAGATAAAAGAGGAGCAGGATGAGTTCGTAAGCGTGGTGGAAGGGTTTTCTTACCAGCGTCAGCTCTCAAGATTGATTTCACGACTCGGGAAGTTTGTCGTGAACGTAAAACTAGAGGGAGAAACTGTTTATCAGATTTCGTCACAACCTCTTATAGATGCCATCACTTCACGGTATATGAGTGATGAATTCTTCAGCATTGTGCACCATCGGCTCGCCAACTTTTTCCTCTTTATCAGGAGGGGTTTGCTTTTGAGTTCCAGAGACATATCTGAACAAAAACATAAACAGTTTTCAAAATACCATTGGCGAACATTACGTTGTGTGCCATATCATCTGTGCCATAGTTCTGCCGATACAGCCGAAGTCTGGGAGCGCTTGAAGGAGAAAGTTTTCTTCAATTTTGCGTGGCTTGTCAACGAAGTGTACTCAGGTTTCTTCAGTGATCTTCTGGAGGATTTAAGCTACGCTCTCGACAACGTCAGCCTTGACCCAGATATCCTGTACTTTCAGCAGTTGTTGCTTTCTGTCCGTCATACAGTCACCCACAACCCCATCTCTCTTGCGGCAGTGTTTGCCAGTCAAAACGTCAACAATCTGCACAATGTGAAGGACGCAGTAAGAACTGTCGTACAGGATGCCAGAGTGTGGCTGAAACAAGTTCATCTTCAAGCACTGGTGCCTGTGTCCTATACCACAGACAAAATAGCAAGACTTATGGTCAAAGAAAATAGCATTTTCGAAGTCACAAATCTTAGGCCGATTCCTGGAACAGGCCGTCTTTTAGTTCAAAGAAACAGATCGCTGTTCATTCTGAACATGCTGACGTGTGAAGAGATCCCACTTGCTACAGTAAACGCTGACATTCTTGACATCTGCATTTCTGACATGGACAATATTGTGGTGCTGACGCTGGAATCTGGGTCTAAACCAAGAGCTGAGATATTTAATCTTCAAAAAGGGAAGCATGTAAGAACAGTTGGCCTTGGAGACGTTTCCTATTCTTGGTTTGATTGCAGGTCGATGAAAGCATCATACTTTGCTGTCGACACTGCAATCAAATGTGTTGATTTAGAAGAGGGAGCGGTGAAAAATGTATTCACAACAAAGAAGCCGTGGACAATATCGTGTGTGTCAGCATGTAAGCCTGAGAAGGTCATAACGGTGCTAATCACAGAGAAAACAAAAATTGAAGCATTCCCTGTGAAAGACATTGCCGAGTCAAGGTCGGTTTATTTGAAGAATGAACCCACTAACAAGCACTGTAAGCCATTGCTTTCTACAAAAGATGGAAAGTACGTCATATACGTACGTGAAAGACAGGCAACGGTGATTGAGTGTTCTTCTTTCAAGGTTGTAGACACCTATTCCTACAACGGTCTACCAATTGTCATCGCTGAGCTCTCAAGAAGCCATGAGCACTTGTTCTTGGGCTACGCCAACGGAAGCATCACCTGCCACGTGATGCACACCGGTAACCAGGCGGTGGTCACCCAGATCAAACCAAATCCAAGACCTCAGTGGATGACAGCTGCCAAAACTCGAGACAAAAGCCGCTCTAAGAGTAACGGCAGTGTCCGGAAAAATGGGACCCCAGAACTCTTCACGACATTTGTGACATCTGAGGACGACCATTTCTTACTATGTGGCACAAACCTAGGTCACGTGTATATCATTCATGTGCCAAGCGGGCATCAGCTAGTGGACATTACCACACAGCAACAAACCGTGGAGAAGATGGTGTACCTGACAGACAAAGGTCATTTTCAACATTTCATCACCCTTGACTCAACAGGAATGGCCCGTCACTGGAATCTGAGACCTTTGTTCAAGTGAGTCATGTAAAATACTGTATACATGTTATACGTGTGTGTATGCCCTAACATTTACTTCATAGGTGATGGCTCCATCAGTTATCAGAATAAATGCTGGTTATCTTACTTATGATGACAAAAACGAATTTTTATGGTATATGGTTAATATAACTAAATGGTTATTGTAAAACCACCTTAAAACCCATGAAAATCGTATAAGCTCTGCAGATCTTAGTTACTTCATAAATTCCTTACCATCTCTGAGAGGCTACAGAAACATATGAACTGGCTGCAGAACCTCATTTACAATATGATCATTATCTTTGCACCCGTACCATCTCTGAGAGGCTACAGAAACATATGAACTGGCTGCAGAACCTGTATGATCATTATCTTTGCACATCAGGCTGAACGTGAATATTTTTGTTCCTTTATGTGACTTGTGTTTTCTCAGGCAAACCAGGCTAATTCTCCAGCTGTACATCATTGATGACGACCTCCAAAAGGAAGAAGAAGCCAAATTAGAATTAAAGAATTACTTCCCCATCTACGAGGCCAGGAAAAACAACAGGATCTTCTTGAACGGTCCAGATATTGCGGCATTCTACCAACAACCACCGGCAAATATCTTTGCTGAGCTGGCTGACCTCGACCCTGCCTTTGGTGTTCAAAATGACTGGGAAGTGACTGGTAAGCGGAAAGGACACATACAGTGTATCGTGATCGAGACCAAATAATGGACAAATCACATCTCATTCAAACTCAGCTGCAGAGTAGGTTGGCGCAAGATATTTCACAGAAAGGTTTTCGCAAAAATGCTAAATCTATAATCTTTTTTTTTTCCACATGATGGAGATTATTAGACATGTCAATGATCTGGTTTTAAATTCTACGAAAGGACATGCTAGTAACTTTCGTTACTTAGGTCTACGTTTTGCTATTCTTCTACGAATAGAAATGTATAATCTCTGCCGATAGAAACGGCAGTGTTGCTGCATGCCTTGCGAAAGGATTATGAACTACTGGTCAAGTGCTGGTGGTGACAACAGTAAGATTCACTGGTACAGCTGACAACATGTACGAGTATTTGCATAGCCTCATCAAGTGGTAACTGCAGAGAGTCGCAAAAAAACCCCCAAAAACCCGGATACCTACTAAATCCTTAATATCTCCTACAAAAATTACAAAAAAAAACCAAAACTTGAAATTTTGTACACTTAAAATATGTCTAGAGATCTACCATTTGCCAAAATTTCATTAAAATGCGCACAAGATTACGTATTTTATGTCATTTTGAAATATAACCTTCATCTGAATCCCCTCGACTTTTTTTCGGAGGAGGCTGAAGGAGATCATTTCAGCGACACAGACAGTGGTTTCAACAGCCCCATACGGCTCAAAGGACCCTTCAATGGCTGCAAGGAAAATTCGATGACAGACTGATCAGCCGACCGACGAACACCAGTGGAATGGTCCCCCCCCTTCCCGCTCCCCTCCTCCCCCAACCACAGTCCAGATCTGAATCCTCTCGACTTTTTTCTGTGGGTTTTTTTCTACTGATTTTCTGACGTTTCACAAATTTGCGTCATTTTTTTAAACTGGAGGTCTGTTTTTGGAAAACGTCATAAAGACAGCAATTTTCAATACATTTTTTTTCAAACTTTCTACGATTGTGTTTCAATGGACTTTTATACATAATATAAAATTTCGTGTGATTTCATAAAAAATTGTGGGAGTTATTACGTACTTGGTGCGTATCGTTGTTTTTTTTTTTTTTTCGACACATNTTTTTTTTTTTTGCGACACATGGTACATGCCGTCATCGTGCTACGAAAATGGCTGAGGTATTTTTTCGCATTTCTGAGTGAATACGATAAATAATGTGAATCATTGTAACTACAATCCTGGGGGAAAGTATTCGGGCATTTTAATTGTTCTTATATGTCAGTATGGGCCTTGATCTCAGAAACTACAACTGTAACCTTATTAAAAAAAGCCCAGAGTCTGACCTAACCTTTTTTTGGTAAACAGTGACAAAATGTACCCTCCTCAGGTATGATTGCTGACCTCAATGATCATCTGATTGCCATGATATGTGGTAGTGAGCTGAGTGACGTCATCCTGACTGTATCCAACGACTTCCGGCTCTCAAGATGGAGTCTCCATGACGGATGCTTGGTGTGGAGTCGCAGACTGCCGTGTCAAGGGGAGGGCATCCATGACATTGCATCTGTGTACTACGATCAGGCCGTTCTTCTAGTGGAGCAGTCTCGGGTTGGACGTGGCTATGGAATCTCAGTAAATGTTCTGTTTTTCTTCATTCATTTCAAAGTGTCTTATCTATTATCTTCTACAGATACAGTACAAGAACAAGCGTCGGCCATATAGATATTCTTATTAAATGGGAGCTGTATTTTTTTCTTTAATTAAAAATTAAAAAAAAAAGACGAACATTGTATTCATTTACGCGAAAGAAAAGCAATACACAACAAAGGCATCAACACAGAAAACTTCATATTGCACTGTAAACACATTTTTCATTTAAATCATATCATGGATGCTTATGTCACCAAGCAAGTTAGTTGAGGGTCATCTTGATACCGTGAACCACACGGCCATTTTATGATCTCAAATGAAATGTCTTTGTGTGTTAATGAATTGCAAAGAGGTACGAAGACTGACCGGTCCTGATTTGTTAACTGAAAAAAAAAATAGAATAAGTTTAAAACAGACGTACACCAAAAAATCACAGCTTTATAGACGGTGCATTATTATCTTTTCAGGTCATCTATACTGGAGAGGGGCACAACAAACTTCTGTCACGTGACAATGTTACGTGCTATTGGGCGTCACTGGACAGAACTCGTGTCATGCTCATGTGTCAACCATCAGATCAGCAACCAGGTACATGTAATTAGCCAAGCGCTAACCAATCATGCGAAAACATTTTTAAGAGCACGACATATTTTTTATCCAGAATGAAATAGATTAAACATTTGAGACTTTATCTTTGATCATTCATTACAAACCTGAAACTTCAACATTTGGGATTGTTTCTTAACTGCTGTATATCAACTTTCATTGCTTTAAAAAATATTAATCCAACACTAGACATGAATAAGTAAATAAAGATATTTATAAGAATTTAACGCATTTAATACATATTATTATAAATTTTTGATGGTTTTCCTTCGTTAGATGATAGACAAACAAATGGACTAAGAATGAATGTTCATAATTGTGAATGAACTTGAATCTGAACCTTAGAATTTAACTTCTTTCCAGATGCCAAGCTGTATCTGTGGGATTTGATTAACGCCAAAGAAGAGACCTGTGAACTTGTACACTCGCCACCGACTGATGGCCTCGAGCCTGGTAGTTTCACCTTCACCACATTTTCCCCTAGTCTTCAAAATAACATTTTCTTGATCCTTCCAAAGTTGGAAGAAACAACAACTCAGTCTGCAGGTTCTCACAGATTTTCATGCTCCAGACGTAGACCAATGTCTCAACACTCAGCCCCAGACCCAGATATTGATTCCTCTCCAGAAGAGCCAGCAAGTCCTGTCGGTGGCAAATGTGGTTCTCCTGATGTCCGACCGTCCATTTCTGATAGGAAAATGTATGAGTCTGATTCCAGGCCCATGTCTTACCGAACTCCATCACAGACACCTCCCACCACTCCAGAGCCTTTCATTCATGGGAACAATACTCATTCACTTGAGCGTTCTGACATGATGGAAGCTGATGGCATAACGGAAATGTCACCAGAAGGACAACTCAGCAATGCCACAACCAGCATACACTGGACGAAGATCAGGACGGGAACTATGAGTTCTAAAGCTGCGGGAGGGTCATCTCACAAAACACAAGTTGATGGCACTACATCTGATAAAGTCTCGACGCACTCAGTAAAGACAAAGTCTGTGAACAGTGCTAGATCATCACCAGTGAAATTCAGATTCGGTGAAAGGGAATCAAACAATTCAAAAGGTGGACGAAGACAAGACAAAAAAGATACGATTCCTGAGGAAGCAGACGGTGAGGCAGAGGACAGCAATGAACATGAAAGCATAACTTATTCCCACTGTCGTTTCCAGCTCCAAGTAACGGCGGTCTGCTTTGTGGGAGAGGATGACATACTTGTGGGAACAAGCTCTCAACACTTGCTCCTGATTGGTCTTCCTTCCTTCCAGCCAGTTTGTGCCTTGGGAGAGAATGGTCCAAATCAGACGAACGGTCTGGACGGTTTGTCAGACATGTTTTTGAGAGAAGTTTCTACACCGCACAGAGGAGCCATAACTTTTGTCACAACATCAGATGATACGAAACTTCTGATTAGTTCGGACAGCAGCATTGTTTGCTTGTGGGATGTTGTAACAAGAAACTTGATAATGACCATCAAGCTGGACAAAGACCAGGAGGTTCGTTGAACATGTTACGTAGCGTGTGAGCGGTTGGAAAGTGTGCCAGGGTCACGGGTGAACACTAAACTCACACATGAAAATTGGGGGAAAATATTCAGGCAGTAGGTTTACAAATGTAAGGCTTAAATTGTTGTAAAGCAAGCGTCGCTGTGACATAGTGGTACACATTCAGACATGCAAGCTGAGAGATCCTGAGTTCGATTCCCGATAGGGACAGGACATTTTTTTTAGGGTCAGATTTTCGGGCTTTTCTTCTCAAAATTGGTTTAAAGTTTGATCTTTCTCGGTACTCTGGTAAAGTCTCTACTGATACTCCCGATAATTAGAGTTTGGATATATTCCTCCCCTTTAATAATAGCAAACGGAGTATACGCCCTACCACCTGGTATCACATGTATTTTGACAGTGTTAATTAATTTTTCGCATCTGTGAAACGCTGTAACTGAATTTATATTTTATAATGTTTGTCATGTAAAAGAAATATCAGAAAACGTATTATAGCTTGATTAACAAACTTTGTGCATACTTGCACAAGTAACGCGTGAAGAGATAGCAATACTTTAAAATTCTGTCAACATAATATGGTTGTACATACTGCGTACTACTAAACAAACCAACCGGCATAAAAAACGCACCACTGAAAAGCATGCCAGTAATAAAGAAACTATCATAGCTATGGAAGTAAAATTTTCCATACATTTACTAATTTATTTACTTGTCCGTAAGCAGCAGATACAGTAAACATTTAATTCAGTATTAATGGATGTGATCTATTGAATTTTACAATTTATCACCATGTAAGGAAAGTTCATTATGAGTGTGGCGTTCACCTTTTTCCGTAAAATAGGATGCTTTCAGTGCCTACTTGAAATTACGACTGTATGTGGCACTATATACACCGGAATACTAGATCACTCATGTCAAATGAGTGATTTAACTCAGTCTCTTTCATCTTATGCTTGTCTAAGATCATAAATTACACTGTTTAATGCCAGATGAAAAGCATAATCCCTTAGGCCGGCCTTCCATAGGACGGCACACGGCTCACGACATGTCGGCACGCGACGTGCGACAGGTCTTGACCCCCCTCACATAGGAGACGCGACACGTGACAAGTCGGAACGGCATAGGGAGTCACATTTCCTTTCGCCAGCATGGATTCTTCTGATGACGATACTTTGATTGCTAATAAATACAACCATTGTTAACCATTTTGACTGTGAAACCTGTTTATATCAAAATTAATAGAATACCGTAAACTTGGGGGGGGGGGCACTTTACACAGTACAATAAACTAATCTGGTGGAAATTTACGATCAATATCTTCCCAAACTTGCTTTCTTTTGTTCCTTGTTATGGTAGTCTGGATTTTGGGGGTCCCAAATAAGTGGCCGGGCTCTCACAAGCTCATTAAGCTTCTTCTTGTAGTCGTCTATCTCGAGTACACCTGCCACACACCTCACAAAAAGTGAACAAGTTGACTTTTCAACACACGCGGTTTTCGTTACCGCTGTGCCGTGTCGTCCTATGTAAGGCGGTACTCTAAATCTTTGTGCCCACTTTTGTTTTCACGCGTGAGGTGCGTTGTGTGCCGTCCTATGGAAGGCCGGCCTTAAGTCTTGCGGAAATATATTAACTATAATAATATGTACATGTATTTTCTTGTACTATTCCAGATTTCTCACATGGTCATCTCAAAGGATGCTGCCATCATTGCTATTGCAACCAATGACCGAGCTATCCGTCTGTGGACACCAGTCGAGCACAGAGAAGTTGCCAACTACATGACAACTTTCGATATCGTTGACCTACAGATGACCTGTGACTGCCGAAAGGTCATAGTTCGAGGGGTGGGTCCAGAAAATAAGCCCATCCTTGAGATCTTCGACGTCAGAAATATTGACGACATTCTTGTACACGTGGCAAATAGAAAACAATCCCAGCAGCAGGAGCGTATGGACAATTTGAATAGTGAACGAGTCAGGAGGGCCAGCAGACAACATTATGATGAGCGTAGGAAATCTTTAATCGGATGAACATTTTATTCTCACAGTGAGTGAGAAATGAATGACTCTGTTTTCGCAGTATTAACATTTTGTGTCCCATAACCTTGTGAACTTCATCACTTTTTCAGTTCCATGATTTTCTTATGGCATTGATTTGTTATCAAATATTAGCTAGGTCGCATTTTCGCAACGCTGGTACACTAAGGTAAAATCAAAGTAGACACAATAATGCGGCCGTAGTTCACAAACAATGGCGGGATTGGGCACAGTCGGCACATGCCCAGGGCCCCGCGTTTCTAGGGAGCCCCGAACTCTAGACGACAAAAATTTTATGGAGAGAAAAAGAGAGGAGGCGAGCGAGAGAGAGAGAGAGAGAGAGAGAGAGAGAGAGAGAGAGAGAGAGAGAGAGAGCCAGCCAGCCAGCCAGCCAGAGAGACAGACAGACAGACGAGTTGGATGGAGCTGGACGATTGTTTTATTTCATCAATCAATTTGCTGCTATGGCAGAGTTTCAAACTCTCAGTGGGCACCTTTGTTACCACGTGCAGGGCCCCCACAGTCTTCCACGGGAGGGGGTAAAATGGGTAGTAAGTTACGGCTGTATGAGCGAAGATAATTCGTGTTTTTGTTTCTTTGTTCCTCTCTCTTACATATTATAGTTACATAATGTTGTTAGCTACTTATGCTAAATACGTTTTGAATACTGTACATTGCCCTCACTTGTTTTGTGTGCACATTATTTTAAGCCAAAATATAAAAAAACAAAGTTGATATGTCTATGTTTGCTGCATTTTTAAGTAAAGTTCTATCTCTCCCTCTTTTGTTCTTTCCAACCACTTCTTTTTCTCTCCATAAACACATGTTCTTGCCCTTCAGCGAGGGGATCCTCTATAGTGTAGAACTTGGACAAAGGTCCATCCAGCCCATAAATTCATCCCCTACTGACCAGTCTCAAGAATGAAGTCCAGACAGCGTAATTTCAGTGAAGAAAAGGGTTTTTAAGTTTTAAGTATTTGCCATTAGCTGCTGCCTTGTCTATTGCAGTGAAGTATTACTGTATTTTATCTATATTAATAAAACGCTTCTGCCAAGGTGTGACTTCCGATAGATCTTCTCAATCCGCCCGATTCGCCAATCGTCCAACTTTTTCACCGAGTCTAATGCATTCGTCTATGATGCCTTTCGGTGCGCTAGGTATTCTTTCGCCGCTGGTGCGTTGCCTGCCTGCCCATTTGTAAAATGGGGTGTTAGTCTTGTTTTATATATTATTATGAAGCATCCTCACTGTTATTCTAGTACTGTATATATACATTGGAACATTGTAACACAATCATTGCTTAACACAATCACCTGCTTAGCACAACTCCAATTCATCAGCACCAACTGCTTCGTTTCTTACAAAAAGCCCTCTTGATAACGCAAAACTTCTCTAACAACATACCATTGGTAACCTGGTCTGAAGGGTGAGTTTGTTTTCTGAGTTCTTCTGTATATTATCATAAGACTGTGAAGCGCAGTCACCAGTGTCAGAGAGTGCCATTATGAAGTGATAGCTGTTGTCTTTCTACATTCTTGTTATACCTAATCATTGTTTATTAAATATGATCAGTTTCAAGTATATATTTAATGAGAATACCTTGTTATTAATATTAAGTATGAACTTAACATGGATTCAATACGATTTTATCATTTCATCATTCAGATGGACCGTTATGAAGTATACCTATATAACAGATATACATTACTTTCTCCATGCACCAAAGCCATACTTATTATTGAGGTTCTGTTGCAGTTATATAATAAAGGAGAATCACAGTGATGTTCAGCTGTTGTTTCTTGTATTCTAACTCTGAGAAAACTTGGCAGCACTGAAGACACAGACTAGCATAACAGTCATATGGTCTATGACTGAAGAATATTATCCTATACCTGTGGCATACCTCTAGTGAGGAATCAGAAGTTAGTGCTCTAGGCCATGTAAAAGAGTTATCTTAAATAATCTATTACCAGATATATATTACTAACTTTCTGAGAGGATGAAGAATTGGATGTACATGTATTTGGCCGAAAGTTTTAATATATATACATGTAATCTTAGTATGCCTTATATATTTGTACCTGCTATTTTTTTTAATCTGATTTACTTATAAACTTATATAGTACAAGCCTTTTCAGTTTAGATTTACAGGTTTAATCTGTTTACATATATAACAGTACTTACTTCTATCTGTGATAATTTGTGCTATATATATTTTTGCCCCAATTGTATTGTATTTTGAAATTCGGTTGGAAGACCACGCTTTTGATGTCCACATGATATATTTCCAATGAAAACTGTTCATATTGCTGAAACTGAACAGTTCTGCTAACTGCATTTCACCACAATGGAGTGCACTTGTAGCCCATTCTATAACATCCCAAATGAAGACAGGTTATTAAGTGTAACCACAGTGCAATAGTGCTATAGTTTTCGAAGAGAAGGTACAGCATGACAATGCCCATTATTTAATTCTGAATAAGCATTTCTGAGTCTGTCTGACTGAAAAAGTTGCTATTTTATTCATCAAGTATCCCACATCATGGTATCAATAAAATCTCTTGAATCTATCATTCTGGTTCAGGATACCATAATTTAAAGGAAATCTGTGGCACCAAAAATAAGGCAAAGACAAGGTCAAATTAAACAGATTTTGATTAGACACCAAAGCTTAAAAAGAGGAAAATAAATGAGGCTCCTTGGGTTTTTTTTGTTGTTTTTTGTGGTACTTTCTTTTTAACCATTTCATTTTAACTGTTGTCTATATTGTCTATTATACTGAATCTCACAGTCAAATTTTATTTTCAGCTCTGAAAGAGATGAGAAGTTACAGCTGCCTAATTAAAATTCTTATGAACCAAATTCAGTGATATTTTACTGAAATAATATATTAAAAACATCATTTCCAAAAAAAAATGTTTTAAGCATTATGTTGCTACAATAACAGTGGTAATACTGGGTTTTGTTTAATTCATAAAAATCATCTCATTTTAACCAAATGTTTTATTGAAATTTTGATATCTTTATTAGTTTTAATTTTATAATTAAGAGCCAGTACCATGCTGACACTTAAAATTTTGCAAAGTTTTGATACTGAAAGTTAATAAAATCAAAATAACTTTATAAAAGTTTGGACAAATAAACCAAAACTCAATTGTATTCTCATTTTTTTTTTTTGACATTTACACTCCTGCCCTTCTACTAACAAGGCTCACTTCTACATAAAGATACATAAAATAGACAAAACAGCCATTATTTCACTTAACTTTTGCACACATCATTTCTTTTGAGGTTAAGCTGTTAAAATGACTATCTTACTGCTAACTAATGGGAGTCATAAACTGCAATACATGATACAGTGGCATTAATAGAAACTTCTATTCTCAAAAGACAACATTTGTTTGTTTTGTTTTGTTGCCCTTAAGTTTTGTTGTCATTATATATTATATAGCCGTAATCGTGCTGACACACCGTAAAACACAAACTCAATCAATCAATCAATATCTCTCATAATTTTATCAGAGACTTATATAGATTGGAATGCTCTGTGCATATAAAAAAAATGATGTTTTGATCTCTCAGGTATCTTGGACAAGAGCCATCAACATAATATTCTACCCAGCATACAGTACCACAAAATCAAATTTCGGCATGCCCTAAATCAGTTGTATTACTTGACAAAGGATTCTAACAACCACATAAGATATCAGAACCATCACAAAAATATTTCTGTTCCTTCAGTCTGAAAGGGGCGGCTTCTACCTTACTATCCAGTCTGCACGATGCATGATAGGATGATAAATTTGATATCAGATAAAGGAGTGTAGATGAGATTTGGAATTTAGACTTTTGTGAAACAGTTGCATCCGAGTCATTCATAACCATAGCAGTGAGTACAAAGATAAGACTCATCATCACAAGAGTACACAAGATGCTTTGGTTTTATGATCTTCATGTTTAACATATTTTTTTAATTAAGATATCTTATAAAGTATTGCATTTTATAATTTCTTATAATACATGAACAAGTCTAATGTCTTCTGATAAAAGAAATACTTACCTTACCAAAACTACCTTTGAGAAAATTCAATGGTTATGTTTGAACACAGCTTTTGCTTCTATAAAATTCTTGTCTAATTTCTCCTACTATATCAAATATATTCACATTATTACAAAGACAATTTGTTAGCAGATGATTGACAAGCTGAATGTAAATATATAAAAAATAATTTAGGAGAGAAATCAAACATAAGTCCTTTTATCAGACAACTCTAGAATTGTGCCATGCTCTTTCATACTCTTGCAGGATCTTGCTTCACTGTCTGTGATATAGAAGATAATTATGTCCTCTACAAATGTTGTGTGTAGCTTAAATTAATGTTCACAAAATAAACAAATATTTCACTCTCTAATTACATCACTGTATTTAGTGGCAGAAAAAGATTAAGTGTGCTTGCTTGTTCATATAATTATTTATTGCTTTCATTCTTATCAAAATTAAAAACTATTGTTATAACTATACATAAATTAGGTGACCTTATGATCTTGAAGAGTGAGAAAGACAGAGAGAGAGAGAGCAAAAGAGAGACAGAGAGAGAAGAAGAAGAGAGAATTGCCGACAATGGTCTATGGCAGCATACAAATTAGTGGATACGTCAATGAGTGTATATAAAAATGAAGATTCTAGATCATTCAAACATTCTACTTTCCCTCCTCATTTGAAACATCTCTTTGCAAAAGAAGTTCACAAATACAGTTCATAGTAGGAATGATGTCGGCAAGGCCACCATCGCCATCATGTGATGGAATGTTGCTGAGTTTCAGGACAGGAGTCTGCCATCTGCTTTCAAATTCACGAAGTTCACGCTGACTAACTTCACTGTGGGCATACTGGTCAAATCTACATACTGTTAAGAATGCTGACATTATCACACAATAAGAAAACAAAACTAGATGCAATTCTGGAAGGGAAGAATATTAATTTTAGAGTGATTGTTAAGACAATTTTTCTTGCAAAGTATCTATGGCAAAATTTGTCAGTCCAATTCACAATGTTTTCTGATATTTTGGTAATCTTGTACATAAATATTATATGTTGGCATTGTTAAATCCAGTGGTGAAGTTGCCTCTGTAAACATGTGCTAAAGATTCATTCCATCAAGTTTTCTTTGAAAATAGAAGTAGATATAATTTTTGTGTTGTAAATAATTTTGTCAATTAATCTCCGACTACAAAACAATTTGTAAAAGCAAATCCTGATGTCTGCTTTATGTATATAATATTGCTAGCACAATCCTTAGCATAGCATGTAATTAATCAGAGAACAACAGAAAGTCAAAGTAACATCAGTCTAGGGACTGTTTTCACAAAGCTTTCCTTACATTCCACTTCACATCATAAGCAGCATCTCCTTTTGTATTTTCAAAGGAAGAGTGTTTNCCGGGAAAGGCCCGTTGGCCGGAAAATCCGGCCAAAACCGGAAGATTTACATCCCTGATAGCATGTAATTAATCAGAGAACAACAGAAAGTCAAAGTAACATCAGTCTAGGGACTGTTTTCACAAAGCTTTCCTTACATTCCACTTCACATCATAAGCAGCATCTCCTTTTGTATTTTCAAAGGAAGAGTGTTTCATAAAAGGTTAACCCACTCACCATCACAACAAAAAAAAAATCAGTTTTCAACTGAGAGGTAAAAGGATACTTGGTACCAATGACAATCTTTGCCAGTTGATCACCAGGATCTGTCAGTCTTGTAATCAAATGAGGAATTTCTTCCCAGCTGCTCTTGTCAACAAATGAGAACAAGAACAAAATTCCATCAACAGCAGCCTTGCAGGCCTGCAGATATAAAAGAGTGCAGAGTATGAAAAGTATAATCTCCACATCTGCCACGAGGTACGAAACTTCAACTGTTGCGCAGGGATTTGCAAGCAGTAGTATTAGGATTCCTGCAATGCCTGTTCCTGTATGAGTAACTTACCTGGCGAGCTTAGAAAAATGGCAATTCTATTTTGAAGAGCATAACACCAGATGATCCTCAGAGGCAGATACCCCTTCCACAAACTTTGTGTTAGACCCTTTATGCTTCCTGACACTCTGAGGAATTGGGTTATATCTAGATCATAATTCCAGGGCTCTAACCTCCATCTCTAACTGTTCTTCTTCATGGTCTCACCAGATATATCTTTCAGCCAAGGTGTGACTAAAGTAAAGTAAAGTTGCAACTTTGCCAGTATGACCTTATAACCAACATTTAACTGTTCATGTTGCTTGACCCAAAACTCAAAATTACTAAAGGAACTGAAAGTTTCACTCGAAATCCCAAAGCAACAAGATGTTGAGCATGATATACCTTTGATAAAATATTTGTACAGTTTGTATACAGTGACAGAGGAAAACCAAATTCTGTTTTTTAAAGATGCTTCCTGCATGTAAACGTTGAATACACGTGCTGCTAGATATATCCTGCTTCTAGTATCAATATGTCACACACAAAAGTAAGTTAGATACCGAGATCTAAATAATTTCTTTGGTAATAAAATCTTTCAAATTGTGGGTGCAATACCAAACATGACTGAAATTTGTCTAAAATACTCACTGGTAAAATGTGGTCAAACTTTTTCACTGAAATCTCTCCAGTGTCCCATAACGTTAAGTTCATCAACACAGTTTTGTTTAAGTGGGCAATCTTCACTGGCCAGTACATCTTTGTAGTCTGAATGCCTAAAAAAGAAACCTAATTAAATTTAGCTCCATCATGTGTTTGGCGAACATGCGATAGTAGAAATGTGGGTTAATGTATGCCATGTCATTATGTTGGTAATTCAAACAAATGGTTGTAAGAAATCATTACTTGGCATGCAATCAGTCGATCACACCATTTCTTCACTTCCGACGCAGGCTCAAAATCACACACCGATTTACATTTACCTACAAGATGGGAGATATTACTGAACTTCCAAAATACAAAGACAATTTATAATTTAAAAAAACCTGCCTATCTTTGGAAGCCTTTAGAAACAACCAACAAAGCTGTTGAAAGAAAACTTGGGCTGAGCAACACCATTAAATCTCCTCTAGGCTGAGAAGTTGTTGACATTTTGTGAGGAAACATGCCTTTTGTTTCTTAATTTTCTGAATGATGCTACCCTGGCGCAACACTTGCTCATGGCATAGTTCAGTCGCCATGTGGAAATGAGCTTACACCCATTATTGATGTAGGTTGGCTGTTCTGCATGGGGACTGATTAAGTGCCACAAAATTATCACATCACCGAACTATGCTTTTACTAATCCTGTCACCTCTTCTTGTTTCTCTCTCTCCCCCTTGACCTGAGAATATCATCCGCCTATCCACCTTCATGAAAAACAAAATACTAACAATTAGGAATTTTCAAACAATCCCGTAACAATAACAGGTACTGGTCAAGCCAGCCAGAGTTTAGTTACAGAATTGTTCAACAACTATGTATAAACCCTTTCTTTTCACTCACAGCAACAGGAATGATGGAGTCAACAGAAAACATCAAATTATAGATCATACACTGTCATAGTTTCTTCAAACATATTACCATACCAAACACAATAAATATTTGAATGCTGATTAACTAAAACTAAAACTACCGCAGAATTATCTCATGAGCTTGATGCTACCATACCTGCTGTTTCACTGTGAACTTCAGGAACAAGACGCCCAGAGAGGTGGGCAATGGTACTTGTCTTTCCAACACTGCCTTTACCTACAACCACTATTTTGTAATGAACATCTTCAATGGATGAGCTTGCAGGTAAGATGGGGCGCTCTAGTAAACCTGTTAAAGTAAGGGACTAAGATCGGTGAAATTATTTGTGACTTTACTAAGAAGAAAAATATGATGTCAGTTCAGTAGTGGGGTATTTTTTTAATCATAATTCCACTGCGTTCATTCTGATATATTCATCTGCTGGGTTATTTCTTTCATTCTTTTACAGAGTATGTTATTTTGTTCCAATCCATTTATACAAATAAAACACAACGTATCCCATGAACTACTGAAACCTAAAATTTAACAATTCTGTTTTCTCTTGCTGTCAGACACCCAGTTTACACTTTAGCTCAAAAAAACCCAAACATTTAGAACTGTCTGTAAGGTTTAACATTCTGCCTGGTATCAAATTGGTACTGTATTTACTTGGGTCTGCCTAACTATGACTGATTATGTCCAAATATTAACATGTAGAACTACTTCATTTTTCAGTTCACATGAAAACAACTTGGTGATTTTATTATCAGAATATGCCAAAGATTTGTCCTTAAATTTCTTTCCATTGTCAATCCTGTAATTTCACTCTAGGTTACTCTGAACCTCCGCACTCACCCTACCATGAGATAACCATCAAGCTGGGTTCACGAAAACTATACCCTCATGAAAAACCATTTCCAATTTTTGTGAAAATTAGATTCCCCCCCCCTTCCCCCCCCAAAAAAATAAAACCACTGTTTCATTATTATCATTCAAACTGCTAAATAAAAAATAATTAATATTTATGCAAAATAATATTCAAAATCCTCTATGTTGTCTTGTTGATGCTTTTTTTTCTCATGTTAGGTATGACATTCTTGCAGTCTGCTTTGTTTCAACATCAAATTGCAATCTACTCACCATAAGGTCTCAGATGACTTCCATTTATAGAAGAAATTGCTCGCAGAATCTCTGTACCCTCTGGTGTTCGGATCCAGTCCTGAGCAAGCATTGATCTGGCCTGAAGCATTGTTGCCTCAATTAGAGAGCTGCATTATTTGTTAGCAACAGATGAGAATACACGGCTACTACTGACATTGGCATTGCTATGACAATCTTTATTTTGGTGCATTCCTCCCCAAGTCACTGCCTGGTGACTGTTAATTTCATGAAACCTCACAAGCGTGTGGATGTGTACGCTGATAACCTGAGCCTTTATAGTTATGCTCCCCCTAGCTTACCACCTAAATGGTGTATTCTCATCTCTGCCACCACATCCTCAGTGCGATACTCATGCCAAGGCTGGTCTAGAGACAATCACAATATAACTTTAAGAAGGATTCAACAGCTGTTCAATCATCAATTTGTTTGGCACAAAGCTGCTTAGATCTAGACTAGTCTAGACTATGCCTCTTGATAGATATCTTCAGCTCCAGACTGTTAAGAAAAGTGTCCACTCCTCTCCAGCGTCTTGCATCAACTGATACAGTCTAAACAATAGGCCTAAGCATGTTACATTGCAGTACGAACTTAGGAAGAGGCATCACTACGAGCGAATCCAACTGTCCAACTCTTGGACCTTAATTGTTGTTTCTTAAACAAGCACCGGCCTAACCCGAAGTCAGTTTCCGTCAATGTTGAGTTTTTGCCATGTAAGCCTAATTCATGAAAATAATTCTACGACAAAATGTATTTGATTTTCCAGTCTCTTTCAACAAAACTGAATGTCTATATGTGGCCAAATAAAGTTTAACACGTATGCACGATTGTTACTTTTATAATGAAAATCTTTCTTATGAACATTTGATCAGTTTTTGTCCCATGAATTGCTCGCACAGCAGAGTTCTCAATATAATCTGGCCATGTTTACTGGTCACTAAATGGTCGCAGTCGGAGAGGAGAGTGTTTTGCAGACAATGCAAATTAAATAGAAGTGGTGTGTTAGTGATCTTACAGACGCTTCCATCTATGATCCCTGTTGGAGGCTGTCCAAGACTGAAATTTATGTGATCCTGAGGTAAGGCTGCAATGATAAGTGAAATGAGGTAGCCGCAGAATGGTAGGCCTACTTTACTTTTTAACAGCTGTGGTGTAAGTTAACAAAGACTAACATAACAAGATGACATAACATTAACAACGTAATGATGATAATGATAGTTCACTGATCAGCAGATGACTGCAGTGAGGACAAGCGCTTATGAATTTATGATGATGCAGTTTTATAAATACATGTACAGCCACGTATGTGCCCTGGTGGATATTTCCAGCCAAGGTTCAAAGACTGAAAGAGGCGAGCAGTATTTTTTTCAGTGATCTTTGGAGGGTGGGTCATGTCTCCCTCAGTCATAGTTATTATAGAAAGAAACTCAATATGGTGGGAAACTGTGGCCATGATTCTGAGAATGAAACTATTATTATCAGATTTGAAGTAGTTTTTGCTTACACTGAATAATTTTAGCCTGTTGTATTGGAATCCTCTCCCAATAATCTGTTTTATTTTTCAGATACTGCATCAGAAATCAGACTTTGGTACAAGTAGTGTAATATATTGTTTGCAAGCGTGGCAACCATGTCAAGAAATTTGAAAAGTGGCACAGCAGATGAACTGAGGGATGTAGAAGAAGCTATCTATAATGATAAGCAACAGGAATTGAACCAGACGTCAAAGCTCCCCAAACATAAAAGTGAAAAATCTAGACCTACTGGATCGAAGAGGCAGACAGCATCAAGATCCTTTCCAAAGACCATGGCAGCAAAGGCATCAGTTGGTGTTAAGGGCAATGTATCATCTCTCAGTTCACAGGCTTCTTTGTTGTGTAAGCCTCATGTGCTTACTGGAGATTCACAGTCACAGGTTACTGAAACAAAAAGTGTTACAAGTTCTACAGGCAAATCAACTAAGTCATCAACAGCGACAACGGATTCTAATCTTTCCCCGATTGGGCCTGCTCAAGCAAGTAAAGCCCTAACTGCCTCTCCTGCAGCCAAGCCATCCCAATCATTAGAACAAGTCACTAAATCTCTTTCTCCTGTTGTCAAACTTGTTCGAATATCCACTGATGATTTCAGACTCAGAGGGGCACAGTCTTCAAGTTTCAAGTCAACGAAGACAGCTGTAGCCGCAAAGGCATCTACTTCACAGTCTCCAAAGCCTGTCCAGGTGTCACCATCTGTAGCAAAGTCTAATCCTCCATCTTCAAATTCAGCCCATTTGTCTGCAGTTGCAAAAAAACTGAATTCTCCAGCAGTGAAGTCTTCCCAGGTTAGTATTGCAGCAGCAAAATCTGCCTCTTTACCCACAGAGTGTATCCAGTCACTAGAAACTGTAACAAAAACTACTTCATCTGCAGTCAAATCAGCCCAGTCATCTGCACTTACTGAAAAGTCTAAATCTCCAGCTGTTGGATCTACAAAGACAGATACAGCATCATCAGTCTCTTACTCTGCAGCCACAAAGTCTATTTCAACATCAGCAGCAAAAACAAAGCCTGTCACGCCGCCTGTGAAGTCAGCACAGTTCTCTGAAGTTCCAAAGAGGTCTAATTTTCCTGTTATTACATCAGCACAGGTTTCCACATCAGTTTCTTTGGCAGTAGGTGTTCATTCCTGTATCGGGTTTAAAAAGTCAAATTCTTCGGTTGCTCAAATTAAGTCACCTCCAGCGGTACCGAAACCTACTTCTGCTGCTGATAAGCCTAAGAAAACAATCTTAGGTGCACCAAAGTCTAACTCTTCTACAGCAGAGCCTAATTCTATCACTACAAAACCAGTCTGGTCACTCACGGCAACAAGCAACTCTAATTCTTCAGATGTGGCATGTGTCTCTAACCAGAGCCACACTCTAATTGATGGAGGTGAACTATCACCTATCATTTCAACTGTAAAGCAAGCCTTGGATGTTGTGGAACATACTTCCATCCCTCAAAAACCACTCAGTGCCACAGATGGTAAACCTACAACTCCTAAAAAATCAGCCTCACATCCCGGTGATCCCAAAACACCTGCTGTCAAGGGAAGTGACATGGTTGACAATATTCCTCATAGCGATGAGGTTGGAGCTGTTGACAGTGGCTGGGAAATCTTGTCCCAGCAATACAGTGACACAAGTGATGATGAAATAGACTTTCCTGGAAATTTGTCAGACATGGAGGTTTTAGATGAAGTCCACAGTGAATCTGGGGAAGAAAGCATCACTGCTGAGGATGGAGATAAGAATATAGAGAATTCGGACATAAATCAGGACAGTAGGCAGACTTTTGATGATGCAGGGACACATTGGGGCAATGCTGAGGACACAGCAAAAGCAGATGTCAGTCAGGGTGTTGTTAAAGATGCCTCACTGTGCAATGCCCTCCTTGAAGATATAAGTGATGAAGAAGATGAGCTGCTTCAAGTTGAAGAGGTGACTGAAGTTGAAGTAATGGAAAATTCCAAGTCTCATGAGGGAATTATTGGCCCAAAGGAGTCTTTGAGAGACATACATGATAATTGCTTGAGTGCAGAAGCAGATCAATCTTCTGGAATCAAAGCAGTGGCATCCCTGAATCAGGCTGGTCCCTCCATAACCTCAGAGAGTGGAGAACCCCATCATAAAAAGTGGGGTGAAAGCAAAAACAATAACTCAGATATTCAAAAGCAGCCATCATTGTCTGTTGCTCCTGTTATGGCATGCAGTGAGAAACAAATTCTTGAGCTTCCAAGTGAAGTCAGTGCTTTACACAATAAGGAAACTATACAGAAACCTATGACTGCTGAAAGTGAAATTATAAAACCAGAAATATTTTCTGTTAAACCAGCATTTGTCTGTAAGACAGAAGAAACGTTGCTTACTAGAAGTCTTGAAACACTGAAGACATCCAAATTTTCTTACCCAAAACAAAGTAAAGCCTCACAAACAGACATGCCAAACGAGTTTACAAATCTGACATTCTCTCATGAAAAGAGAGATGCTCTTACTCAAACAGAAGAGCAGAAACAGATGGAAAGCAAAGACGCAGAAGGAATGAAACAGACCTCAAACCTCAGGCATGAAACTAAAGTCAAAGTTGAGACAATCACAGAAATTGACAGTGAGGAGATTCTGCAAGATACACCATTTGAGGCTAGTGCACAACCTGACAAATCAGTTGTCATAGGTACATTATTACCAAAATTGTCAGCTGAGATGAAATACTGTGGGAAGGACTGCTCCTCAACAGATTCTGGATTACCAAGTGTTATATGTGAGGATAATGCAACAGAAATGTGGATAGGAACAGAAAAGCACCGTAAGTATGTTATGATAACGAAATCTCAAGTTGTCAGTGAGTAACTTAAGGTTAGAATCTACACTGGAGCCTATTAATAGTGGAACCAAATTGTATAGTCTCTATCCCCATTTTCATACTTTTCATTATTGTTAAAATAGCCTTTCCATGAGGGAAGTGGGAAAGCAAAAATGTGGCTGTTAGAGCAACTGCCTTACCCTCACACCAGTTTTTACATGTATGAGGTGCTTTGATGGTCAGTGCCTGTATAAGATTGCCTCACTCAGCATGTACAGTTTGACTGCCAGTAGCTATCATGTCTTGCACAGTGATTTATAATGATGCATGTAAGACCATCAACACAGAATTTGCATTTTACACATGTGTCATAAGAATACATGGTCAGATTAATTCTCTAGTTTCTTTGCCCTAATTCAGAAACAATGGATCGTGGTAATAACAATAAGAGTTTTGAAAGTCATGACCATCCTGCTTTTCAGAGTTCCACTTTATTTTAATTTTATGCCATCAGTAATCAAAGCTCTTTTGCAGTTTTTGTCTTATAAATGTGATATTCACTATGAAAACTCTTAGTCCTTTCTAATACAGTGGAAACTTGATTGCTTACTCATGCAATAAGTAAATCTTGTTATTAAGTATGAATTTCACTAGCATGCATTCATTGTTATTCTGTCATTTCACCAATCTGATGGACCTCAATATTAAATGTACTTCATCAACAAGTATCTTTTCCATGTACCAAGGCATACTTTATATATCGCAATTCATCTAATCTGTATGTTTCAAAGTTGATAAACTTATTCTTTCATCCCTTAACAGTCACTCGTTGTAGTTTATATAGAAGCATTTTAGCACCTTGGGTTGCTATTTCAGCTGTTGAATGAGAGAATCAGGCAATATCAGGGAAATTAAACTTAACATTGTGTACAGCATACTTGTGACTTACAGTTTTCCTACTCTGGCATGGTAGTAGAAAGCATTTCTTCATTTGTCAAGACATGTACTCCTCCTTCGCAGTGAGATTATTCTTTTCATTTTTCGTAGGCTTTCTCATGATTAAAAAGAATTTACTCCTTCACCAACTTCATCCTAACAGTGTATGCATTGACTTAAATTGACAGGCTGCTTTACTTTGCAGAAAGGAGAGGGACTGTGGTAGGGGTTAGCTTGCAACCACTCACCAAGGAAGACTTGATCAAATTGATAGATGTGCTCGATGACATTGCTGTAGATTATGAAATTCACAAGATTTCTGATGACAGCACACACAGGTGAGCTTCACCAAATAATATTAGGATGACAGAGGTCCCTGTTGAGTACCAGTCTTGTGATACACATGCAATGCTTTATCTTTGTAAATATTTCAACAGATAGAACTGGCAGAACGTTTAGATAGAGCCCCATAAATCTACCATTGGAATATTTTACCAAAGCAGAACTCTTTTTGAAACTTGGAATTTATGTATGCAGGGCAAATCAATAACACTATTGTGATAGCACTAGCTGCTAAGTCATATTACACTAGAAAGTAGATGATATTCAGATTAAAATGAATTTTTGCCTTTATTTTCCATGTTTTATCTTGTGCTGGAATGACTATTCAGTTCATTGACACTATCTGCAGCAAGGGGAAATCACAAGGTACTCTCTAGTAGTTACCATTTTATTAAAATTTTACACGTCTCCAGGTCCATGTGTCTGAGCCTATCCAGTGAGGATATGATTACAAAAGTCTTGATGAAAGTGATGGAGTCAAAACTGAGTGCACAATTCTTGAAAGTGGGATTTGAATATTTTGGGCAATATCCTGATTATGAAGGTGAGTAAATGTTTTAAATCATTGCTTTATAATCTAATTTACTGTGTGTGATTGAGGGAGATTTATTACACTATGAACGTTAGTGAGTTTGTGAACTAGGTCTTGTTGTCCTTATCATTATCATTATGAATATGAGGCAAAGATATTTGGTCAGCATGAAGAGGATAGTATATGATGCCAATCCTTGACACTAATTTTTTTAAACTCAGAAATCATCAGCAAAATATTCTGTAAGGAGTCTCACCTAAAAGTTCCCGAATAATCTATCACCTTTTGATAAGATTTCATCACATCACATTCATATATATTATATGACAATTCTTATCTCAAGTGGCACCTTCCATCATGTGAAGTGCAGTTCAAGACTGTTGAGCCATATTAACTCTGTATTACCATGATATATTTTGTGTACTACTTGGAAGCAACAGTCTTTGTATGAAGAATGGTGAAAAAGATTTAAGAATCACATATTTTAAACCTGTATTGTCTCAGAGATTTGAGTACCAGACATCAGAGAAACCCTGAGCACCGATCCACTTACAAAATATACCTAATAGAATAATGTTTACGATGTAGCTTTTTCAGTAACTCCATAATACACTCTTTAAATTCTCTCTTTCGCAGCTTCATATATGATAGACCTTTATCAGGTTCATGCTCTGACAAGCATATTCAGTGAGAATGAGGACAAGATAGGTAAGTTTGGTATTTTTTGGTGTCGGTGTACCCATTTTGTGTTGGAATATTTTGCCTCACGCTGCTTAGATTGAAATGGGCATATGTATGGAAAGAAATGAAAAGATCCATGCAGATTCTAGAAATATGTTGAGTGGTTAGACTAGACTGCTAACACAGCATGCTGAGAAGTTAAGCCTTTTTATTGCTGCTGTGATTGTTGTTGTTGTGTTCTATTAGTTGCTTTCATGTGTAAAAAAAAAAAATTAAAAGGAAGTACAAGTTGTTGCTAATGCTATTATAGAAATTAAGGAGTTCAGGCTAAATTAGAAAAAAAGAACCAAACTGTTGAATAATGTTGAACATAGATTTATCCATATTGCTATCATTTGGCAGTGTGCTTTGTTAGAACATTTCAGTAACTTACAGAAGATGCTGAATATCCCAGCTTTTTCTGAATCATGGTTTGAAATATGGAATACATATTACGATCTACATTTCATACTTTCAGATGCCGATTTCTTTGAAGCTGCTTTTACCAACATTCCTCTTGGACTGCCTGTAAGGTTTTTCAAGTTCCTCTTCCCAAGTTGTGCCAGGCTGCAGTGCACTGTTAACAACCAGACAGATGATGAGCACTGGGATGTCACTTTACCCAAAGAAAACAGGTGGGAAGTGAACTAGACTACCTGTTGCTAGGTGTCTATTTTAGAATATTCTATTGTTCACTGTGCAGGCCAAAAGATTTTAGTTTTTAAGAAGTTTTCAGATAACTGAAAAGATTTTGAAGTACATGAGGTTCATGAATCTGCTTCACTCAGTTTCCTCACAGTTGGCTCAGTGACATTGCAAAACTTAATCAACTGGAAAACCAACATCAGTATTCAGTCAAACTTTTTTTTTGAGCACTTTAATGGAACAAGAATCGACTGCAACGTATTTCACATTATATGTTGAATACTACCACATTGAAGAGTTATGTCTGAAGATTTTTGTGATATATACAGTCGAGTCCGCTTAGCTCCAATTCGCTGGGACCACCTCAATGAGTTGGAGAAATCAGGATTCGACTAACGATTTCCAAGGCGGGTCAACCGTATGCGAGCGAGCCAGCACCCTGGGGAGGTCACGAGGGTAATTCAACAGGGGATGTAACTAAAGATGGCATATTGAGGAAGTATTTCAAATGGGATTATTTCTTTTTCTAAGAAATCGCTCTGGGTAGTAGCTTAATAGATGAAGAGGCCGCCGCTTTTTCCACTTGTTCCCGGTTTGTCAAGATCGTAGAAAGCGTGCTAACGGGAACGCCATATTTCTCAGCTATGAGTACTATGACATTCTTCGACATCGCACCTCTGTCGATTTCCTGGAGCATGTTAATATTCGACTCAATGGAAAGAGTCTTGAGGTTTCTCTTTACAGGATTAGAGGAAGCCATTATTTAGAGGACAAATTCAATTTAATTCAAGTTGAAAATGATAAAGATGAGTCAACCGTACGCGAGCGAGCGAGCACACTGGGGAGGTCATGAGGGCAGTCTCTTGTTTATTTACCGTCACAGTGCATTGTATGTATACACTGCTGCCGAGATGTTTAATTATCGATCGATTTTTCAGCACCGCCGAGCCCTCCCGCGTTCTCTTCCCCCTACTGTCCTATCAGCGGTGGTTAATACACACGCCCTACTTATTGTGCTGCGGTTAATGGCACTCGCAGTGTCCAGTTTTATTGCCTCTCTCTATCCGCGGCACCGTCTTGTTTGTTTTTCAAGCCGTCGGCTTGTTTAGTACCATGCACGGAAGACGCCAGGAGGTGATTTTGCCTCTGTGGCAGCGCTGAGCAGTTGGACTAATCAGAAATGGGCATTAATTACTTCGTCTTATGCAAGGATAATTAATAGACGCAAAGAAGGAAAAAAAACTACTATTTCTTTTCATTTCGACTAATACATAATTGGACGTATCCGGTTTCGACATACATGGACTCGACTGTATACTAATTAGGATGGCAAGGGAGTAGACTATTGTACCACCTTCAACAGGACATATAATTTGGTGTAATCAGTTGTTTTAGAAGATATATAAGTTTCTATACTTGCATCTGATGAGTGTGAAGCTGATGGTTATTTTTTGGAGCATCTAAGGAGCATTTCTCCATATGTCAAGAGATGTGAATGAAATGGCTTATGGCAGATAAGGTTTTTGAATACTTTACATTACACAATAATTGTATTGCAGCAAACAATTTAGCTTTTAACTTTAAATGAGGCTATGATAGGAAATACTGCAGCTGAATGTCAGATCAGTCTTGCCTATTAGCTGATTTCTCCAAGGATATAACTGACAGTAAAAGTGTCTTCTTCTTTTTGCCAGTGAGCTGAGATTATATTTTAAAGAGGAGGAAGAGCTGGACAGTTTTCTGGCATGCTTTACAGAGATTACTGTGAATAGAACAGTCCTGTCCTTGGCATACAGTGGAAAATCTAGAAAGTGTAAGTTATCAGACATTTGTTTGCTCCATAACATGGATTAGTAATAAAACCCACCTTTAACTCTTTGACTCCCCATAGGAGTTTCACCAACGGACCCATGCTGTTTTCGGAATCACAATAAATTCAGCCTGCACCTAACTAAAAAGCATTAATTACTTTATTTAATATCGAATCTTGTGGAAGGAAGTTGTCGATAATAAACTCACGCATGCGCAGAAGTTTTCATATCTTTCACTTTTCGTTCTTTTGAAGATTATATTGTTAAATAGTGAGCCGGATTTTCCGGCTTAGAGACCAAAACAGGTTTTGGCTTGAGCCGGAAAATTTGGCTTGGGGGAGTCATTGAGTTAATAGCATGGTTGTGAGGGAAACCCAGTTATATGTGAAAGCGATGGGCTACAGCAGAAAATTTCAAATTTCTTTTTTCAATATTATTTTATCATACTATACTCAAAATTTTAATACATTTTAATACCAAATTAGTGCTATTGCAAAACATTTTACAGGTCTCAGCATTTTCTTTCACATTTTATTATGCCCATCATGAAAAATGCCTGGCATTACTATGAAAGGCATCTCTTTTGGAAATCATTTATGAGTCCCATGCCAAATATTTTGTTTAGATCAAGCTCTCTAACTTTTCTCTCTTATACACATAATAACGACTCTCATCTGGCACACCTCAAGGTAAATCTTCACTTTTTCTTCAGATACCCATCCCTCACAGAAGAAACAAACTGAATTTCAGCTGTCAGAAGAGGATAGGTTGAAATCCCAGCTCAGTGTGTGCGCCAAGAAAGATGAACCTTTGGCTGGAATAGACTCAGAAAAGTGTGGCATTCTCCCAGATCAAATGTTGCCTGCTGCCAAAACCACTATATGCATGTCTGTGACCACTGATACGGAAACAGGGCTGTCTCCAGAAGCTCAGCGTGAGGAAGTTAAAGAGAATCCTCTAGAGGAAATAGCACCTGTACATCATGAAGATGAGAGTGAGGTGGCAGGTCATAAGGAATTGAAGACAGCTGCTTCATCAACACCAGAAGATAACACAAAAGAACACCAATGCATCTCTCTAAATCATGAACAAAGCTCAGGGAAAGACATTCCAACTGATAAACCTGAACCTGTGGCTGATGTCAAATCTGACAGCCATTCATCAGGTACTAAAATTCTCACTGAACAGTCCTCTGCTGACTCAGAATGCAGCCACACAGATCCTCATCAGAAGGAGTCAAAGACGAAAAAAATCGGAGAGAAGAAAATAAAACCTAAGAAGCCAGCTGTACAGAATGTCAGGAAAAACTCAGAATCAATGGAAAATTCATCGGCAGCAAACTCAGAGCCCAAACATTCTTCTTCCATTCTATCCCCAACAATATCAGCCCTGCCTCACACAGCTGATGTGAAACCTATTCATTCACATACCATTCCCTCAATAATTGGGGGCAAAACACAGTCAGGCTGTGTTGCTTCAGTGGGCTCTCACATGGCAGGAGGACAGGTATCAATTCCAACATCTTCACCAGTATCAGTTGTTTCATCAGTGGGACCATTGATTGTTCCACCACCTGCATGTGGTACCAGAGTGCAACCACAGTTTATCAACCACATGAATTTCCCACTTCGAGTTGGTAGACCATCAATGTACACTATACCTCCACCTTGTCCACCTCCGCGTTTTAACAGTATGGGTGAACCCTTCAGTAATGCATTCAGGCAGCAACTCCCAGGGCCAATGTACCACCAACCTAGACCTCCGACCCCAGGGAACCTTCCTTTCCATGCTTTACCACCACCAGTATCCACACCATTTAATCTTGGCACCCCTAGGTCTAATACCATGCAGCCAGGCCACACTAAAATACCAGAACTCATGCAGCAAAAAGACAAAGCACAGTCAGAGTGGGAAACTTTAGTAGAGAAATTCACAGCCTCTTTGTCCAGACCCAGGGACACTGGAGGAGATAAGTGGTCACAAAGACCACAAAAAGATTCTTCTTTCAAATCTAGGTCAAGATCAAGATCAAGAGAGAGAGAATGTTCATCTCCTTCTTCAGCGAGAATCAAGTGGCCTCGACAGCCACATGGGAGAGTTTCTAGGCCTGAAATATCAAGAATATCATCATATTCACCACCTGGGAGATCAGGAAATTGTTCACTTTCGCCTCAACGAGGACAACAGATCACATCCGGCCATCGTAGATCTATAGATTCTCCACCTCGTAAGAGGCGCTCTTCATCAAAGTCTAGTACTCCAGCTACAAAAAGACAAAAGCTAACCTATAGTAACAGAGAAACCATCACCCAAGAAGATAAGAAGAAGAAGAAATTGGTGAAAAAAACATTTGTAGGAGATTCTTCCAAGACTAAGGATGGAAAGGAAATTACTGGAAAAACAGCCACTTCTAAGAAGTCTGAGACTGGGAAGAAAGCCATTAGGAAGAAAGTTGAAAAGACCAAACTGTCAAAAAAGTCGGAAGTTAAGAAACATCGCCATCATGGCGGTAATAAAGTGGAGCTTTCTGATAAAGGAGTCAGTGGTAAGTCCAGTTTGGTCAATGTGTTTGACTTAGACAAAGAAGCGTCAGAGGTATTGCTTCCAGATGTTCTTAAAGATGTGATTCAGAAAGTATTTCAGGAAGGCCAAGAAGGAGAAATTATCCTTCAGAAGCCTTCCTCAGCAGATACATTGAACAGCAGTGAGCCAGCAGAGAAAGAACTGAGTGTGAAGTCTGACCAAGAGATGCAGAACAAGTCATCTCACACTGACCATGATGTATTGACAGATCAGAAGAAAGGTCAAGAGATGAAAATGCAGCCAGCTTCCCAAAGAGATCCCAGCATCAGAAACGGAGAGAAAACGGAATTTGGAGCTGTTGCAGGTGAACAGAATAGTGAAGATCAAAGCGGGGAGGTTAATAAATCACACCTGAAAAAGGGTGTTGAAGAGTCACTGCTAAAGAAACCAACAGTCAAGAGTAAGAGAAGCAGCAAAACAAACACGGAGTCAACAAGTAAAATTGAGGATGACAAATTTGATGTAAAAGCTGTGGAAATGATGGGCAGGGGCAGTGAAGATTGCAGCAGTGAGGTGAAACAAACGCATGCTGGGAATTTACCTCAGGATGACATACAGAAATCCTCCAAAACTTACAGTGATAATATTAATGAAAGGGTTGAAGTGGTAGGCATAAATAAAGATAACAGTGAGGGCACAGGAAGACATGCCAGGAAATCATCTCGGGATGGCAGGCAGAAATCTTCTAAATCAGACAGGGACAACATGGCTAAAAGCGTTTCTGATAGCATGGCTGTTGAAATGACAAGCAACAAAAAAGTCAGTGACAACAGAGTGAGCAAAGAAAAACGTGTCAGGAAGTTTTCTGAGGATGACAGACAAAAATCCTGTAAATCTGACAGTGATAAGACTGTAATAAGGGTCTCTGAAATCAAGGCTGATGAAATGAGTAGCAACAAAGACATCAAAAGTCATAGTGAAAACAGAAAAAAGCATTCCAAGAAATTAGTACAAGATGATAATCAAAAGTCCTTAAAACTGGGTGGTGATAATGTCACCCACAGATCACAAAGGGCTGGTTTTGAAAGTGATAAGGCTGCCACCAGTTCAAGAAAGTCATCTCTTGAATTTGAGACCACCAAAGCTGATAGATTAAGCTCAAAGAAATGTAGGTCCACTGAAAAAGATACAATTGATGAAAGAAAATCTGTCAGGAACTCAGACACACTTCAATCTCAGAAGACTAAAGTTAAAGACTTCATTCCAGAGACAGACAAGCCTTATCCACCTGTTTCTGCATCATCCTCGAGAATAGAGAAAAATAAACATAGCCACAGGGAAGTTGAAGGAAAGAGGCCAGTGTCACCTGTTATGAAGGAAACTGTAGCTAAAAGACGTAACTCGGGTTCACCAGATGTGTGGACATCTACCCTGTCTGCTCCTAAGAAATACAGATCTCGGTCTCCCAGTCTAGAAAGAACCCTCAGGTCATTATCACCAGATACATCCAAAGTCTGGACATCTCCCTTGTCTGCCTCTAAGAAATACAGGTCTCGGTCTCCTAGCCGGCATTATGCATACAGGTTACCATCACCAGATACATCAAAGGTGCGGACATCTCCCTTGTCTGCCTCTAGAAAATATAGGTCTCGATCTCCTAACCTGCACCAGACAGACAGGTCACCATCACCACAGACATCCAAAGTCTGGACATCTCCCTTGTCTGTTCCTAAGAAGTACAGATCTCGGTCTCCTAGCCTGGGCTATACACATAGGTCTCCATTACCAGATACTTCAGAAGTGTGGACTTCCCCTTTGAGAATAAGGCCGTTGGGTCCTGGAGACCACATGGGACAACAGTCACCACAGAGGAAACAGGCATGGTCAAAAGAAGCCAACTGTGATCTGAACTCATCACCTGACAGATACTCCAGGGCTCACAGGTCACATGACTATGATGAAGAGTCTCTCACACAGTCATCTAGCAGGAAGAAACTGATTTCATCTGATTCTCCAGTCAGGGTTCATGATTCATCTAGAAAGTCAAGACATAAAAGAAACTCACTCGACAAGACATATGGGTCCCACAGGAAAGAGTTTTCACCAGGATCATTTTCCCCAGGACTGACCCATCGATCACCACGTTTATCACCATCACCAGTAAGAAGATCCTGGTCACCCAAAAGGGACAGGAGCCACAGTTCCTCTGGGCACAGGTCAGCATCAAGAGAGAAGGCTGAAAACTTAGAAAATGATGTTAGATTTTCAAGCCGACATCATCACAACTTTGATGGAAGCAGTCAAGGGCACACTGGTTATCAATTTAGTGCAGATAGGATAGAAACATTATGCTCTGAGGTCACCACAGAGGAAGGGCTGAAGATGCATCCAGCAAACTCACAGTATCCACCTTGGAAAGAGAGAAGATACCGTGATGAACATCCAGGAGGTTCCAAACAACCCTATTACAGCATGTCACTTCCATCAGGCATGCCCATGACTGTGCCCATGTTAGTGTCCTATCCGACACTCCCATTGCCAGCTCCCTCGTCTGCAAAACCACCTCCAAGTCCACCCCTATCAAAGTTCTCAGAAGTCAAAAAAGTCGCCAAGGGAAAGAGACTGACCACTAAAGTGTCAGACCGTGGAAAGCTGGGCATTGTGACATACGACTCCAGTGACAACAACAATACTGATGAGGAAGATGAGTACTCTTCTGTTGAGCTCCTGAAGCGACCTTCATCCATACAAGGTGAGACATCTGCAGTGTTCGGTCCAGGTCATATAAGTTGTGGGTAACATGTCTCCCTTGTCATATATTTGGGAAGGATATTTGTAAATTTGTAAGGGGATTTTTAAACTATTTTCCCTAGTTCTTTCCAGTTTATGGGCAAGAAATGTTAGGAGATAAGCACGCATTTTAAAAAAAAAAAATTTGAAATTTAAAGAGCAAATCGCAGGATTTGAAAACACTGCATCAGCATCTTTGTTCACTTATCACCAGAATGTGATAGTTGTTAAGTGCTCTAAATCTTTGGGTGTTTGTTAAAGTGTTGTATACGGATGACAAAACTTAGTTATAAATCATCCTAAATCATGTCAGTTTATTCAAGGGTTTTTTCTTTGGCATAGTTATAGAAAGCTTAAGTCATGTTAGCAAAGTTTTACACAATTTAAAGAGACATTCAATGCATTTCACTCAATAAATTGACATTTCTACCGTATGATTCATTATAATATCCTCTTGGGCATTTGCTGCTCTGCTTATCTTACCTTTTCATTTCTTAATCCAAGTTATGCTTCCTGCACCAAGTCTTTAAATGTGTTCAAGTAATGATCATCATTAAATTTGAAGAGGAGAAGATGCATGCATAGTTTGGGGCTGTTCACAGTCACAAACAATAATGAGTAAGAATGTTGGCAGCCACAGAAAATATAGTTGTCCTTTTGTGGGGCACAACATCTGTAAACTCATGTTTTTTTCTCTGAACTTTTGCATAAAGGATTGCTCTCACCAGTTGATTTACTGTACTTTACCATTTCAGTAAGTAGAGGCATTATGATATGTATACCCATATTGATAAATACTGACAAATCATGTTGTCAAATTTTATATGGACTTGTCTGTTATTTGTTTCAGAGAACTTAGCTACCTCTGAAGCTGACGAGGTATGTATTTAATAGACTAATGTTTCGTTTAGATTGTTTTGTATATGGTGTACTATGTGGACAACTGTTCCTGTTCATTTAAAAATAGTCATGAATGCTAGAAAACAAATGAAATTCTGTTGTATGATAGGTAGGTGTTCAGTGCCTCATAAGTGAATAAAATTTGGTACCCTACATCTCAGTAAAGTTGAAGACTGTATTGAAATATGATAGGGATAAGTAATGTGAATGAATCCTTCAATAGAAGAGTATACTATTTATTGAGTTCATTCTGCCTTGGATCAGTATTATCAGATAATATATGTTTTACTAACCTCACTTTTCTTATGCAAAAATGTGTACTGTTTTCAGGAATACGCAGAGTGGCTTTCTGATGCTGCTAGGTAAGTCCTTTGGAAACTTAGATGCTACTTACCTCATTATGTTATTCTTACTATGAGAATAGTTCTAGACCCATTGCAGTCCATTGCGCTTATGCTTAGACTAAATCAGTTGTAGTTGCCGTCATACCACCAAATGCAATCATGCAGATAGTTTATGAACATGATATTGTCCTGTGAATCATGAGTAAGGCTGCTTTTGTCTGTCAGCAACACCATTGATTTTATCCCCCATTTTGGCGTTGAACTAAAATCTTTGATATTGAAATGAAAATGTATAAGCTATATTGACCAATAAACTTTTAATAAATCCAACAACATTAATTTATCCCAAATGTAATTTCGTGACAATGCCAAGACTAGTATCTGTGTTGCCTAGTAGGTACTGGGGTCAGCATTGTCTGGAAATTGTCTGAATCAGCATATTGAAACAGCTGTCGGTGTCCCTCATTATTCTGTCCGTAGTTGCTTGGTGCCAAGCATCAGATGGAATGTTGGTAAGAAGTTAGCCTTTCCACTGAGTATGTAAATACTCAGGTATGGAACATTGCTGTATTTTGTTTGTTGCTATTAGCAATGTAAATAGTTGACCCCACTGTTTTGGAAAACAGCAACTAGAATAGCATGTAAATGAGCAACATGTCAAAATTTCTGTGTGATTTTGTTGAATGCCTGATTATAAATCAGGAATTTAAAAGATTAAAGTACATTTTTTTTAAAGAACGAAATTGTTTTGGCTAGTAAAGTGCCTTATTTCAGTATATTTTATTTTTTAAACTTCTTTTGGTGCTGAAGATAGCAGTCACCATTTGTTTAAATGTTTGTTTCAGACGTGCTAGCACAGACAGTGATTTTCAGAGAAAAATTATTGAGGCTCTTGCACGCAAGATAAATGCTGCATCTGGTGAGAAAGTCAACAGAAAAGACAATCAAGCCACTCAAAGCAGAGCTCAGGATTCGCACAGAAATAGTGGCCAAGGAGGCTATAAACCAGATGCAGAAAATACTCCCCAAAAACTTCCTGAACAGTGGCAGTTTTCAGAAACTTCAGACAACAAAGACTATTTCAGAGAAACAGCATACCAGTGTAAAACTCCAGATTTTTACAGTAACAAAGGTGACTGTATGCCAGCTGGGAAGACATCATTGCCTTATGATCATCATGTTAGTAGACCTGCGGAAGCTGCCAAAAACAGACCTACTGCCAATGACATTTCAGAGGAGAAAACTGTGAACAAGAGTATGTTTAATGACCTGCTGAAGTTTGTGAATGATATGCATGCACAAAGTCAAACTGAAACAATCACCTCAAAGTCTGTGCTTTCTGCCTCGCCTATTTCATCTCCATCCATCAGTTCTGCACCACAGGTACCAGAGTCCAAGAAATCCAAAGAGACTGATGATGATGACATCCTGTGGATGATTCGTAAGCTTCAGAGAGAGGTCAAACCAGTCAAAATAGGCAGCTCATCACACCCCGCTCAAACCACATCTTCAGTGCATAATGAACAAGCTCATAATCAAGAGCGGACGCCCGGCAGTTTGCCAAAGAATGAAAGAAGCAGCTGTGAGGAGAACCAGTTTCAAACTGTCAGGAACAATGTGCAGATGGAGAATTTTCAGCAGTGTGGATCTACAAGTTTGCAAGACCAGCAAGAAAATCAGCAGCAGAGCTGGAGTTCTGAGCAGATGAGAAAGCAGCAACAGAGGGAACATTGCAACCAGCAAGACTGGCAGGGAGGATCCCTTGCATTCAGGCAGCAACAACAGCTGAACTGGCAAGTGCCTCAGCAGATGAACAATCAGCATCAAGAAGGGCCTACTGAGCCAGGTCATTTTAACAATGAACCACTGTTCAAACCACAAAGCAGCACTGCAGGTGTTAAGAGCAGTGAAGGCGGATATATGAAAATGAATACAAGTAACAGTAGTAACATATTTACCAACAGTTTGCCTTTCTCAGTTAGTACACAAACAAGTACTTCGTCATCAGTGTCCAGACAAGGAAATATGAATTTCAGAGAGGATAGTAGTAATAGTTCTGTGTTTGAAACAAATATGCTTCAGAAAACGACCACATCTGCACCTGTGATCCCAGGACTGACACCTGAAAATCCTTTAATCAAGGGACTTGCAACATTGATAATGATTAATGCTATGAATAGCACGTCACAGCAAAGGCCAAATCTATCACCTTCTGTTTCTATGAATTCATTTCTTCATAACCCAGGAGGACTCCCTCAAACTGTGGCAGCTGTGCAGCCAAAACAAACAGCAGCTGATAAACCCTTATTGCCACCTCCTGTGCCTCCATCTTGTCTAACATGGGAGACTGATCATCCTGGAAATGTCCGACCAAACTTAGGGTCATATCCTCATGCTGAAAAGAAACCACTTCTTTCAACTCCCCCGTCACGCTCTGGAATCATGCCAGCCTCATCAGTTCCTTTGCCACCTCAGCTGCCACGGAGTGTCCCTCATCCACATGGACCTGCTCATGGAGACAAAACCTGTCAGTATGATCAGTATTAAGCCAGTCAGAGTGCAGGGCATAGAAGGAGGAGGAGGACAAAAACAGACAAGAAAGGATGATGAATCGGATGGAACCAGGAGAGCCGGATCCAGATGACGAATATGAGGATGAGGACAACTGTGATATGGAATAAATTTGTACTTAGAAAATGAGATCAGATCTGAAGGTTAGTTGTGGATGGTCTATTCTGCTGTATGCATTAACATAAACCATTCCTGATTATACGATAGAGAGGTAATAGGGATGTTACAATAATCCATTTGTCACTACATCATGTGGGAGTAACTCAAATTCTGACAAAGGCAGATGAGTTAAATAGTGAAAATGACTGAGCGATTAGCAGGGTTATTCCCTCATGAATGTTATTGTGGAAGAATGAAATGACTGTCATAAGTACATAATATGCAGACTAGATGTTTTGCAACTTTCACTGAATAACGTAATGAATGTTGTTTGAAAATCTTTTAGTTATGTGGTTGTTTGGAAATGCTCGCTTTTATGTTTTACTCTGCTTACTGCTTTTATTTCTTTCATGGTGCATTTGATTAAAATGTGTCTTCCTTCTATGCGAATTCTATACCAGCCAGTCATTTCCAGTTGCATGAATGAAGTAATGTCACTGTTATGGACTTTGGCGTTTGTGTGTGTCTGCATTAGAAATTGGTCAAGTCAGAACCACATGAACATAAACATTGTTTTAAGCTGAAGACTTTTGGACTCTGGAGATGCAGTCTCATTCCATATTGTACAGATGAAAATGGAAATTTTAGAAATCTTTCTAATGGTGAGTCATCTTTCATTCTATTTAGAGATGCTTCCATCACAGCTTGATGTTAAAGCACAGTTTCTGATATGATTAAATTTGCTACACTGCAGTGTTGTGAAAGAAGACCTGATATTGACATCTTCAGTTGTTCTCTGAAAATTACAAAATTACAATATAATTCAGCTAAATCTGGTCTGGATGTGTTCATATGGCTTATGAGTATTGTGAACTTTAATATGACAGCACTCTGTGAATTTACAGACATGAAATAAGCAGAGAAAGAAACTGAATGCCTGCAGAATAAATACAGCAATAGCAGGAAAAGAGGTGGATTGTGGAAAAGACTTTTTGTACCAGTTTTCGTTTTAATATAATGATAAGCCTTGCTGATATTGTGAACCGCTACTGTGTACACAGCGTGTATATATTTGAGTCATTCCAAAAATTTATTCTCTTATTTGGGAAGTGACAGTTACGTATTAAAAATGATGAATATTAAGCATGAACCCATTCTTTTAAGATTTTGTTATTCCACTGTAAACTGCAATGAGTGAAATTTTATGTACCATACTGTTAATTAACAGGTTCTAATTTTAAGTGCAAATATTAAAAAAGATAATTTGAAAATGGTGTTCTACTCATGACGTGGAGGTTATCTGTAACATATGATATAACAATAAGTTGATTCATGCAGCTGTCACTAGGGGCAAGAAAAACTTTTCAGGCTGCACTGAGGGTAGTGGCCTTTGAATATGATAGTCACAGGGAAGGAAAAGGGACAGTTCAGCATGGTGGACCAATAAATTTTCATGATAAACTGTTTGACCAGCATTTTTTAATGGCTTATTTGTGTGTAGGCACAGAAGTGTCCAAACATACTATCTGTTGTGATAAAGATAACAATGTATTCCACAGAAATAAGGTTTGCAAACATGGGATTGCATACAACATACTTGTTAGCATGAAGAGACTTTAGTCTTCATAAAATTTCAGTGATTTGAAGGTTTTTTTAACTTGTACATAAAATCCTAGTGGTGTCTTCGGAATGTCTTCAAATATCTGAAGCAGATGATATCAGTACAGTATTGTCACCGGTATGATAAAACCTCACAAAGCCAGTTGTGTGTTGCGCAGAACTATTATTCAGGCCCAGTTTTACTCTCCTTACAAAATATTAGAGTAAAATTCTATGTGCTGGTAGAAAAAATTTATTTAAATCCATCGGTCTGCAAACGGTCTAATCCATTTTATCCACAAAACACACATGATCAAAACTCCTTATTCATTAGGTTTAATCATGCATGAAAGATCTGCTGATTTTTGGAAATTTTATAGGACAAGGAAAACTGTTTATTTCCAAACCATAGTCTCTCGATACTCATAATTTCCCACAAGCAAACAGTATTTTTGCTCTGCGACATATACTGCGTAATGTTTCTTCTTGACAGTTTTGATTAGAAATACATGTAGGTCTTAGAATAGATGATTAGCAGGTTTATGATGTGATATCCATACAATTAAATCTAAATGCTTAATGTACATGTTTTCCTCTCTCCACTAGCAAGCAAAACTCTTTATCCAGGTTTCCAAAATCAGTTTTGTGGGTTTTTATGATGTGGACAACAATGAGACAAATTCATGGAATTCAACATCTCATAACAACATGGGTGATATGTTTCTGTCATGAAGTATGTGAACTTGTCACACTTACACCTGTCGCAAAGAACTTTTAATCTTGTGTTTTCAGGAATATGTGGTTTCATCCTTCCTTCATTTCTATTGTAATCTTGTGATATGTATGCATTTTTGTTTCAAAATTCAAATAAAACAGCAAGTCTTAATACAATGAAAGGATTCTGTAAATATTGTCTATTGTAAAGTATTGTTAGTCTTGAATTCAGAGATTTTTTTTCTGTCCTTGTTGATGTACATGTATAATGTTGTATTCCCCTATAAATAATATTTCAAGAAACAGTGGAACCCAGTTAACACAACTATAGTACTGTATTACCAAACACAGTCCTCTGCTTAACACACTTCCATTCAATAGTCCCAACTTCTTTGTTTCTTATAGAGTAGACCTTCAATGAAATTAAATCTCTGACAGTTCATATGATTAGTTTGGTCCAGGGAGTGGTTGTGTTATCAACATTTCACTGTATATGCAACTGAGCCAGTGATTAAACTAGTGAAGAGTCCAAAGTTCCCATTTAAAATATTTATGACCTTTCTTTTTGTGTTCATTACTAAAATTCCCAAAATTTTAACAGAACTACCTCAAAATTCTGGGTAAAATGATACACCAATACATGTACTTGAATTTGGACCTACTTTGTGTGTGGAATACAACGATTTATGTCAACATGGATGATTTTTTGTAAATTATTGATGGGTGTTATAATTTATTTACAGACTCGGAAGTCTCCATTTTTCTTTCTTGGAAAATGTAATTTAATGTTCATAAGTTGATTTTTGTGGACCTCACTGAATTAAAAATAGCCTATTCAGGGAAATTCTAGACTTCTTGGAAGTTTTTATAACTATGGCTCCTTGTGGCTGTTTTCTTCAGTGTTCCTCTATGTGCATTCATCCAGTGATGTAATTCACCCAAAATCGTTCTTGGATTCATGTTCATCAGGAACATAACTATGACAAAATCTCGATGAAATACAAAATAGTTTGAGAACAGTACAAGTACTTTTGTAAAAGAAATTAATCAGTTTGACTTACTGCCGTTGGAACTAACAAAGAACAAACAGTCAGTCAGTTATTTGGGAGTCAGTGGCTTTTAGAAAGTCAAAAATTTAGTAAAGAGCCAAATCAGATAACCCTAGTAGCAGATAAGCCCCTCGTCACCGAAACCTGTGGATGTATTGAATGTTAAGTGGCACCAACCTTCACATTATTATGAAAGGATCAGAGAGGAGAAAGACAGCAAAGTTTTACATTTTAGTAGCCTATATATGACTTTCGATTTCCGCACTATTCAGACACAGCCCAGAAACATCATTTACATCAAACAAGGACTGTTCAGTTGTCAGCTTAATTAGACTTTACCTAGTCTCTCCTGTGAGTTCAACCAATCAGACTGGCCAGCAGGGGGTTGGATAAGCGATGAATAGCAAATTTGTATGTAGATCTATACCAAATTCCTTCATGACACACTGTCGATTGGGATAAGATCTTTCACGCTTATTGCTTTTTACTCTTTTAGGCCATATAAATGAACAGTTGTTTTTTTTTTAAATTCTACTGTGATTTCAGAATTTTAATTTCTCCCATGAAGGTTAAGGAACTTCCATTGCTCTGTTGTTTTTTTTTCAGTGGGGAAGGTGAGGGAGAAAGTTCACAAATTCCAAGATGGACACTTCTCCTTCTAAGTTGGTCCCCAGTTTTTTAGGAGGCTGGTTTTGACCTTATATGAATGCACACATGCATACATGCTATTTTTATGTAAAGCTCAGACTGTACCCGAAACTTTTACATTGGATGCCTTACCTAGATCATTAGTCTTTTTACATATTTCTACACCCTGACACTGACACTGCCAGGCGGAGCCCAAGAAAAGGGAAATTTTGTAAATTAGTGGATTAATAGGTTGTACAATCAGTGATTTGGTCTATGGACCTTACTCTATAAGGAGTTTGCGAGAGCAACTTCCCTGGAAAAAAATTGGATGAGTCAGACATGTCGGTATGTATCTCCGCTATTGGTCATAACAACAGTGTGTAGCCTACTTGTAACTGGTTTCATTGACCCGAGAGAAAATACTGTACAGTAGTTTTTGACGTGAACTGCGTATGCAAAAGTCCAAAATAATCAGGGAGCACAATCCCAGCTGACCAGTTCCTGATTCGAAACATGACAAAAGATTTACTTTTCTCCGTCATCATTGCCTAGTTTGCAAGCCAGAAAGCGCAAGGCGATATGAGGTAAAGGGAAACAATCCATGAAAAACGAAACGCGGTTGAAGGGAAGCAACAAAGAAAATTCTACAGACTAGCCTAGTTTGTTTATGGTTGCTTCCCTTTACTGTAAAGGCGCATTCTAGATGGTCACCCTGGCCCACCTTATAAACAGGTAAGTGGGGTGGACTGATACGAAGAATAAATAATAGATTCCTTATTCTGTGTAATTAGACAGGCAGACAAACTGATGAGAAGTGAAAACAATGCCAACATCATAGGACTAGGAGCTAGCGTGTCATAAGACTGCTTTAGGTGACATGCCTCTGCTAGTGCATGTGCTCAAACTCTTGATACTGTATTCCGTTCGTAGCTCATCTTTTTCTTGTAGGCCTACTGGATCTTTGCCATGCGCACCAGGCTATGCACCGAAAGGCACCAGACCTGTCTACTAGTTCGCTTCACCGAGAACATAAACTTTGCATAATCTCTACTTATCTCAGCTAACCTTGTGGTGTTGACAAACATGCCCTCTCAGCGCAAAGATAAAGCGACCAACGCTAGTGAAGGGATTGATACCAAAGTTTATCTCATCGTAGGATGCTTGCTGCTGAGCGTTGCTATTCGTTGCTTAGTTGAAGGCCTGTCAGACGAAGGTACGCCTCTCCTTCTCCCCTCCCCCCTACCCCCNCCCTCCCCCCGCTTTGCCAGCTTGTCGTTCGATCGTTTGGGAGATGATTAGGGAGGAACTCCGAATGAGACTCACACCTGATATTCCTGTCTCGCTAGACATTGGAGTTAGGAACTCACCTCCACTGTCTCGACAGATAGACTTAGGGAGAGGGTTAAGGTTTAGTAGGCATGAATTCCGGTTTAGGGGTGTGAGCTGCATTCGACATTCAATCCTTTTCGATACTGTCTCGGGATTCTCCCATCTAGTTTAGGGTCAGGGGCTGGGTTAGGAGTAGGGTTAGTAGAGACAGTCGCTCCACATTATCATCTATAAACCTCCGACCTCTTTCCTAACCCTGCATCTTTGCAGTATGAGACGGGAACCACATTATATTATACAGAGCGAAGCACTACAGAGAAAATGAAGAAGTACTGCCGTTTGACATCAAATTCGTGTTACAGTAAAACTAACAGCCGCACCCTTCCCCTCTCCCCATTCCCACAGAGGCCCCAGTAGAGTTTAACTCCAGTTTAGGCAAAACTGAACTTTATAATGACTAACAGGGACGAATTTAAGGTCGGCAGGGCCTACGGAAGGTGCCGAGCCATCTTCATAGAGCTGCCATGACCCTATTAATGTGAGGGGAAGTGTGTTAAGGTCACCTGCGAACAATAGTTTACAGCTGAACGTCAGGGAACATATTCAGGCAACAGGTATTTAAAAGGTTTAAAATGCTGTGAAGGTAATGTCCCTCTGGTGTAGTGGTAGTATGTTCATTGTTCAGACGGTCAAGAGGAGAGGACTTTGGTTCGACCCCTGGCAGTGACAGGACGGGTTTTTTTTTTTAGTGTTTTTATATATTTCACGGTAAATTAATAAAATCCCCTGTGGCACACTTTCCAGATCATATCACTGTCTCTGTGGAAATTTGCATTTCATGCCCCCCAAATTTGCACTAAGAATTGTAAAATTTGCATAAAATAGTGGTAACATTTAGGCCAAAGTTGGCCAAAAAAACAAAACACCCCAAAACTATACATGTATGTATATATCTTGCTATATTTAACACCACATCCCATTATTTACTACTGTACTGTTACGAAGTTGTAGAAATAGAGCACACTGTCTGTGTTCCCATTGACGCAAGAAATACATCTCCCATAAAAAGGTCATATCTGGGGCAAACTCTGCCAGAGAAAGAGGATAAAAAAAACAAAATACACTGTATTCGTCAGACCCCATACCCACTTCTCTCTCTCTCTCTCTCTCTCTCTCTCTCTCTCTCGCTCTCTCATCATTTTCTTGTCTGTCTGCTAGGGGCTTTCTAAAAGTGCGGGGCCCATTGTTGACTAACAAAAGGTAAGTAATTCACAAACTACCTCAGCTACTACCTCAATAATGAAGTGAGAATCATATATATTCAAATGCTGTAGACAGGTTTTGTGGACAGCTCCCCTTTTCTCTTTGTGTTAACTGCAGACAATGCTCAGCTGATGGATAAGATAATGACAGAGTTGATGTCTGTGGTGCCAGAGGACAGAAATAGTTTTACTGACATGTGCATCACTCGGAAAGAAAAGTGCACGGACGACATGTTTAATGGCAAAATGGCCCTCTTCTCTTGGCAAGCAGGAATCGATGAACAAACTAAGGTAAGCCGAATTAATCAGATCTCAAGCAGCTGTCTACAAAGTAAACTTGTAGAGAGGGGATGTTATAAAAAAAAAAATATGATTCGATATACTGCATGCACATGTAGATCCAGTATGCTAAAAAAAAAATAAAAAAGGCAAACAGTTTGGGGCTGGGGAGAGAAATGGGAGTTGGGGGGAGAAGAGATGGGTGGGTGTAGAAATTTTGAGATTGTTTCAGCTAGACTAGGCCTAGATCTAAACTACCCTATTTTTTTCCACCACACGAGGGCAATTTCCAAGGGGAAGCAGTAAGTAATAACACTAAGTATTTGGGTTTTTATTATAGTTACTTCCCTTCGACCGTAAGTAAAATCTTGCTTTTTCACTAATCTTTTTGGTGGGTGGAAAGACGGTCTAGTGTAATTAGGACTACTAAGTTCGGTTTGTCTATCATTATCCGAAATAGAGTCCTTGTATGTAGTTTTAGATTCTTGTGCTGCACATCTACGACACAACTTTCAATTAAGCAGGAAAGCAAGTAGGCGTGCAGGCAAGCAGGTTGGTAGGCAGGCAGGCAGGCTAAAGGACAAATGTACAGTATTTTAAATTTTAAGGCACTGTTTTAGTTTCAGTGCATATTTCTTGAGCTCTTGCCAGTGCAACAGCCATAAATAAAGAGTAACCAATTGGAATGGAGATGGGGGTGGGATGGAGAGGTAGGTTGCTGGAGAAACAGGCACAGGATAATATTATTGTCTTAATGAGGTATGTCCCTGTTCTCATCATCTCCTGGTTGTCCTGCATCTTTCTTATCCATGGTGTTGTGACTGATGTATTAGAGCTATGCTTGATTCCAGGCTACTGCTTTTTTTAATAACTGCGTTATCCTCTGGAATTACAGCACCGATTTTGGAAGACATATGAATGTGTGTACATGAAGCAGCTGGAAATATGCCCAGGTAAGTGGGTAATGTTACTTTCATTGACATCAACAAAAAGGAAAGATGATAAAATTTGAAATGATGGAGGAGAGGCGTGCTAACACGGTAATAGAAAGAATCCATAAATCTAGAAATAGACAGTGGTTTAGCTGAGAGAAGAGCCTGGAGACACTGGTGAGAGGGAGTGATAGTCTTGAAAAAAAAAGAAAAAAAAAAAAAGGAGAAAACAGCTAAGGAAAGAGATTTGACAGAGAATTGGTGCGTGCCAAAGTGACTTTCAGTGACTGGCAAATTGGAGTTAGGGTATGATGGAGGAAAGTTGTTAAAAATAAAATAGAATGGCGCTGTGCTATTATTTTGTGGTGGTTAGAACCTAGAAACAGTTGTGGGACTTATCTCAAACCTTTTGGTGGATTGAGGGTGAATCGATACCAGATTTCTAGGATTCGATGGATTGCAATTTTGAATCGTGAAGGGATTATGGAATTTGCGGTAGTACATCTTAGAAGCTTAGAGTGACATAAAAAAAATCGCCACTAGATTCTTCATAGTGTCACTATGAGGTATTTTCATTTTAAATAAAGATGTACAATAGGACAGACATCCAAATCATATATGACATATATATTGCTGACAGACTATATTGATGTATGTATATGTGTGTGTGTGTGTGTGTGTGTGTGTGTGTGTGTGTGTGTGTGTGTGTGTGTGTGTGTGTGTGTGAGAGAGAGAGAGAGAGAGAGAGAGAGAGAGAGAACCGAAGGATTTAAGTCCAGACCAAGTTTAGGATTCGAAATTAGATTCAAACTTAAGATAGGCCAAAGAGAAATCGAAATAAAATCCATCGAATCCCAACCATGCATTCCTTGACTCACTCCTCACTCAGCCTTGTTTTTTTGTTTTGTTTCTCCTTAGAATATACTCTAGTTAACATAGCCCTGTGATAACACGCCTTCTAAAGTTTGATCCAAAGGGCGAGCATGTATCCAGGATTTAGAACTGGTTTTCACTGTACACCACAAACTGTGCAGTGTTTGGCAGGGTAGTTCTATGCATGCAAAAACAGCTTTTTAAGCGATGATTAGTCTGTTTGTTCTTCTTTTAAAGTGGATGGCGGCTGGACCGAATGGTCACCATGGTCAAAGTGTGATGCAGACTGTGAGGACAAAGGGCAGCAAGTTAGAACTCGATCTTGCGAGAATCCAAAGCCCTCGTTTGGTGGGGATTCATGTGACGGATTGGCTTTCCAAAATAGGTCATGTGTTGGTCTGTGTACAGGAAGTAAGTTGTGTCTGCTAGTTAATGAGTGCATATATATATATATGCCAGTACTATTCTCAACTAGAGAAAGACGTATGGATCAAAGAGAGTGATTTATGCTTGTAAAGTCACAATAACTTAAAGACTTTACATAGGCCGATATAACCACGTGGGTACATGAGGTTTTGATTTGTGGTACTGTGATAAGCGTTTGGTAATTTGCAAGGAATAGATTAAAAATTATTAAATTTGATTAGTCTAGACTCTAATCATGAAAAACACTGTTGGGGAAATGGATGAAGTACACCAGAGGCAGTTACATATTAGAACCCATTGGGCAATGCATGAGACATTGTTCTTGTCATTGTTGAATGCTTTATTCTGTGAACTACTTAGTAGGCCTACTAATTACTCTCAGTGAAGATGTATAAAAATGCATGATACTGTATATCTTTAGATGCAGATGGCCAAGAAGAAGCAAGAGAATACATTAAACAGATCCATGCTGTATTTCCTGACTTAAAAGAAGTCTGTATAGAAAAGCACTGCCTTTATGAAGAAGTAGAACAGACTGTGAAGGACAAGAGCAAAGTGGTGAGTTTTTAGACATTTGATGGTCACAGCTGAAAAAAAAAAAATAACTGCAAATTATGAAACAGCTATGGCAGAGTTAAAAGTCATAAAAAGAGCATGCTAAGAGAAAGGAGCAGGTAACAAAATGTGACCGGGAATGCTGCATGTTCTTCTGTTTATCCATTATCATGAAGGCAGAGGCATGTGGGCCCACTTTGATAATTTTTTAGCTGTTACTCATTATCTTGGAAAGTTTGCCACTAGGGATTTTACCAAAGTACTGTAAAAGATCAAATTTGAGAAGATAGGCTGAAAAACACATAACAATAGAAAATTTTCTATCCCTACTGGGGATTAGACCCAGGGTCTCCCAGCTTGCAATTCTAAACATGTTACCACTACACCACAAGGATGCTAACTTCACAGCAGTTTGAACATGAATCCTCATGATGCTTTGATGGAAGTTATTCTACCATCCACTTGCTGTGCTTGAATGTGGCAATAGAATATATAGGCATCTCCTTGCCAAGTGCTGGGTGCGATGATTGAATTTTGCAGCTCAGTGTCAGCTGACTGGCCGGCAGCCAACACATATGCAAAGCCATTATCTGTAATGATGGGCATGCAGCTAGCAGGAGGCTGAACCTGAGGTGCCTCGCACTACAAGAGTTCAATACCTACTGACTGAGTATTGTTCCCAACTTCCTCGTATTAGCCTAGTGTTTATCTGTGACCCTGACACACTTTCAAACTGCTCACAAGTAGATTGTAATTAGTGAGAACTGCATGCAATGAGACTGTGAAAGAGATAAAATTTCATACTAATAAATATTGCAGGAATATACTTTTCCATCCAGGAAGAACAATCTCTTATTCATAGTGGCCCCCAAGAGAGGTTCAAAAGCATGAATGACTGAGTAATGCTTATAGATACTGGTAAAAAAACATTGTGATTGAAAAACAGAACTGCAAAGCCAATAAAATGTGGGTGGTGCCGGCCTATTCAAGCCATATGGAGACTGGGCTGGACTAAGTTTAGCCAATTAAATAGCTTTTTTTTTTTTCAATTTTTTCAGAAAAGTCAGCAGGCAAAATAGTGATCTGAGGCATTGACATCTCATGATTTATTGCTATTATTTTGCTGTTTCTTTCCATATTATATTTCTTGTCTTCATGTTTTACTGTTGATGAAATGTTCACAGGACAAGTATTGGTCAAGTCTAAGTTGTGTGAAATATGGTGGAGCGTGTCCGATCAACGGTGGCTGGAGCATGTGGGAGGAGTGGTCAGAGTGCTCAATCGGCTGTGGGGTTGGACATGTCTATCGCATGAGGAAGTGTGACAAACCAACACCCAAGAATGGTGGGATCGTCTGTCAGGGAGATTATTACAACTCAAAGGGATGCCTGTCCAGGCAGTGTTGTAAGTTCCACAAGATTGGTCATCATTACTAACATGACAGTTTCTGATTTTCTGCTTCTACAGTGGCTGACTCAGTGAACCATTGACTGGAAATTCTGAAGTGCTGTCTCCTGCTTTGCTAAACAAGAGATGAAAGCAGGAGCTCGTACATGCATAAACTCCAAAACTGAAGGGCAGTGCCATTTTTATGAATTGATTGGTTAATATATTAACAAATTGAGATTTGTTAAGCTCAGTGTTGTTTTAAATGGATTAAACAAGAGTTGTATTTCAGAATAAATTACTAATTCATGTTTCAAAATACGTGCACCAACAGAATTTGGAAAAATACGGTTCAGTTCATCTACAAGGTAATTTCAGTGTATTTGGTTTGTCTGTTGAATGTGGCAGTCATCACTGCCATTGCATTTCCTGTACTGACACCCTCTCGTTTCCCGTGTTCAGCAGCAGATGTAACTTTCTCAGACTGGTCTGAATTCTCATCATGCTCTGAGTCATGTGGAAAATATGGGCTGAAGACTTCAACTCGAGTGTGTATAAATCAAAGATATTGCACATTTGGAGACCAAACAACAAATGAGATTGTTAAAAGTGTTCCTTGCTATGGAGGACCATGTCCTCGTAAGTAAAAGAAATCTTGTTAAATGAGGTTTAAACATTTTTGGTTGTGAAATTGAGCAAGACAAATGCTTTTTATGTTTGCTCAGTCATTCATTTCATACCTTCCTCCTAGTGCAAATGGGCATACTATTTAAAAAAGCCTATACTTATTCAGGGAATGCAGTTGTGTTGTACACATTTAACCAGGATTGTGAGTGGATGCCCTGTGTCAGAATTCATGTGAATTGTTGAAGTGCTTAGCGGAATAGGTATTCAGAAGGGTGGGAAATCATTTGAAGCTGAACAACAAATAAGCCATGGCCTGAAAAGCTGAAATTCCAGGGGATTAGCCCACAATACAGAGTTTGTGAAATGTTTCAGGTCGTGAGTAAATGATGATACAGAGAATAAGAGACTTAGTCCCAGGTCATTACAAAGAGTACACAGGAAACAGGTTTCTTGAAAACACAAGCTGAGGTCCAAATTTATTTTGCCATGTGTATCAACAATAAACTTGAGAACTGGTCTACTGGGATGAAAAGTATGATTGTGCAGCTTACTCTCACTCACAATCTTAACATTCATGATGTGGTAATAGAGGTTATTCCACTGTCCGCTTGCTGGCAGACAGCACATGCAAGAGTCATTATCCTTAACAATAGTCACACGGCCAGTAGGAGACTGGACTCAAGAAGCTACGAGGATTATGACTTTGAAGTCTAACACTATTGATTTGATGCAAGAGTCAGATGGTTGCTGCTGTAGTGTCCTTGGGAAAGACACATTAACTCCCACTCTTCACTTTACTCAGATGTAAATGAGTAGCTGGCTCTAGAGCTTGTGGGGTAGGAACCCAAGCACTACATTGTAGTGAGTGGCAGTGACTTTGCTATGTATTTCGTTGGTAATATTGTGTGATATTATATATAATACAATGTGTATTGTTCTTTATATGTTGTGAATGGCAGTAATAACACTAATGTTACATTATAAAATAATTCCAGATGAGTAAATAAAAGTCCTATTTTCGCATTTATTCCCCATAATTATTGGTGACTAATGAAGTGCTGACTAAACTGTTTTCTTAACATTGACATTAACCCCCTGAGACCCAAGAGTGAATTTAAGAAATGTATCTTTCAGTGTACTGAGTAAAGAGTGCACATGGCTCTGTTGAATACACTATTAGAGATAAAATGTAAAGTCAAAGTTCAGTTATTATTTTGTGATGAAAGAAACCATGTTATACGAGTACAGTATGCTGGTTCTTTGAGGGCTACCGCTTACCATGATTAAATACATTTCCAAACTCATGTGCCAAATATGGAACAATGGGTTAAAGCTACAATGCGTCCATGTGGACCCAGACCATTCATTCCAGCTGTTGACCCTCATATTCCTTAATCTTTCATAAGAAAATGGAGGATGGGGCAAGTGGCTATCATGGTCAGCTTGTTCAGCCAAGTGTGGCACAGGTCGCAGAACCAGGATGCGGAGATGTGATACACCTCCTGCTATTAATGGTGAAGACTGCCCAGGTCCAAGAACTCATGTAGCAGCATGTGAAGGGAGCTTTTGCAAGGGGCCAGCAGGTAATATATTTGTGAGGTAGCTACCAATGATGATGTTTTGGCTTTATGTTATGTGTGCAGATTTATACGAAGTTATTATTGCATTTATGTGATACCAGGTGGTGAGGCATATATTCTCTCTTCGTTATTATTAAAAGGGAGGATCTGATGTTATCTGAAAAGGGTGTCTCAAGAGATTCTAGCAAATTCTTGTGAAAGATCAATTTCTAGGTCAGTTACAAAAAGACAGGCTGACTAACACTAGAAAATTTCGGGTCCCTATCCAGGATCTTTCAGCTTGCACATCTGATTCAGTATCACCACACCACAGGGACAATAACTTCACAGCAATTTAAATCTTAAATGCCCACTGCTTGAATAATTCCCAAACTTCCACATGTTAGCACTGTGTTCACATGTGACCCTATCACATTTCCCAATTGCTCCATATCTATTATTAGAAATGAAATGTGCAATATTGAAAATCAATGTACAACAAAATGTGCACAGACCTAACAGAAGTGCTTTGTCATTTCATTTTTGTCTCTCTTTCTCTTCATTTCATATATTTCTTCATGTTTGAGCATTTCATTTTGTCACTTTTTTATTTCCTTGGCATATTGCAGAAAGTAATGATAACTCTGAACCAGATGATAGCATTGTTGCTACTACTACTGTTGCCGTTAATGCTGATGTTGCGGATGTTGTTGCTGCTGCTGATGATGATGATGATGATGATGATGGTCTCAAGCGAAGAAGATCAGCAGATCAAAGTGAATTGTCGTGGCAAGAAGGCAATCCTTTACATGCACATAAGACATTCGTGCCGGAGCCAAAACTCAGCGAGGGTTCATATTCAGACAGTTATTTGCCTTTTGTAAACAAGTATAATTCAAGCATTATGATAGAGGACATTGTAGATGGCAAGCCTTCGCAGGAAACTGCATCAGCATTTCACGAAATAAACATACAGAGTCACAACCAAGGAGGAACTTCATGGGGAAGTTTATTAAAGGTCAGAAGTGCTGATGGTTTCAAAATAGAAAGTAATTCTACGTACAAGGGGAGAAAATTGTTAGCTGCAGAAGGCAACTCCTCAGCAAAAGCACCCCAGGTAAGATTTTAATCTATGACAATACATCACTTATGTCTAGAATCTGAAAAATGCAAAATAGTTTTTGTGCCTACAATAATACAACAGAATGCTTTTCACTGAACTGAAAAGGTGAAATACTTTGACTGTATATCCAGCCGTTTAGATTCTTGCAATGAACTATGCATAAGATGATACTAACTTTACATTGTGTAGACTGCAGAAAAGGATAGGGAGGGCATAAACCAGGCAGAATGACTTCTCCATGGATCTGTGAACTCCTGTAGGTAATCCCATGCAGGCTGATCAAGGTGCAGTTCTTGGTGAGGCAAGAAAAAGGAGTTGGCTCTGTACTCTACAGTTTCTAATCCTTCAAATGATATTGACGAAAAGGGGCTATCGGTTGGCATAGCAAGGGACACCACTCCATAAATTCCCAGGGAATGGTTTGAACTTAGTAGTCTCATTTACCCACACTCTCCCTCACTTTTTTCCTTGCCCTGTCCTCAGGGCAACCACGCCCTCTCTCTGCTCGTGTCTCTCAGCCACAGAAAGATTCCCCATCCTTCCTCAGGCCCTCTTAAGACACTTTTCCAACATACACCAAGTGGAAACCGGTGGAAAGGTAGGGAGGGAGCAGATGAGCGGGGTGACTTCTCCATGTGCTCGAGAACCCCAGTAGGCAATCCGCGCTGCCCAAACAATGTGCAGTTCTTGGTGACTCGAGAAAAGGAGTTGTCTCTCTTTACCCTACAGTTTGCCAATCCTCCAAAGGCAATTTACAAAAAGAACATCACCCTCTCTGGACTGTTGGTTTTGAAGTTTATATGCTTACAACTCCTTTCTTCATCTCGATGTTCATTACTGCAAGGGAAACCACTCCAGAAATTCCGAGGCAATGGCTTAAACAGAATAGAATCGCCTGCTTACACATACATGCTTTAGTTATAATGTTTCATTTGGTGATGAACAGAAACAAAAATTTCTTGTTTTCATTGCTAGCATTTGCACTTATCTATCAAACATCTTGCCATGATCTGAACTGTAATGATAATTTTGTATCCATTTTGTATTCTTATTGTGTTAGATCTAGGTCCCCAGTGAAGGACCAAAACTATGAAGATTTGGAACTTGAAATCAAATGTTAAATAATTTATATGTAATACCTAGTTCAAGAGATTCTTCTCTTTTGTTACCAAAGATTGATGAAGATGACCCATTGAACATACCATTCAACCCTGATCTTGAGCCTCTCTATACTGACTGGTCACCATGGACAAAATGCAGTGCCAGTTGTGGAGGGGGAACACGAACACGCAAGCGGACATGCAAAGATTCCAAGTCAGAGTGCAGGGGTGAGGTCCAACCTATACAGTTTTGTAACATGGATCCTTGCCCAGGTAACCATATTTCACACATAGAAGTAGATCATAATCACTAATTTCTTTAGTTTAGAAAGCCCTATCATAGTGTGATCTTTTACTATAGGGATGAAGAGGCTTGTATTATTTGTGAAATATGCATACAGTGGACCAGGTACCATACAGGATCAGTTGTGCATGCTATATACTCACATAATGGTTTATGGTATATTGTTGCACTTCTATAGTTTTCCTAGAATAAACCTGAATATGCCTACTACAAAAGCCCTGTCCATGAAACTAGCACTGTTCTGAAATATTAAGTGTGCCTCAAAAATAACATTGGATGTTGACTTAAAGAGAATGTTTACTAAATATAAAATAATTAAAAGCACTCAATTATGATCAGTGATTTTTCCTAGCAGATGCTGAATTGAGACACAGACCGCATTTTCTTGTGCATGGTATCATTTTTGTCTGTACTGAAAATTGCACATAGGATCATGTGCTGATTGGTGAATTCTGCATTCCATATATTTACTTTCCCTGTTTTTTCAGTTTTATGCAGTTTTTTTTAATTTTTCCTGGTTGTAGTCATGATGCTGCGGGAGAGTACATGTATATGAATCAACAAGTGCACAATCTTGAATTTCAGTTGTGTGTTGTTTCTAGTTCTAGGAGGCTGGGGTCCTTGGCAGGGGTGGACACCATGTAGTGTGACGTGTGGGACGGGTAAATCTGAGAGATACCGTGCTTGTGACAGTCCCTTGCCTACTCATGGTGGCTCTTGTGCTGGCGTCAACTCTCAGACACAACCATGTAGAATGCCAGCGTGTCCTGGTTGGTATTACACTCAACTCCGTAAAATGGCAACTCTTCAGGAGCAAGGGAAAAAAAATTATGATTATCCAATGATATTTTGGGGAATTTAGAACAATATTTTGATCTGTGAAAAATGTTTATATTCACCAGAAGTTGCAATTATCTGGATTTGTGATTAATCAGAAGTATCAGAAATCAGAATCATAAACACAGGTCAAGTCATATTATTCCTTTATCTCCTTCCATTGAAGTCATCACTCAGTTTGTCCCTTCCTTTGATCCCAGCCTGGACACGGTTCAGAAGTTTTCCTACTCCATTATGAGAGTGGTTTATATTCTTCTATGTTTATCCAGGAGGGTGACTTCCTGAGGAAGTTCTGAAGTTTTTTTGTACTTTTAAGAGGAAATACTGTCTAATTTAATGCTATTTCTTGATTGAAATTTATAGGGACTGGTTACCTTTTTGGGGTGGTGTAAGGGGGAACCCAGGTTAGCCAAGGTGATGTTGTGCCAATAGAGATGAAATAAAGTATAAGAAAACATAAAACAAGGTAAACATGTGAGAAAATAAACAAGTATGGTACCCCATGGAGAGTGCAACTGCAGAATGGGTTATCCAAGTTCCCTCTTGTATGTGGCCCTAGTGTAGTTCCCCAGCTTTGCTGCCTGGTTCTCCAAGACACCATAGTGTTTTCATTTCACTCCATTTTCATGTTTTCATCATTTGTTCGTCTCTGTTTCTTTATGTCTCTATTTCTGTCCAATGTTCTGCCTTCTTCCTTTATAAAGATTAGTGCCTGCTTGTTTTCTTTGCTTGCTTCTCTGCTTTACAATAGTGTCATTAGCTTCTGCAGAAGCTTACAAGACATAGAAACGGGTAAAGAAGGGAGAAATAGTTGGAGAAAATTGTGATGAAAATACATAATACTTAGAGGAAGAACTAGATGCACATTTTTCTCCATCATACATTTCCAGTTGAGAAGTCAGGTGCAAACAGCTGGGGATCATGGACTATGTGGATTGGTTGTAGTGTTACATGTGGTGGTGGAACACGAACCCGGCAAAGATTCAGGGAAGCCACAGATGAAAAGACAACAGAAGCAGCAGTTTGTAATACTGAACCATGTGCAGGTTTGTCATAAGTACAGGAGATTTTGGTTTTGTTGGACGTTTAACCCAGTATGTAGCCAGATGGCAAGACAGGTAGTGCAGGGTGGCTTTCCCCTCCTCCACACCATGGCTATTTGTTTATCCGCTCAGTCATATGTGGACATGGTTCACTGGACAGGACAGGACTGATTTTTTCATGTGCCTGATACTTTACATGGTGGTCATGTGATAATTACAGGTGGAGTTCTTGCTGAGGCAAATAAAAGGAGCTCGATTCTTCAGTTTATTAATACTTCACTGATGCAACTACGAAAAATGAGGTTGTCCTCTTTGGGGTTATCAGTTGGAGAAATATGTCTAAAGTTTTTGTCTTCACCTTCTGTTCATAAGACATGCTACTCCAGAAATTCCCAGGCAATGGTTCACTGTGCTAGCCTTTCAACATGTGAATGAAAACAGACATTCTTAGGCATCCTTTAATTGCCAGTAATCTATAACCTCAAAATAATAGGATTTCAGAAACTGGTTTTAGAAATAGTCTACTGCTTCAGATCTGAAAGCATATTAGAGTGATCAGTCAAGCTGGTATGCCATGGTAGAAAAATGAATTACATGTGCAGTACTAAGACCTGGGGAATAAAATCTTTCATTACTCACATACTTGTTCTACATACACAAAGTGTAAAGAGTTTTGTTGAAGGAAGGCGTATGTTTATTAAGGGCATCATATCATTTCTGCACAGAGAAAGGAATGTGGGCAGCATGGGGCACCTGGTCAAGCTGTAACCAACCTTGTGGATTAGGACATACATACAGAGATAGGACATGCACAGACCCTGCACCAATGTTTGGAGGTGACCCATGTGACGGCCCAGGATCAGAAGCAGATACATGTTATGGAGGACCCTGTGCAGGCAAGCTTTACTTTCTTAAACCTCATCCTCTTCAGAAACATACTTAAGACTGAATTGTTTAAAGCAGAATTTGAGAAATAGTAGCTAACTTGTTTGAGAAAAGTTCCATTCATAGTGACAGTATGGATGATAATGGTAAAATGTGTGTGTGAGTTTATATGTTCATGTGCATGTGTGTGTGTGTACACATGCATATGTCAATGAAGTATACTTGGTTCTCCTGTATTGTTTAATATTATTTTATTCATGCTGTGTAAATTTTACTAAGTAATTATACAACACCTAGAGTGCTCTTGCAGTGAATTTTCACTGTGTAAATTAATTATTACATTACATTTTGAGCTACATATATCTATGGTGCAGTGTTCTGCCTATTGTAGAATTCCAACTGTATGCTTTGAATTGCTCGAATATTTTTATTTTCTATTATACACAATGAGATATTATCCTGGACATATTTCCCAGCTTAAGAAATTCACTGAAACAAAGCACAAGAAATTATAGTGATGTTTACTGTTAGAAAATTAAGTTATTCATCCTTTGCCAACAGTTCAACAAATGATCTGCAGTCTTGTTTGAAATTGTTGTTACACGTTATGTCCTCCCTCATGTAGATGAAGATGACTATGGCGTTCTTTTGCGGGGGAATGGTTACCTGAGGTATCTGAAAATGGGTAAAAACACAGGTTTTCTGATGGTATTTATGAGAATCAAGCCACTTTTGCCTTCTGGAACACTTTTCCATCATGTAAGTACATAGTATAACTTGGATAAGTATCTATTGAATGCATTATAGTTTATTATTTAATTACCTGTCAGAAAAATTAATACTGAACCTATTTAGGCCCATATCACCAATTTAATAAAGGTTTTCTTAGCAGGAAAACAAATCAACAATAGCTGGCAAAACACAAACTTAGGAATGGGTGATGGTAGATGATCGACTTAATCACAGGATAGAAATGTTTTGAATTACTCTTTACAAGAAAGTCTTGAGGGATGAACACAAGCATGATACATTTTCTGTGTGTAAGTCATAAAAGAGGGTGAGGAGGGCTTGGATTTTTGAAAATCATTAGTGAAGCCGGACATCTTGTAACAAAAGAAGGATAGCTAGCGCTGAGTAACAACTTTCAACAAACAGTATGGGTAATCCAGAAATAGGAATCCTCATGACTATACACAGGGATCAAGATGCATAATATTAATAATAATAATAACAACAGGATATTCAGCTGTTTGTCATAGATGAAATATTTTGTTTTTCAGACTAGAAAATGTCGTGGTAGGAAGCTGACTAACTGTGAAATCAGCATCCTGGCAACATTATCTGGGGGACTGGTAGCTCTCTCTGCCAGAGTCAACAGGGACAGAAAGCCTCTCAAATTGCAATCCACAAGTACTCTCACAGTAAGCTTTAAGTTAGGGTTGGGCAACCCTTTACATATTATCAGCCCAGCATTTCAGTTTAAGGAAAAAAAGCTGGACAGTAACACACACTTATGCATCTGAAATACATGACATTCTAATACAGTCAACTCCGATTAATCGCCCTCTGCTGAATCGCCACTTCCGTTTTATTGCAACTTTCCCCAGGAAACCAAATTTTTCCTATGTAAAAAAGTCACTGGATAATCACAACTCACTTCGGATAATCGCAACTTCACAGTGGCCATAAAAATCAAAGATCAGTGGTAGAAGGATTACAACTGATAAATAAATATTTACACTGACGGCTGAAACAATGAGACAAAGGGTAGACTAGCTGACTGAATGACAGATGCCAGACTGTGACAGTTGTAATAAGTCCCTCCTCTCCACTTCCCCTCTCTCCTTGGCCTCAGCTATCCCCAATAATGCTTCTGCGCGAACATAGAAGGGCCCACTCCACCCTGCCATGCCCCCACCCCCCTTCCCCCAGACCATTTCGTCACTAAGGGGTAAAGAATACTCTTCAGCGGAGAACCGTATTGCACTGAACCCCTGAGCTGTTCGGTGGATTTCAGCTAAATCAAGGAACATGTCATATAGATAGAAGGTCAATCCTGACTGTGCCATCCTAGTTTCATTGTCTGCTGGACTACAAGCGAGGTGGCCAATGAAACAGGTTACTCCCCCCCCCCCNCCCCTTGCAATAAATGGCCAAAACTACTAGCTCCGCATAATGTAAACTTTTCCCGTGATCCCAAGGAGTTGTGATTAAGCGGAGTTGACTGTATATAAAAATAAAAATTTGTGCTGGATTTGTTTATTTGCCCCATAGAGAAATTTATGACCCTTAACATAAAGTCTAATATTTGGCATCCTGAAATGGCAAGAGAGGATCACTGAGATATGTTTCATTTATCCCAGAGGATTAAGAGGTGTCTTCTTGTGCATTGAATGTAGGGAACGAGAAAATGCAGTCATACAACGAATGACAATAAAAGGCAGGACTAGGGTGACTAGTTGTCCTTGCCAGTTGCTGGCTGAGTAATGCATAACATTGCACCAAGAGTTGTCAAGGTGGTGTCATGGGGCCAAATTCCTTGGTAGATCTGATTATAATAATTTATCTAGTAAGAAAGGCAGTATGCAAATGTTTGTACATATGGCATGAATTTGAGCCTTCCCCCCCCACCCCCAACTACCAGTAGTGCCAGGACATTTCTCAGCTAGTGTTATATATAGTTATAATACGAGGGGGTACCCAAAAGTTCCCAGAATTGTGCTGTAATTCCGAAAATACTTGACTGATTAAACTTAAATTGTCGTCTCATAAACTTTAAAGTCTTGTAAAAAAAAATGCACTCAAGCATAATTTGTTTTCATGAATGAGTTCATTGTGTTTGCTCTTATTTGAGGGGCTGTTGATGAGGATGTGCGATTTTCGACTGACCTGATTTTGACGAAAAAATGGCGGACTTGAAAGAGCAGCGCAGTAATGTGAAATTCTGTTTTTTCCTCGGAAAAACTGCAGCAGAGGCTGTGACAATGTTAAACAGAGCCTACAATGATCAAGCCATGAAAAAATCTCAAGTTTATGAATGGTACGCGAGGTTCAAAAGTGGGGACATGACAGCTGATGATGCACCACGTTCTGGCAGACCTTCAACCGCTCGGACTGCTCAAAACATTCAGAAAATTAAAGAAGCCATAGACCAAGATCGTCGACGAACAATTGATGAGCTTGTGTAAGTTACTGGCGTTTCATGGAGCTCAGTACAATGTGTTTTAACTGACGATTTGGGCATGAGGCGCATCTCTGCAAAATTCTTTCCCCGTCTTCTCACCGAAGTGCAGAATGAAAATCGTGTCACTTGTTGTCAAGACATGAATTCTATCAACAATTATCACTGGTGATGAGACATGGATTTATGGCTGTGATCCTGAAACAAAGCAGCAGTCAAGTCAGTGGAAGTCACCAGCATCTCCGAGACCCAAGAAAGCACGTCAGGTCAGGTCCAACATCAAGACCATGTTGATCCTGTTTTTTGACATTCAGGGAGTTGTTCACATGGAGTACGTTCCACAAGGACAGACCATAAACCAGTGGTTTTACATCGAAGTGCTGAGAAAACATCAGGCGCAAACGTCCAGACAAGTGGCGCACCAAGAAATGGCTTTTGCATCAGGACAACGCCCCCTCTCACAATGCTTTGTCAGTCAGGCAGTTTTGCGCCAAAAACAACATGGTTGTTGCTTCCCACCCTCCATACTCACCAGATCTTGCTCCATGTGACTTTTTTTTGTTTTTTTTGTTTCCCAAAATGAAATTAAAGCTGAAAGGGATGAGATTTGAGGGGATTGAGCAAATCCAGGAAGCAACGGAAGAAGCCCTACAGATGTCACTTTGGATGACTACCGGAATTGCTTCCAGGGCTGGTCCAAACGTTGGGACAAGTGCATTGGGTCTATGGAGAGTACTTTGAAGGGGACTAAAGTTTGAAAAGTCTAGCTTGAAAAATAAAATTTTTACAGCACAATTCCGGGAACTTTTGGGTACCCCCTCGTATATTGTTATAACATATAGTTTTCTATATAAGCTAATTAACGGGGGTGCCCACTGTTTCTAGAAGAAGGGCTAGTTTTATAATTTAATAACATAGGAGCATATTTCATCACAATATAAAGCAGCCTGCAGTCTGTGATTTACTTTACAGGCCATGTTTTAGTTACACTCTTTGAGAGCCATACTTTGGCTCATGAATCTGCAACTGGGCACCCCTAGTCTCAAAGAGTCTGTGGGTGGAACAATAGCAAAATACTTGCAGCTGAGAATTAGAATGCCCACAGTGCCAACTCAATAAAACCAGTAGATATTAATTACATGGCATTGATCCGAAAAGCTAGAGCCAAAATGGCGCTCAATCGGTAAAAATAGAAAAGTGAAAAGAATTACAGCAAAATTTAGCATTTTTGCTGCTGGTGCACTGTGAGTTGTTATATATCATCTTTTGCACATGTTCAGTATTTTGCCAATCTTTAGCATCATCAATACCCAGTGAGATGCTTGAATAAATATGTTTTGTGATGGTAGACTGAGCACCTACTAACATTAAAACCTCGTAGTGAGCATGAAAGAGGTACAACACTTGCCTGATTAATATATGGTGATGCTAAAATAACATAAACAGTATCTGTGGCTCAATGGTTAGCCTCCCTTAATTTGTGTGCAAAAAGGCTCCAGGATTCATAAGCCGTTGCAAAAGTAACATAATAAGCTGTTCTCGTATGTAGCAACTGTATAAAGTTAAGTGAAAGCCAGCAGCTTCAGATAATATCTCTCAGTTGAAACTTGTCTACTGTATTTAAGTTTTAATCAGACAACTAAATTATTCTCTTCTGAAGATGAGAAAGTGGCAGGATGTATATGTCCTTGTAACAGAAGGCTGGGCAGAGATGCGAATAAATGATAATCCTCGAATAGAGAAAGCATTCAAAAAAAGACTTCACGATCCTATTAGTTTTGATGGTGTCCTTACCGTGGGAGCAAACAGGCGGAACCTGAAAGGTAGACATTTGTTACTTGTTATTTGTTTCTGGAAACAACATTACTGCACTCTGGACAGCTCCATACATGCTCCAGTCCCTGGTTCAGAACCCTGTAAGAGTTGTTCTGTTACTTGTCCATATTGTTATCTAGTTGTGAATCCTTCTTATTGTTCCCTTAAGTTTGCACTTTTGCTGTCTACTTTGTATCCCCATTCCAGTATTCGTTTTAGGTGATAATGTTCTGTCTACTCCATTTCTTCCTCCTCCTCGGTCTCCTTGTCAGTTCTGTCACCACATCCAATCGTGATGGGCATTTGTCACATTAACAATGAGCATTTTGTAAAACAATTAATGTAATTTTCTGAGATTCGTCCTTGGATTGTGTGTTTTAATATAAGAGAGATGTTCAGGTATGTTTAAATGTGATTAATGTACATGTTTAGAAAGAATAAGTAATGCTTTTCTTTTTGTTTTTATATTCTTTGTGAATGACTTTTTGGTCTTGTAGCTAATTAATTTTTGTGGCAAATGGCCTAATAAACTCTCTGAATCTCATATTCCTGAAACTATAATGGTGGCAGATCAAATTTGAATTAAGTGAGGTGCATATTTTGCATCTCTGTCATAAAGTTTAAAACATACTTAGCACATTTCTCTTGAACAACATAGTAGATTGTCATTGTCTTGCTCTCATTAACATAAACAACACACATAACTTCACTGTGTTAATATATTTGGGTAAAATAAGCTGAATTTTGTGTAGATAATGACTGCATCTTTCATTAATGTTTTAATGGAGCCACTGCATTTCTCTTCATAGTAATCTCTTAGTGGTTTGATCACTACTAACTTCTGACTAAATTTTCCTTTATTGCCTTGTTTAGCCTGATGTTGGTTCATGTGGCCCTTAACACATTTTTCTACTGCTCATCTACAATTAAATGTATCTTAAATGACACTTCATTTCTTACAGGTTTCCACGGCAAAATTGGAGCCCTGAGAAAGAACTTTAAAGTTCTTCTTTTATTCAGCATGAAAGGCTGGTCTGGATATGGAACACCAGATGCTGTTAGCAATACAAGGAAGGTTCCATTGTGTAAGCTTAAGATAACTTTGATACCGTTTATAATTAGAATTACTTTAGAACTTTTATTATACGTAGACTAACTTTTAATCTGAATGAAATCACACACATTAATCTGAAAAGGAAATTCTGTTTGTGAGAGTAAGCTGGCGCAGAGGTGTGACTGTCAAGTATCATGTGTCACATGCAATGACTACCATTGGTATTAACAAAGTTGGGTGTTCATGTTTTGCATCTCAAGAAATAATGTTGCAAGGACCCAGCATTGTCAACTTCTGGATTGTTAATCTTTTCACTGAGACTTTTTTCTTAAATGTGGACACGCACGTCAAAAATAATTTTTTGTTTTCCACTACCTTTTCTCTCTGAAATTATCCATGGTGCTTACCGAGATAATTTGGCGAAGAAAGAGCATTGTTCTGAAAGCGCGCATGTGTGTAATATGACGCAGTAAAAAGAGCTAGAGTGACCGGGACTTGCCGTATCTAGTTACTCCCCTTCCCCAAAAAGCAGCAGCTTGTGGCAAAAATGATGATGTCACTGAAGTTCCAACAACTACAAACACCTCTATCTGACAATGTATTATTCAGCTTTCAGTTAGGGTTTTGGTCTTCCAAATTCAAAAGTAAAGTTTGACCTTGTAAGCCAGGTAGAGTATTCTGCATTATTATTGCCTCAGCATGTTTTTTGTTTGACACGGCTGCCGTTTACAGTGGAATGAATTGATATGTTATCACCTGTCTGCAGAGGACTGGCTAGACAGTGTGGCCTTGCGGGTAGAACGTATTTGACGTTTGCTTATGGCCACCATGCACATGGTGGGTGTAAGAATGCAGTCTTTGCAGAACCTAACCCTGTAGGTTGTCTGGGACAGGCAGAAGCCTTATATCATGTTGACAGACACTTGAAAGAGGACTGTTTTATTGGAATATCTGGGTATCATGTGATTTAACATGGTCTGAAGGATGATGCAGCCTTCATTTAACAATAAGTAAGAAGGTCAGGGGTAAGTGATATACTGTATTGTGAAAGTCTATGAAAACCTGCATGTGATAATTCATATGATATTCATTTTCAGATTATGATATGAAGCAGCAACAATGGTAATTGTATTTTTTAATTACTATTATTCTGCAAGTTTATAGTATTTTAGTTTTTATCTTATTCAATTTGATACTCTTTTGCAGCCTCCGCCATTCGTCACCCAGATTTTAATGGCATCTACTACTCGCACCTCCTCTTTCGAGAAACAAGATTTCTAGAAGTGACTGTAGTTTTTCAGCTCACTGGTACAGATGGATTACTTTTTTTCAATGGTGGAAAGGGCCCAAGAACTTTTGTCAGTGTCACAATTCAGGATGGGGCCTTGCAGTTTTGTCTTAATTGTGGTGACAAATCAGTTTGCCGTAAAGCTTATGATCTCAAGGTATGCTGCTTTTAGTAGCATGTATAATGTAGTTTTATTATACACATGATAATGCTTTTTTTGAGAGACCTGCTACATCTTTCTTCCCCCCCCTTCCCCAACTGCACCCTTTCCACTTCTCTTCCTCTTCCAATAATCTGCTTGCTGCCATTTTGAAATATTTGTTTTTTAGAGTTCCTTTTGGCATAATTTAATTTATATTAAGTAATTAGTAAACTGGGTTGTGGAGGTTCCACGTTAGCTAACTTTCACAGTCAAATTATTTACTTATCAGATAATTCAAGCCCTTTCTCATTATCCATTGCAAAGACAAAGACTCACTGACAGTAACATCAGCATTACCAGTAAAGAACTGAATTATATATATGCTAATTATTGTTGAATGAGATCAAAGCTTAAGTTAACATGTTTAAAAAAAAATAAGATGTGTCAATGTTTTTCCATTAAAACTGCTGTTGCAAACACAAGCGCTGACTCTTTATTGCTTTGCCATACAATGTTTCCCTCCCATTCTTTCAGAAGTGTGAAAAAGGATTTTTTTTCAGAGTGCACTGACAACAGGCTCATTCCTTACCCTCTTTCTATAAAGAGATGTGTGTGTGCCTTTATTCTGCATCAAAAGTCTAATATTAGACTAGGAATTAAGGTAGAGGGATTTGTGCAATTTTGTCTCCACAAATATGTTTCAGATTGGAAAGTGGTACATCCTGAGAGTTTCAGCCAAAGGGAATGAAGGGGAGATTCGAATGAATGATGGGGATGCAATGCAGCTCAATTGTCCAGTGGGTCAGGAATATCTTCCAAGAAGCTCCCTGTATGTGGGTGGAGCTGGTGAGAAAGATTTGGCCGTGATATTGGAACTGACAAAGAACGATGTCTTCTTTCATGGCATGATTGATGCACTGTTCATTGGAGGTGTCGCAGTGACATATAAAATGGCAACTCTTGTAGACAAACATCATGGAATAAACTCTCTTGGATACAGTCTTTCAGGTAAGCACAGTTTCAAAATTTGTTGTAGTTGTTTACTGGATAGGACAGACAGAAGAACCTGTTCAGCCATGTATTCAGGTAGGATGAGTGTACTGCAAGTCTTAGAAAGGCTTAATACATCTCATTACATTGATGCTATACCAAGATAAATTGTATGTATTGTGCTGGAATTGCTCTTTCAGATCATGTTACAGAAGTGTATGAACACAAAAGGGCCATAACTACCTTGCGTTGTGGTGTTACACAGAAGATAAAGCGTGACCATCTTGTCAAAATAATTTGGTTTCAAGATATGAAGAGACTTCCATCAGGAGTAGGAACGGAAATCATTGATTCGGTGAGTTTCCATCATAGCATTTGTTTTTCGTAGTTTGACCTATCAAACATGTTTATTCTTCGTACTGTATTTTTTTTTTTAAGCACTGAGAACATCATTTCTTTTTTTTTCATTAAAATGTAAGAACTATACAAATTTGCCTATTGACGTTCATTAGAAATGTCTGTAGAGAGAAAATGTAAAGTTGACTGGGGATGGAGATTTGGTGAAAATTACTGGTTTTAAGATTACAGGTTTCATTAAACATTATTTTTCTGTCTTTGATCTTTTGAGAAAGGGAAGGATAATATAATCCAGAAATTATTAATGTCGTGTACTGATACTTTTCGCACATTGACACACACTTAAATCAGACTCATACTCTACTAGATAGAGGCTTGAGTAGCGTCCACTCATTATAAATATTTTTAAAGTGGAGGTGGTATATCCAGGTGTTTGGGGAACACAATAGGTTTGACATAAGATTTATATGTCAAAACCAGTGAAGTAGATTGGACATAAGATTTATATAACAAAACCAGATTTATACATCAAAACCATTGTCTAAGACAATGGAAGTGTAAGACAGTCAACTGCCTAATTGCAATTAATGTGCAATTTCCTAATTACAACACATGCTATATTTCTTTATGAAGGTCACTGGATAATCGTAACTCAGTTTAAATGCAACTTTTTCCATGCTCCCAAGGAATTGTGACTAAGCTGAGATGTGTGAAGTAATAGCTTTGATGAATAGCTTCTTAAGAGTTATTCTTTGATACGCTTAAATATGATAGTAAACAATTCAGTAATTTTTGACTGCAGGATCACTGCTCATTTTCAGATTACAGATGACCGTGCAAAGAAAGGTTATGTCAGTGAATGATATGTTGGCAGGCAGCTCAGTGAACCATGCCTGAGAACTTTTGGAGTTGCATCCCTTGCTGTGCTGAACAAGAGATGAAAGATGGAGGCAGTACACATACAATTCTCAAATTGAGTTTTTGTGAACTATCGTTTGAAGTACTAGCAAACTGACAAATAGAGAGAGTCAGCTGTTTTTTCACCTCACCAAGAACTGCATCCAAAGTTCTCAGGCATGTAGAGATGTTACCCCGCCCCATCTGTTTTCCGTACCTTTCCAACAGTCTACATATTAAAAATTAATGATGCTTTTTTGTAGCTAAGGACATTCTCAGGGTTATAGCAGGGCTTATCAACATTCTTTACTACACTGCTCTGGAAATTACTGAAATTTTCACATTATTTCTAGGAGTCAGTAAACAAGTCAGTGAGTGTGGTAAATCTCCACTCCACTCATCACTCTGAGGGCGTATACGCATGTGTCCTGAGCAAGGATGGAATACTTGTGGTATTGCATGTCTTTATACTCCTCCACTATGCAAGTGCTCCCACAGGTGTGTGTCCTTGTGTATGTATATGTGAGCAGTCGGGAAGTGTGTTAGGGTCACGGGTGAACACTAGGCTCGCACGTTGAAGTAGGGACCAATTCAGGCAGTGGGTATTTAAGGATTAATTGCTGTGAAGTTAGCATCCCTGTAGTATAGTGATATTGTGTTCAGACTTGCAAGCTGAGAGACCTTGATGCAATCCCTGGCAGGGACAGGAAATTTTCTAGTGCAGGTTTCTTTCGGCCCTTCTTCTCAAAATTGATATTTACAGTAATTTGGTAAAATCCCTGGTGACACACGTCCCTAAAAATAATATGTAACATCTGAAAAATTATCTGACTTGGCTCAGATTCCTCCTCCATAAAGAACGAATTCTATAATTTATGCCTTTCCACCGGTTACATATATTATGGATTGTAGGACAGGGACAAATATTCATACAGTATTTACTTCACATCTTGACAAATGTTTAATTTGTGAGATAACGCCACTGGAATGTTAGGATTTTTTCCTGCCATATGCAGATATTACTTGTTCTGTGTAGCATCATAAAAGTAAGATCTAGTAGACACATGCACAAACTGTCTGGACCAGTTCTCTGCTAGCCTTTCTTGCTGTTTGATGTCACATAACATGAATAACAACAGCAGGGACAAAGTGAAAATCCAGACATTTTGGCATTGTTTTCACAGAAACTGTCAGTGGAAAAACATTCATGGTTTAAATTTTATGAAAGAATAATGTGGACTTAATAGGCTGTGCTAATAAATTTGTTAAGACACTATGCCAGCAAGAGAGTGTTGAGAAGAGTTAAACTGACTTTGTTTAGAGATTGTGAGCATGGATGTAGGATACCACCTCACCACTCCACACTATGATCTTTAGAACCAGGACTCTCGGAAAGAGATTGCTCAAAAGGAGAGACTTTAATTTTAATACACAGTACCAATTTGTTGCATTGGTACACACATCTGGTACACAATTTGAATGGTCTGCTGAGAAGTCTGTCCCCCAGCCCTTACATAAGTTTGTTGAGTGGCACAAAATACACTAAAATTTTCTGGCCCTAATAATCAAAGCAATTTCAATAACAGTTTAATAAAACTAATATTGTTTTTGTCTTTCAAGATTCCTTTTGCCCAAGAACAGAAACTGTAGACAGCAAAGTGTAAATATGTGATTTCTATTCCTCAGTTGGGACGGAGGCACGCGCTGAATGGATCATATTTATAATCTTACTGGTGCTTCTTCTCATACTTGCTCCTATACTCTTCTACGTCTGCACCAAGGAACATCCTGCATGGGAGAAAATCAGGTTTGGACCTAAAGGATGTTTATACATTTTGAAGCTAAGTTGTCTAGACTGTAGCTGCTGACCTCCTGATAAGCTAGGAGGGATAATAATAGACTCCACTTAACTTACTCATTTGCAACACATCCCATGATCAGCTATAGTTCTACATAAAAGCCACTGGATAATCACAGCTCTTCTTAACCACACTTTTCCCTTCCTCCCAAAGGGTTGCAGTTAGACAGGTGATTATAATATTAAAATTAATGAGGTTTATGGCACATGCAATTTCCTGTATACTACCCCAGAAGTCTAGACCATTCAAGTGCTTTTACAAGTCCTGATCACCCTCCTTTCCGCAGGGAAACATTCTCTGACCAGTTTTATGATAAGAGGAGATCACATTTAACATTGTGTATAAATTTTAAGTTGGAACTGACTAGATGAAGTTTGTGAAATTTACAATGAGTTGCAAGGAAAAAAACAGCCATGATGTTTCTTTCATACATTAATATGGATAGTGATGCTCAAATAATGCAAAAGGATGTCTTTTCGTAAAGTTTTATTTTAATACTCTCATAACACATGGTTTCATGTGATACCAGGTGTAATCTAAAGATATAGGGTGGATGTCTGTAATAAGATGTGGGCAACTGAGTATTAAAATTGTGTCAGATGCTTGCAATGCAGCCTGGATAGAAGGGATTCTCCTTTTCTCAGTTATGACACAAAATAAAATGGACTGGAGTAAAATGATGACAAAATAGTAGGAAGGTCCAAGATAACAATGTCATCTTCAACAAACGATGATTTTTGTGATAATCTCCCTTCGTCTATATTGGTCTTTGACACCTATTGTTTTTTCTTCTGTTGACCCTATTAACATTTTGTGTTATTCTACATATACCACTGTGATTTGGGGTAGTTTCTTCCATGGAGTGCTTCTTTTGCCCGTTCTTTTATCGGGAAGAAAAAGGGTTTTCAAAGCCCAAAATTTTTCACAAATGTCTTTTGAAAAAGATCACCTCAAATTCTGATTTGGTCCCCAATATTTCATTTGGCTGGTTTGACTGCGTGCGAATACTTAGGCTTATACACTTTATTTTTTTATCTAGAAGGCTCAAATTGGACCTGAAACTTTAAAATTGTATGCTTTATTTAGATCACAGGTCATTTTACATATTTCTACACCCTAACACTGGCAGGCAGGGCTCCAAAAAAGGAGGATTTTATAGCAGATTAATTGGGTTGTACACAATGAGTAATTTGCCCCTTTAATAGGTGTCACAAACCTGGAGAGACTGAAACTGCCTCCTTGCTCATAACACAGGCAACAGGCACAGTCCACTATATTGATAATAACTATCTATGATTGTGATACTTCTCTCCAAGGAGTCTTCGTCGATTAATCTATCATAATTAACTTTTGTAACATGATTCTGCTGTGGATCTGCATCACTGTGTGAAATTGGTTTTCTTATGAAAAAATAAAATATCTAAAAAATAGAAAGAACAACTGTTTGTTTTCTGTGCTTTTGGTACTGTAAATATGTGTATCATGCACTTTATGTTATGTGTTTTGTTAGCAGGTATCAGACATTACTGTAGTTCATAAAGTTGTTATAGCAGGCTGTTTATGTAGTGTGACTGCCTAGATGTCTAAAGCACTAGTGCCATTATCTGGCTGTTTATGAGATGCATTAATTCTTTTCTAAGGAAACTCTTCAGAAAGAAGGCACCCAAACAAAATGAGGAGCAAAAAGGCTTAATGTAAGTCTGTTAGATGATGCAGCCCCAAAGATAAGCTTTAAAGAATTGACAAATATATTTACTTAATAGCACAGTTTCTTTTTTCTCTTGACAAAGTTGCTATCTAGAATGGCAAAAAAACCCAATGAGACTATATTATAGAGTCTACTATAAAAGAAGAGATAAAATCAACCTTTATTTGCCCTGCATGGAATATTTTTTACAATGCCAAATAATGTTATACATTTTGTTCATGATATAGTGCACATATTACATAGTACTACAATGTTCTCACTACCAAATCTATTACACAGTCATTGTTGGTCACTGCAAAGCAATGCCCTGATCCCCTCTGGCTCAAATGCCAGGTACTCATTCACACCTGAGTTGAGCAGCGAAATAGGAATAAAGTACCGATCAAACCTACAAACCCAAGACCCAAGTTCATCAGTTTTTGTGAGAACAAGGCTATGCTACCTTCTGGCATGATTTCATTCCTTATTAATCCCTTGATCCCATCTTTTTATTCAAGAGGTGATGTCACCAAATTATCATTGATTCCCCAGCTTGTACATGGGAATAATTTATGTAGTAGGAAATATGATATACATGTACGTATTAACAAATGTGGGAAGACTACTTTCAAGATATATCGATTTCTGTTTCTAAGAGTTGTTTGCAATGTAGGGTAATGACATACAAAGAGGATAGTGGAAACTCTTGCAAAGAGTGCAGATATGGGTTCCGTACGTATGTGGTTGTACATCAAATAGGAATGAGTGAGTTGTTAACAGTAGCTCATGCCAATTTTCAGAGATAGTGAGGCAACAAGTGGGACAGACTCTGTGGCCGAAACTAGTGAAGATGGTGAGTGCTGATATCCTTGTATAACTTGAAACTGAAATTATAGGGTTTTAATTTAGTTTCTACAAGAACATGAAATTGGAGGATTAGATATCTTTCCTGATAGACGCATTCAGACTCTTCGGACTTCTGAATACCAGTAGCATGCATGTAGATATAGACTTTGGCTGCCATGAAATCTCCTCGATAGAGAATTCCCAAGAACGCTTAAGTATGACAATGTTAGATATGGTCTCCGCTGGAATCTTGGATGTAAGTTACAAAATATGATTTTGAATGGGCATCCCCCTTTCACTCAACTGACTCAAAGAGATACTTTTGCAAAGGGTGAACATTTTAGTAGAATTTAGGTTTCCAACAGATGAGCTTTACCATAATTGCATTTGGATGAATTCCTCTCCCTTTGTGGCCGATGAGGACAAACATGAAAGCACACTGTCAGCAGCCTGTTTATGGTAGGATTTCCAATTTCCAGCACTGAGGGATTAAGTCCAGTTCATAGAAGAGGAACTGATGAAGATGATTAACCTATTGTTAACCTGACTCAGAAAAAAATTCCATTATAAACACTGAATTGTCGTGTCTCTCAGATCCCAGACAATGCTGCAAAAATTTTAATACAAACCTTCTTCCTTCATTTAGAAACAAGGAAAAAAAATCTATTCTGAATATACAAAGACATTTCATGTGTGAATAACAAGGGATGATATTGATGTTTCAAATAATAAATAATCAAACTCTTCTGACCACAATCTGGGATACATATTTAACTCCATTTGGGATCCGTCCAGGGAAGTGAGTGAGGGTTAAAATTGAGAAAATGTAGAATTCTTTGTAGTACACCAGAAGTGGGAGCTCAGTAGCAGTAGTGACCCTGACCTGCAGTTAGAAACTTGTTGATGGAATGGTTTTCATTAGTCTTGTTCAGACGGACATGTGGCAAGAATCAAAAGTGATGATATGTATGCAGATAAATGAGGACATTATTCTTGTCCTCTACCAGCCAAGACATAAGGAAAACAAACACTTCTCACAGGTCAGCTATCTTTGCTAACAATCATTGCTTAGAGACTCCCCTTCTGTTGCCTAAATTCCCACTTCCTGTGTGCCATGTTCTCCATGAAAATGCCCAAAGAATAAAGAGACATTTGCATGATTTTCATTCCTAACAGGACAAGGATCTTGCACAAGACCACACACACATAGCCCTGGTCTCAGCTCTCTATCATTGCAAGGGAATTTATGTTATTTAAACTGGCAACCCATGAATTAAAACTTAGCAGTCTTACATTGGAGGGATGGAGAAGATGGCGGTGACAGATATCATACATACCTTTATCATTTTTGCTTTTCATTTGTTTCTCTAGAGTCAGCTGCAGAAGGATCCTCACAGGAGGTGTCATCCACAGACGAACTTGCCGCCTTCGGCATGGCTGCTCCTTCAGCTCATGAGGGAGCTCCTTCTCAACAGAATGCCCAGAGGGGTGTTTATGAAGAGACGGTTTCTCCCAGTAGGAATTATGTTCCACCAAGTCATAGTGGAGTTCCTTCTGCCTCTACAACTGCAGCCCTATCAAGAGGTCCCCCACTGCAGAAGCGTTTTTACAAGACTCCCTCTACACATAAGGCCACTTCGTCTATCGACAGAGCTACTTCTGCAACTTATCCTGGGACAGCTGTTTCCCAAGAGAGAGTTGCCACACTAGATGCCGCTACTTCTGCTTTCCAGGATTTTGATTCCTCTGGGGGAGGGCCTGCTCTTGGCATGGCTGCTCCTCCACAGACTGCTTCTTACTGCAGGATACCTATTCCACCACAGACTGCTGTTTACTGTAGGTTACCTACTCTACCACCGAATGCTGTTTACTGTAGGTTACCTACTCCACCACAGACTGCTTCTTACTGTAGGATACCTACTCCACCACAGATTGCAGCTTACGGTAAAATACCTACTCCACCACAGACTGCTTCTTACTGTAGAATACCTACTCCACCACAGATTGCTGCTTACAGTAGAACACCTACTCCACCACAGTATCCACCACAAACTGCCTCTTCCTATGGTATGGCTACTCCTCCACAGAAGATAGCTGACAATACTGACATTCAAAAGTATCCTTCAATGCAAGCCCCATATGAGGAGCCGCCTATTCAACAAGAGGCTGCCTCATTTCAGAACACCACATTTCAAAGAAATGATGCCCACTTGCAAGGTGTTGCTGCTAGAGAGGCTTCTCGTCCTTCCCCTCCAGCCAATTATGGTGACTCCAGGAGAAATGTACATGAGTTGGTGTCTCAAGCGTTAGCTGGACGAGGTAGGTCTGTTGCAAAGACAGTGGGGCTTCACAAAACTGAGGACAATGAAATATTTATAAAGCAAATGCCTAATGGGACGCAGTGTATAATGTTTAGCAATATAAATGTAGTCCATGTTGTACTTGCTTTGATCACTTATAATAACCATTGACTGCATTTTTGCACTGATTATGGGACCATTAACAGTGTTTGCTAATGAGGCGGGACCATTAACAGTGTTTGCTAATGAGGCGAAGATGCAAAGAAACTGTTGTCTGGTTATGATGGACTAAATGTCTAGATCTTCAATTATTTTAACCTTTACCCCCTACAGTTGCTAAGAGTTACTGCTCCTGCCCTTGTCACATTCGGTTGAAATATACTGCATTTGCTATCATTGGCACCCTGGGAATATGAAACTGAAGCATTGAAATGGACAGGTGCACCAATAAGTACCATTTGAACAGTGGGCATTCTGTATGGGTAGTCAAGTATCTATGAACCACTAAGGGTATGTTTATAGTGACATGCGCTTTTTGTGTGCATACCGACAGAAAACGTACGTGTATGATAAATCCCTCTTTGTTTCTACTTGCACTGCTGAGACTGTTTATACTGGTGAGGACACTTGCGACTGGCATGAGCACCTAGAAATATCGTCAGTGGTTGTCACACTTCAGTCATGCGTAAGTGACAGACAAAAAGAAGTGTGTGCGATAGTTTCTCCTCTTTGTCATCATTGGATGCACTCCATGCATTCATACTGACACGCATGTGATTGGATCAGGGGACAGTACCCTTCATTGTTTCTGTACTTGGCTGACTTACATCAAGATGGATGACGACAAGTTAATTATAAAGGCAAGAATTGAGCCTTCATTTCGGACAAAACCAACAAAAATCACTTTAATAGAGACACATCACCTTTTCATCGGTCAGCAATTGAGTTAGCAAATAATGAAACTCCGCGAGCAAGTTTCGCGATTTGTTTATTATACAGAAAATTTCCGAAATCGATGCTTTTTCTTGAACCATCACCATAAAATCAGTTTCTGTTGCTTTGCAAGTGCCATGTTTACCACAAAATGAACACTCTTTTTCTGCGCACGTACATCTGTTTTGGTATGCACAGAAATCGTGCATGTCATTATAAACTTACCCCAAGGCTCTTCATGTGTCTTTGAAGGTTTAACCAATGAGATCACAAAGTTTGAGTTTCTCAGCTGCTCATATTTGTGACATAGAAATGCTAAGGAGGGGACTATTGCCTTGTAAGGGCACAGTGGACCTACATGGGGCATACCCAGAGCATTTTATTGTGCATTAATAAGAGGCAACGTTGGAGGTGGAAAAAGAGTATGTAAATACAATTAGAGTCAACACATATTATGTAGTTTGGTGAATATCATGTTTTTTATTCTTAGTTTGACCCCTTTTGTTAGGTTTTCAGTGTACTTTGTGCTACCTTGCTGTGAATGTGAAATGATTCACTAGGTCTGGTTCAAGAAGTAGTGAATGTAGCAGCCATAATCAGTGTTTTCTTTAGACCACATGATCAGGTGGTTCGCCCCTTAAATTTCAAAATCCCCCCTAAAATATCTTGAATGCATGCCAGTTCCTCCTTCATTTCAACACTCCAAAGTTTGTATTACTTGAGAAAAATTAAAATCGCCTCTAAAAACCTACAAATCCCCTCCTCAGATTTGTGACAAGGGTGAATGTCTCCTCAAAGTCATATGATCTGGAGAAAACACACTGCAAGATTTGTATAACCAGAGATGATCAAATACCATCCATTAGTAGTGACAGTCTTTTACCTAGTGTATATCTGAACACAGTGCAGTAGAACTATTTATACCGGCCATGACTGTAACAGAAACTCAGCTTTTACTTTAAAGCACTGTTAGGTTGTGGAACTTCACTGGGCAAGAGCTCAGTTGTTATGGCGTTCCTGTCATATCCCTCATATTAATATGAAGTTCTGAGTGAAAATCTTTAAAAGGTCAGTACAATTTACAAATCCATGAGGTTTGATTCTGTACTGCCAGCTTCAATAATCAAGACTGTTGTGAGGCCCACACAGTTGTTCGTTAGCAGCCCCGAAATCAGCTTCAAATTTTGCTGCTTGTTGCAACTCCTGTGAGCAAGTTATCTCCTTGAATGTGCATAAACATTTTACACAAAAAAAAAAACAACACTGCCAACGATGTCACTTCTACCTTTTCTCATTCTTTTGAGAATCACATCGTGGACAGCTTTCGATGATCAAAAAGAAACAATTGTGTTTTATGCCTGTGGGTACAGGCCTGCATGAGAAGTTCACTGCTTCTCCTTTCTCCACTTCTGTCTTTCTTTCCTTCTCATTGCACTGTCTGATTAGGCTGGAAATCCAAGTGGGTTAATCATTTTTTGTATCAAATCATCAAGCATGAAATTAGCATTTTTAGTGATTCCTGTGGGGCAGTTACTTTGTTGATAACCAAAATGTGAATTTGATATCATTCTCTCCCTACTGGCAGATCTTGATCCAAGACGACAAGCAGCACCACATTGTTCTAAAACAGAACCAATGAGTTATGCTGAACAGATTAGTCTGAAAATGCCTCCTCGACAGTACTATCAGTTGAAAGAGTCCGAAGACTGTCCCCAGTCAGACAGTTGCAACCCACATCCTTTTGATATAGATTACAGACAGTACCATACTTTGTGCAAGCCTGAACCACCCCCTGAGTGCATCAAGCCAGTTGACCTTCTACGCAATCCCTATTTCGTTTCTGGCCTGCTCAGACATTGTCCAAAAAATCCCTGCAAGAACTCCAACCAGAGCTGGAATAATTCAGCCTCAGACTTCAATTGCAACTACTCTGAAGTGGATTTTTCTTCTCAAATTCTGTGTGATAAGCTAATGATATCTGCCTCAGAAAACAGTAGTCAAACTTCTTTAGGATTGGAGGATACAACTTATCCCCGCAACAACAGTCATGAGAATAGTAAAAGAGCTGAAGGTCATAGCAAAGGTTTGTCTGTTAATGAAGGAACCCCTACTATTTGCAAGCATCATACAAAAAGAAAAGCTGACAAGAACAAAACACCCAGCAATGCAGCTAAATGTGAAGAAATTCACTGCAAAATGAAAGCCTTCAGAAAAGATGATATAAATGACTCTTCTGTTGGTTTGAGTAAATGCAACGAGGATTCATGCAATATGGTTTCAGGAAAGATGACAACTGATTCTAAGATTGAAGACAAGGGCTTCAGAGAAAGAGGAGTCACGGACAAAACAATCAAAAGGCCACACAAGAATGCCAAAGATACTCTCAGTTGTAGCAGTCAAAAATGGAGAAAAGACCAACAGTGCTCGCAGTATTTAAATCAATACAGTCCCTGTCCCTCCCCCTCCTTGAATATTAAGCCTTGTAAGGATGTAAAATCATTGAAACCTTTCCACAAGAGATGTCTAAAAGATCAGGAAGAAACAGTAAGAACAAGTTTTTCTGATTATGAGGTAATAAGAAACCTGAAGCAAGGTGGAACCTCCACGACTGTAACAGTAAGTGATAGATATGCATTTTCTGGAAAACAGGAACACATCCTGACAGAACTAGATGTGGCAGAGACTGAAAATTATCAGTGTAGTAAGTCAGTATCTGGGTTCACTGGACAAGAAAGAGATTCACATAATAACAGTGAGGAGACAGGTAGGAGTGAAGTCGAATTCCATCCATCTCCACTGTCAGTATTGTCACGTAGCCATGCTCTCAGATTAAGACCCACACCTCTGCCTGGAGAATCTAGTGCTCAAGAGGCTGCGCAGTTAAAAATCACAGAAAGTGGACAGTTGTTTCAAATCAGAGGTGATAAAATTATTGTGAAAAAATTGACTGGGCCACCACGGCCAAAGGGAGACGGTTAATACCAGTCCTAGTGATTACTGGGGATTTTGCCCAACATTCTTCTTCTTAAAGGGTGCATGTTTTAGACAGTTATGTTCAGATGCTTATTCTTTGTATTAAAGAAACTGTTCAAAGCTTATTTGAACTACTTTTAATTTCACTCTTGTGACAACTCATCTCATGCATGAATGTCTCTCTCACTTAATATTGCCAACATTGCTATGCGTACTTTTGACTGCATTGAATTTGAACTTTAAAGGGACAAGTGATATTTGTTTATTAGAGGGAAATTTTGTTATAATTATTCACTAAAGGCAAAAAGGGAATAACTTGAGGATAAAGAATGCAGACATTTAACAGAATTTTCAGTTGGTGACATAGATGAACCCCACACAATGGGATAAGATATAGGGTCAGCAACACTGGAGAAAGTCATGAGCTTCACAATTCTGGCCAATCATCATCAATTCTTCCAGGCATTCATTACTGGCCACCCTTGGAGGTTTTCTTAGCGAATTCAGTTACCCTCACCCTCCATTTCAGTATACAAAGTGTGATGCTTAAAAAGGAACCATGAATGCCTTGGACGAAGCTTCAATAAATAGAAAGCCTACATATATAGGTGAAAATGTGTGGATCCTTTTCTTACCCATGAATGTGTCCTGCTCCCACCCATCTTAAAGATGAGAGTATGGGTAACTAAGATAACCTGTGAATGCCTCTAAGAGTAGTAAAACAAATGTTGCTGTTTGTTTGTTTGTTCTCTCATGCAAAATAAAACCAATGGTATCAATGTGTTGCTGAAAAAAAATATTGGAGAAAACATAAAGTAAGAGTGTCATGGAACTCCCATGTTCTGGAGATATTTTAAAATGTAAAACAAAAATGTATGAAAGTATTCACAAATGCCTGGAAGAGTTAAAGAAAGTAAATAATTGATTTCTATCAAGCTTGAGCACAAAGACATAAAATCATCAATCACAATTCTTACACCATCCGACATTGGTAAAACTATATTTCAAGAAATACTCTTAAGTCACTGATACAAGCAGCCAGCTCAATTTACTGACATAACCAAAACATTACTGATTTGTGCTTTGCAATCCATGATGTCCAGCCAATATACACAAATTCTGGAATGTCAAATACCTTAATATATTATATGGTGGCTATCTGTGCAACATTCTTTAATTGGGTTCTCCCTGCAAAACTTCAATCCATGCACTTTTGGGTCTATGTGGTTGTAAATGAAAGCTCAGAGGCTTCTTTGACAGGAGAACTCAAAATCCATAGTGATATCATAATTTTCTTTTTATCCGATGACAAAATGTGTTTTTTTAATTTCACCTTAACCCACTGTTGCTGCCATATTTAAGCAAATTGTGACCTCAACACACCGAGTGGCAGTTATGGCTAGTGAAAAAAAAGTGAGAAATATTCTTTTCACAACTCATGGCTTAGTTTTGAGGAAAATGAAACATGACTAGTGACTTTTGGTGATCTACGCAAGGCGGACCTTCTACCATTTTCTTTGTACTTACATGGCTAGCTTATAAACTGCATTAGCTTGTAGATTAGTCACCTTTATGTGCTGTATTTGTTTGTTTGTTTCAAGAAATTTCATTACCCAGTAGCTTTCCAGAATGACTTTTCCTTGATGACTTCCTACTTTCTTTTTGTGATGGTGGCCTATCAGACAGCCACTTAATTGTATATATGTACAGAGCAGACATAAGATTCAAAGTAAACATTAGCCAACACACAAGAAAGCTACATGAATCTTCAACAATTTTAATCACAGCAGAAAATTTGGTCTGAGGACCAAGTAAGGACATCAGCTCAGTTCGACAATTTTTCTCTGTGAAGCATCCTCCTTGACTTCTTGTTGACTGTCCATAGGCCTTAGTTTGTCCATGCTAGTCTCCACCATAGTCTTGATCTCTTCCACCTCCTCCATCTCGGACTGCCTGGTTTCTAGTAATATAAACAATAACACAATATTTTTAGACCAACAAATATGCTGCACTTTCGGTGTAGCCAAGAATACCTTTTTTTTTTCAGAAAAATTAAGAAATTTTAAGCTTGCATACACACAGCCATTTCAAAAAATTTGTCCTTGTAAAATGCAAATGTCAGTCACATATAAAAAATAATGAATATGAAGTAAGCCATTGTTTTAAGATTATATATTCATTTTATTTTAAAAAGAAATTAATGAAAGTTTATATTCAGTTAAGCTTATTAAAATTTAGTCGTGAAAACTGATTTCCTAAATGCAAGTGATAAGAAATAATTGAACTTTGTCCCCCTTCATGTTGTGAAATTTATTAAGTGTTAGACATGACAAAACAACAAGCTGATTCATACAGCTGTAATGGATGGAAAGAGGATAGTGGCCATTTTTATGTGATGTGCACAGATAAAGAAGGAAGAAGCAGGTCCCTCAGAAAAATGGACATTTCATTGTGTAACACTGATAACTTTTTTGAAATTCAGTATGATTAAACCAGGCTCCACACAAAGTTTTTGAAAGTTATAAAATGAATATATTCTTTAAAAAAAAAAAATCTATGTTTGGTGTACAAACACCTCTTCAGGACTGACAAACAGAGAAACATCCTAAGAAGTACATGTAACAGGATTCCAACTGAAAGAGAAACAGAACAACACTAATACCTTATCACAGCAAACAATTGCAAAGTTCGACCAGCTTTCATCCAATTCCCAGGCAATCCAGTTACCACTTAGAATACAGTGGCTGGAGCTATTAGAGGCTGAACCATTTTATTAACCAAAAACAACAATCAACCTATGATACATTAATGCATAAAATCAAAATCACCTCTTCCTCTATGCAATGATCAAACAGAGCAGAATACTGCCATTTTGTTTCACTTTGATATAGTATTTGGTCACTTTATGCAGTATGGCTTGTATAGTCTACTTAAACAAACATCACTGCAGTGACTCTCCCAGCGATTCAAATCACACTTATGTGGAAATTCTTCACAAACAGTATGTAATTACCAATCTCGAACTGTAACAAGGGAAGTAACTGATGCATCCCCATTCCATAGCGCTGTAGCCAGCTAAGCAAGAAAATCAGCTTCTTCTCTGCCTTGAAAACTTTGGATTTGAACATTCTCAGATCCTCAAAATCTGTCTTTTCACTTCTAGCATGGCTTTTCAGCTCTGTGAAAAGAACATAGCACTTCCAGTTTAAATTGCAAAGTAACTTCCCTGAAAGCAGTAAAGGTGGCGCTCCATGCATTCATACACTTCATGGTTTTCACTCATCCCCATCACAGCTTGCAAGGTTAACAGCAAATCTATTTCAGCTTCTCATGTAAATAAAAGTCAGTTCCCAGGTAACATTTCTGTCAAAACTTATCGAGCTATTGCAGACAGAAATACCACAGGATGCAAAACTGGACAAAGTAGATAAGCAATATTAACATTTCTCTGTCTATATCAGACTTGCTGTATTGCTTACAAGAAATGCATAATATCATCACTGAAGAAAATAACATCCTCTACTGAAAGAAAGAACAATTAATATGTTAAACATAGATAACTTTAATTCTCCAGGACAATCTCACACTGTTTAGTTTGCCAAATTTTTAGAAATACATGAGGCACAAGTATAGAGAAATACATTGAAGTTTGAAAGGTCTGTTGAACTTACAAGTGTCTCGAGATATTTATGCTTAACTTTGAATTAATTAAACAGTATGCCTATTGTTCATTGACAATGTTAAACTGACCTTTCTTGACAACTGTAAGTGCAGCTCGCATCAAAAAAATGAGGTCACTCAGTGCTGCTGTCATGAATGTTAGGCTGTTTCCTTGGCCAGGACCTGAGATAATGATCTTCACATCCTCAAGCACTGTCAGAGTGAACTGTGTAGATGAATGTTCTGATCCTTTTTCTTCCTACAAAACAAATTTAACAATATTTAATAAAAGCAATGCTTAAAATGACCTCTACCCCTCCATCACAAAGCCAATATGATCTCAGCTATACTAATCTGCATGAGATACTTCAATGATCAAATGGAAGGTAAAAACAGCCTACAGTGACCCTTCCCGAATCACTGATTGTCTCCATTATAAATACCAAGATGTGCTTTTTCCTCTTTTTCTGTTCAGATAAGGGGAGAGGATATTTCATCATCCCACTTTCAATGATGATTTGTTATTATAACTGAAATTCTATAAAACTGTTGGCGATAAGGAAGTTTTTTCTTGATCTCAAAACCAGTTTACCACTTGCGCCTTGAGTCACTGCTGTCTGCACAACATTGCAGGATGCAGGGTAAATTCCTGAATGTCTCCAAGCTGGCCTTGGAGAAAGAAAAATACTGACTGTTCCCTTCCAGTTGAAACAACTTCCAAAATTTGTTCATTTCCCATGTAAAATTGCCAAGTTTGACAACTAATTATCTGTATTTCTAGACATAATGTTATTAGCTGGTCTGTATTGTACTGGTGATATTGTCAAAAGCTGCATCCATCACACATGTAGCTTAAATACTTAATGTATACTAGAGTTGCTTGCCATTGACTATTAATGCTGTTATGTCCAGCTAGGAAATTTCTCAACCCATCATAATATGAAACAGGAATGGGTTTGCAAACCAGGACTACTACTATGTCATACTGGCTAACTGAACCAGATACATTCATATCTAAAAGTAAATTTGAACTGAAACACCAAGCTGTAACTGTTATCTCAGTCTAGCCAGACTTACGAATAATAAGCAGTAATTTTAAATTAGTTAATATGAAAACTAACCATGATTTATGTGATGTCCATTTAGACATGTACTAAAAGACATTTTCACGCTAAAGTGTTGCTATGAAATATATTTATCAACTTACCTTAAGAACATCATCCATTGCTCTCTTTACAGCTTCACCTACATTCCCACATCTACTTTCCTGTCCTAACACAGCACAGGACTTGAGCAGATCCTGAGTCAATGGGAAATATAAACATTACTAAACATTTTATCACCTTTAAGCCTACTCTCATTCATCAAAAGCTGTGCATAATAACAGGATCACACGCACACAGGCAGATGAATACAGTAGAACCTATCACTTGAAGAGTATATGTTGTTATTGTATGAATTTCACAAGCATGAATTTATTCTATCATGTCATTATTCAGGAGGACCTGACAACTAAGTTTTCCTCAAAAGGCATACTTGTTATTGAGATTCTGTAGAACATGCCTCGCACTGCATTTTATTAAGAAAGAATGTAAATAACCTGGTTAACTCCTATGTATCTCCCTCATTATGTAAAACCGTCAAGTGTATTTTAGGATGTATTTGATTCCCAATAATGCAAATATCAGCTTTGTTTTTTTCATTCATGATAAAGAATACTGACAGCTGGTAATGATACAGGTCTGAGGGTGGCTCTATGATGATGTCTTGAATTTGAATGGAAACACAAGGCCATTATTTGCTTGTTGATGGGTACATCATCCTTCTGCTTTAAAAATTTAAAAGATATGTCCATCTTGCCTCTCCTGTACACCATTACAGATTGTTCTTGTAACAATCTCTTTTTGTGTATAGTAATGCTTTATCATCTTGCATACACACTGTCAGCTTTATCACATTACCTGACCACTGTCAACAGGGCATTCCATGTGACCACCATTGTGAATACGAGCAACAAAGCAGTATCCAAACAAAATGTTGACAATGTCAAACCTGCAGTCAGATGAAGGTTTGCTATTCTGAAACAAAAAATGTTGGAAGATGAAAGGACTACAATGTAAGAGAGCTTGCACATTAACAATGGGATCTATCACCATCATAATATTACATTAAAGCATTGGTGCTAAAAACACTTTTAGTAGCATTCAACACACAGTTAATATAATTCTTACGATAGTGAAGACTCCCCTCGTTAATGAGCAAGCTCTCAAATACTAAGGCCGTGTTTTGACATCTGCTCCTCTCCATTCTGCTTTCAGCCTGTGGGTTCAGGGACCCTCTGACTGTAATATTGCCCCCTATACTACAAAGGCACATCCTGCATCATTATATGAAGGTAACCTCATTAATCATGGAAATGCCCAAAATGCATACACGCGAGAAGCCAGCATTACATGACACTTTTGCTCTAAACTACTACAATTTAGTACAATCACCTGATGAATATTGCAAGATCCAATCCTTCAACTTGCAGGTCACTTATAAGATGAAGGGGTCAATTTTATGGCAACATATCTGTGTAACTTTTTGAACCGATTGTGCAGAAGGCAACATCATTGCAAATGACATAGACTAAAAGATGACATTATGTTTAAACTCAGTAATGTAATTACCTTGAGAAGTGCATTTATGTCAGGAATATCAGCTAAAATTTCAGGCATCTTTCTTGCTTCATTGTTACTCTCTTTTTCCTCTCTCACCAGTTTCCTGTTTTCCTGAGAAAATAACACATAAATCACATGACAAAAATGGAAAGGTATGACTGCTGTTGCATAATATAATAACCTGAAAAATGCTTATATTTTTCCCTTGCCTGTTATTTTATTTGGTTGGTGAATTGTTCAACAAAACTGGCTGAATTCCTCTGCTGATGGAATAGATTATGTAGTCCAGTGGTGCTGCCTATTTGAAATCATAGCTCCATGATTTACTTTTCTGCCGATCCATGACATAACACAATTTTGCTCCAAGCAAGCAATCATTATGTACTTGAAATTACAATTTTGAGATTAGTTTTCAATTTTATATGAACATAAGGAGGCAAGATTGTAAGCAAGTGGTCTTCATTAAGGCTGTTGATTTTGATACATTCTTTCTTCACAACCCTTGCAAAATTCTACTAGAAGGCTATGATGAAAAATTAAAGCCCTCAAAAAATTACCTTTCTAAGCTGCTACTTCAAGCTGTCTTGAAAGTATAAAGGCTGATCTTAAAAACCAACAGGTAAATTTCTGATTACAGGACACTGAGCACACCAAGCAGAGAAATTTCAATTTGCCTTGCATAATGATGAAGTAAGTGGTAGCCCAACTGATGGACAGAAGCATTTAGGAAAAGACTCTCCAATCTATGCTATCAAATGTGAGCTATCTCAAAACAAAATGGGAGCTTTAAAAAAAAAAAAAGTGAAAGAAGCACATAATCCACATCTAACTCCCAAGGTACTCCTTGAAAAAGTATGAATAAGACCAAACGAATCATCCAATCTCTGTTTCAGTACTGGTTGAACACGTGACATCTTATTATCTCTGCATTTATGTCCAAGGCACATAGGCCTACAGTCATTTACAGTCAGGGCAGACTGTCTCACAGACTAGTTTTGTGCTTGCTACAAAAATGAATCCTTCAAGTAAGTCACAAAGTCTGGTTAAAAACGCTACCAAAGTTTCAGGTTGGCATTATTTTCTTGCACTGTCTAACGTTTTTATCTTTTAATGAAAAATACACTCCAATGACACAGGCGAACTGATTATGACTGAAAATATGCAGTATAAAAAAGTCAGAAGAACAGCATTAGTTTCCTTGCATCAGAATGTATGAAAAACTAAAAAGCAGCTGGTATTCATGTAACATACCTGACATTTCCACCAGGGAGTCCAAATCTCAATTAATTTTGCTAGTCTGCCATCTTGCAACATGCGAGCAAATTCTTCCTTTTCCTTTTGGTTCAGGCGACTCCACACAGCACTGACATCTTTGTCTGTAAAATTGAAAGTACATTTCAACTGGCAGAGATATACAAAATTTCTCATTTTGTGCAACTGCTCACTCAATATTTTATTTTTACTTTGAATGCAAGAATATAACCTGTCCACTAAAGGTAACTTTCTTCAACTGTTTAGTGTTTAAAGTAAGTGGCAGTTATAGCAAGCTTACATACCCAAATCCAGACCATAAAGTCTTTCTGTCAAACTATCCTCCACATCTGAAAAATATATAAAACATCACCCTGTAGATGTTTAAATTGCAAACATTAGCTTGACCAGTGCATACATACACAATAAAGGTTATGCTCACTAACTATATTCAGTCATACACAACATGGGGCAAATTAAACTATTCCCTCTTTGACAGAAATGTTAATATGCAGTTTAACAATGTCCTCCTCATGGTGCCACTCGGTGTGGGAATTTTAACTTCCCTTTCCTCCATACATCAGCAATCACTGATTAACATCAACATCAAATTGCAACATAATGATATTGTTTATCTTGTTTCATAAAAATGTGGATACAAAGTTCCTTTTTCAACGTGCACCATGTGGGGGAAACCCCGAAAGTCTTCAATAGAGGACAAACAAGTACACGCCTTTACACAATGGAACACTGAAATTATTTTCCAGCAGTATTTAAATTTCAAAATGTTGTGCTTACCCTCCAATGAATTACACTTAATCCATATATTTTTAAACAAGCTTCATCATCATGTGAATCTTTTCCTTCCACCACCTCTCTCCACCTCACTTCATTCCCCTTTTCCAAATTCTCATTCATACAGTGAAAATAGAGAAGTAGCGTTAACTGATATAAAAAAACAACAAAATTATTCCTGAGATATTACTTGTGGTTTTGTTGCAGAATCTGATAGATGATATTGAACGAAATATTGTACAAAGCTTTACCTTCATCAGATTCATGTTCTGCTCTTTGTTCCAGATTATCTGCAAGCATTCTCAGAACTTTCTGTTTATCTTCTGACCTGCAATAAAATAGAAGCTATAATAGATTTAGTGAAACCTGAGAACTGTCACTTATTAGCCCATGGGCTGAGAATTCTGACTGGCTCATTTAGTGGGTGATTTTAGTATCTTTATTTTCTTTGGTCATCTAAATTTGATTTCGAAAGTTCTCACACACACTTCAATACTTTGTGTACCATGGTCACTATACTGCGGCTGGATTTACTTTACTGTAGTGTACCAGTATCACAAAAATGTGACTAAGATCCACCACAAACTGACATCATAAGAAAAACCTTGGAACTTAAAAGATAACCTGCAAAGGTTGTGAAACACAAAATGTTGAAAACATTCCATCAGTGTTTTGAAAATCCCACCCTCTTAGATTCAGCAGCAAAATATTCACTGGTGATGAACACATGTCAGAGACTATTAAGGTGTACAAAAGATAAAAAATTTCTCATTTACTTGACAATCAGCAAGGTATCAGTCACTGAGTCTGCCATCCATTTTGGCAGCCTTAACTTGGAATGCATATATGTATCATCATATGTCACACATTTGCCACTTCTGTTCCACAACCATTGACACTCATGTTGCTGTATATCTCACTGCTTGCAAATGGTTCATGTCCATAGGTTAAACTTGATTTAAATCACTTTTGAATCATTAACTCTCATTGTGTGAGGAACCTTGGATCCAGCCTTCTCCTGGCTGTGTGACCATTGTTATGCATAATGACCACTGCACCTGCTGTCTGCTGGCCCGACAGCTGACACCAGCCTCCAAAATTCTACCACCGCACCCAGCACTCAGCAAGGAGCTGCATATCTTCTATTGCCACATTCAAGTTTTAAGTGCAGTGAGTGGATGGTAGAATAAACCAAGGATTATGGATAACAAGATGAGGATAAATGACTAAAGAGACAAAATATCATTTATCACTAGTTTACTCTCTGAACTTGAAGTATGATACTGAGTGCTGCTAGTACTTAATGAAGCAGTGATACACAGAGGTGTCTGCTGTCTTGCAACTTATGCAGTCTTATGACAAACCATACAACTTATATTGCATCTCATATAAAGTTCACAATTTTAAGAAAAAAATGTACTCTAAGGATAGGCTAAAACATATAGACTATATGCATTTTACATACGAACTAGTCATGTCCTTCAATTCATCAACAACCCAGTCTTTGTAGAAACTCTCTGAACAAGCAACATGACTTTCATGCTGATAGCATGCTACTGAGCAGTATCCAATGTTGCATCGAGGGCATGTGTACTTTGCAACTTCTTGCAGACACCTGAAAAAAGTTCAGGTAAACTGTACAAATGGTTATCAGAAGACTCACAATAATTTGAATAATCAAATCAACAATATTTACCTAGCATTTAGTATAATTATAACCTTCTCCTCTCTTTCTTTCATTTTTACAGGTTTATTGCCATAAAAATTTAAATACAGTTTTGTAATTACAAATATAAGATATTAAATGAAGAAAATCAAGAGCTGAAAACATTCAGGGTGACCACCAAAAAAAAATACTCATCTCCCCCCCCCCTCCTCCTCCCCTGCATGTGTCAATCAACTATATCAGGGGGCATTTTGTGTGTGGGGGGAGGCATCCTATATGGTTTATACTTATAAGGTGCAAATCCAAAAATGTGTCAGTACAATGTATTCATGAAGAAAACCATGTTTCCCTTAGACTGTGCTATTGTATTCATTAAATTTCAATACAATATATAGTCTAGACTACCTTCAAAATTCTTTCAATTAATGTTACTGGTGCATCTTATTAGACTAGCTTGACTAGATTATGTGAGTAATATTGAATATGACCTGGATAAAACAATGGAAAATACTTATGAAAATGCCATGTGGGCATCCTCGCCCTGCTAAATCACTATCAGTTGTTGTTGCTGCTACCTTTGGTCATGTTCCATAACTGAAGTGTTCCAATTTACATTTTTTTAAATTATGTAAAATGCATCGTAAAAACGTATCCATTTCGTTGATTATTCCATCATCCCTGACTATCTATCTAGACTAGATAGACCGGTAGAACGTCTAAAATGTCTAAATCTGAATTAGTAAAAAGTAAAATAAGTGAAGGGGTTGGGCAGCTTTCAGTTTACCCTTTAAAGAAGCTAATACAATCTTAACTTTTACTTACATTCTGCATGCCTGTGAGTTTTCGGTAGGACAGCTTATATCTACTGGACTGTCTCCTTTCGTTTTCACACTCACGCGCTCCGCCATCTTGTTTGTTGCGGTAATTTATAGTGCTTCACGCAAAAGAGTTCCATGGCAGATAGCAAGAGTACTCGATAAGTTGCTTCACATGATGTTGCCTATCAAACAATTATAAATAACAAGACGGGACCATAGTTTTGGCGGCCTCCAGGATAGGGCTAGAAAACAGCTTAGTCTTAACCTATGCATATAGACCTGGCCTCCTTAGCTGAAGGTAAATCAGCCAGATGATTTTTACTGACCTAGTTTCTGACAATGTGTTGAGGTCTTACGGCATTTACAAAATGTTTAATCTTATTCCATTTTGATACACAACAATATTATTATTATGGGCGGGCTGACGAAGTCATTGCAGTCACAAGCAACATGCAAAATGAAATGCAGTAGGGCCTACCCTCTACAAAGACTGTTATACTATCATCAGCATCCATTAAATATGTTTGAGGATACACCTCCCTTTCGACCCCCTCTCTCCCAACAACAATAATTTATCACAGCTTATTAATTGGCATATTTTTAGGAGAAAGGAAACACATGGGCAGGCAGATTGAAAAAAAAATGCATCATTTTCCATCACATGTCAGGTAGGCTAGGTTGCAGATATGCTCGTGGTGCATGTATACTACAGACCTGCTCGTTTTTACTCTGTAAATACAATGTCAATGCCTATTCTGAACTGTCTACATACATTTGTATATCTGCTTTGTTCATTCACAATACCTTCACGATCAGCTACTTATACGTTTATGACAATAATTAAATGTAAAGATTAGAAATACAATTAGACTAGCCTAATCTAGACATTTATCTGGATTATCTTGTGCTTCCCCATTCAGCGATACCGACACTCCTCCTCGTAGTCTTGCTACTTATGTGGTTAGTGGACTTTTTTCGTGTGTGTTTAAACTACCCTCCTAACTGCTTTGTTGTTATTTGCTGTTGTTGTTGTTGCTGCTGCTGCTGTCATCGTCGTCATCGTTGTTGTTGTTGTTGTAAAATAAACTCGTCTAATGCCCTGACTTCATAACTAGCCGCAGTATTCACAGCAGCTGCAGCTGAGAGATCAGCAACTTAGATCTAGATCAATCTCTAGTGTAGATCTGGATCTAAATCTAAGTGCACAAGCTGAGCTTAAAACGAAACTCCAGTAAACTAAATTAAGTTTCGACCTTTCTGCACTTTTTTTTTTCTTAAACTTTTGAAAACCAAATGAACGATAGATCAGGTTTAAGTTTTGTGTCAGAGTTTATACACCACAATAAGTAAAAACCCCGGGAGAGCCATGTTTATCTCTTTTCCATTAAGTGTCGCCAAACCCCACTCCCTTCCTAACTAGAGAGAGAGAGAGAGAGAGAGAGAGAGAGAGAGAGAGAGAGAGAGAGAGAGCATGATATTAACTAATTTATTTTACTATAATTGGAAGGGAGTAACTTAATACACAACGAACCAAGGGCAATTAATAGCATGTCATTTTCTTATCGTATTGTCATGTAAATTACATGTCTCGGGTAAAGTTTTTTGTTGAGATGAATAAACAAATGAAATTTTGCAAAAAATGTACAATTTATCAGTTTTAAGAACTTACTTTGCATTTTAGTTGCCTTTTAAATTCACATTGTAAATTGTGAGCAATATCATAGAAAATGAAATACATGTAGGCCTATTCGAAGATTGCAAACATATCAAGGATGAATCCAGTTTTGTGTTTTGTGGGGGGGAAGGGTTAGGTTGAAAGATAGGAGGTGGAGGGAAGAAGGGTCCCTGCCTGCGGAGGAGACCGCAGAACCAGGGGAGTCGACACACAGGGAGGTCATTAGAAACACAACAGAACAAATACCGGTAAGCTAAAAAGGGAGCAAACAAACATTATACACAGAGCACTTAACCAATAACCAACCATTAGGAGTAAGATAAGATAAGATAAGATAAACCTTTATTATCCAGATTTGGAAATTCGTTTTCACAGCATTTATAACAATACAATGAAAAATACAAACAGATTAATAATGTTCACTCATACACACACATCCCTGCACCTATACCCACCCCTGCACACCACACTTTACGTACAAGCATACCACATTAAGAAACACTGTTAAGGCGAATGGCTGATGGCAAAAAAGATCGCCTGTATCGCTCTCTGTGAGTTTTTAAGAGTAGGGCGTAACACTAACAACGCTGCTATAGAAAAGGCCCACTCACAGTTTTTCGAATATGTTTGTTAGGATTCAGCAAGAACATACTTTATAGCGGTCGCCTCCATCTGAGGCAGGGCATGGGATCAGCACTCCACCCCTGGGACCCCTTGAGAGCCAGGGATTAGAGATAGGGAAAACTAATGAAATAACTTGGGAATAATTAGGCTAAGTCGGGATAGGCCTCTCTCAACCCTCCCCTTCCCCCTCTGACCAGACACGATAATCAGTTTGGTGGGGGAGGGGGAGATACAATAACAACTACTAATACAGACAGAAAAAGACTGGAACATACCCCCCCCTCTCCCCCCTACCCTGGAACGGAAGGACTAACCAACACCGGCGCCAGTCATAAAGGAGTGGGTCAAAACAAAAAAAAGATCCCAGCGCCCCTAGTTGCACGGACCACAGTATTGTGTTCCTTTTTTTTTTCTCACTCTCTTTTTCCTTTTTTTTTTTTTTAGATTTTGAAGTGTTGACAAGGTGGAATTTTGTTGCTAAATGCTTCTTGTTACTATGACAGGTTGATAGATGAATTTATTTTCTGAAAATATAGTTTTATTGAACTATTTTCTTCACGTTGACATTAGCAGAGGATGGTACTATCTACGTTTTAAAGGCCGTGAAATATCTTTTGTGTATGTTTTCTGAAAAAAAAATATTTCCTTACGAATAAACAAATCATTATTTATTTTTTTCCTAATTTCAGCCAGAAAGAGCACCCATTTGCTCCTTTCGCTTCCTTTTTTTAAATTTCAATTTCTCAAAAAGTCTTACGATAGTCATACACGCCTGTGGGATGTCTTTTATATTTGTTTTTCCTGAAAACCTACTTTAAACATAGGTGAATCATGATATAAATTTGGGTGTAACCTCGGCTAGAAATTACTCGAAACTATTCCTTTTGCTCCCCTGTTTTTTAAATTTTTTTCAGAGGAGCATACCCCAACCTCCCCAATTCCTAGATTACGCACCCGCCTCTGGCGATCGCGCATGCATCCTTAACGCGCAGCTACTAGCTAGGCCCGTTTCCCTAACATTCTTGGTTCCATCCTAGGGTATGAATCAACCTCAGTCAAAGCACATGTGATAAAAAGTGTGGAAAAAACGTAAGCAAAAAACATAGCCATTTTAGTCAAGCTTCTCTTTTTTTCTTTTAAGAGCTGATGCATGCAGATAGAGGAGAGGGGGCTGGAAGGGACCCCCTCTCCCCAGCGATGAATTTGGCGACGGGGTGGGGGCGGACGAGGCTGCGACGGTCCTAAATGCAACCTCGTAATAGGCTTGTGAGAGATAGCCGATTTGGCTGATCTTCCCCCTCTCCTCCCCTCCCCCCACCACCTTCTTAGTAAACATTCGTTTTCTGTTTGACAGTCTGTATTTTCTGCTTAAGCCATTAAGTCTTCAGCTTGCCCCCCTCAATTTACACCATATTATCAATAAACTGCAGCTTTGTTCGAGTTATGCACTCGCTCCGAAGAATGATGGTCTCTTATTACTGTTTTATCAGACGTGTGTTAATTATTGTTAATAAGCATGTTTCAGCAGTTGGGAAGTCTAGCGAGGTCATGGGTGATAACTAGTAAATTAGATTCAAACTACGGAATACAAGGGAAACGTTCGCCTCCCCCGACATGCAAGATCGAGTCTTTACGAGGAAGTGGGGGAGGGGGGAAGTGTGGAGTAGTGAAGGGAGTATTTGAATGGTTAACATTTTTATTGTGTCATGTTTGACTATGTTTTTTTTTTCCTGAAATTATGTAGGAACAAATACTTACAAAATAGTGGAAGAGAAGGTGGGGTGTTCGTAAATGTTATCGAGAAGCTCGTGATTGCTCCACACGCCAGTATCATGATTGTTATTATACACTGTTGTCGTCACTGGTCAGAATGTGAATTGCTTGTTGAAGTTATTTTGCTCATTTACAACTGATAATTGTCTGAGCTCAATAAACATATTGTTATTGTTATTGTTGTTGTTGTTCGGTACTGTGGAGTTTAGTATGATGTTGTCATTCGAATACAGTATTGGTGACATTTAAAGGGGAGAAAACCATTTTCTGCTGCACGTGTACTTTATCATTATGTTATTTTATTATTATGTCAGCACCGAATGAGCGCTTACTGTGCTCATCAAGGTCAGTGTGTGAATGAATTGTCAGAATGTGCCTGCTACATGTCTGTTGGTAGCTATGATAATACAGAACATTAACTTACAGGTATGTCTCTGTAAATGTGAGTGTGTGGGTAAAGAAGGGGCGGGGGGCTGCATGGGAATACCAAATAATGTCGTGCAGCTATCATCTCAGATAATGCGTTCCTTGTCACTATTAGTCACCTTTCAAGAGAGGACGGGAGAGAGTGAGAGAGAGAGAGAGAGAGAGAGAGAGAGAGAGAGAGAGAGAGAGAGAGAGCGAGAGAGAGAGAGAGAGAATATCAGTACATTTGTAGAGAATTTGTGTGTTTGATTCCTATCAGTAACTATACACGGCCCGAAGACAGGCTGTGTTCCTATCAGTAATTATACACGGCCCGAAGACAGGCTATGCGCAAGACCATGTCTGGAGAAAAATTCTGCAACAGCAACAGGTTTAAAATCAAAATTATTTTTAAAAACTTGTCCCAACCTTCCCTTTTCTCCCTTCTCTCACACGTTCTCTGTCCTCTTTTACTCCCCCCTTTTTCTCTTCATAAATATTTTCTCATTCTCGGAAGCGAAGGTCCCTAAAAACGTAGAGCCCTAAATCTATACCCATCATTGTAGGCCTCCTACTACTACTACATTATATTGTATGCAGACGAATTCACTAAGTTTTTAGTGCTGTTATACTCCCCTCCCTCCACAAATGAAAAAAAAAAACACTTTGAGATAATAAGCAGTTTTTCTTCACAAAAGCTATCACGTCATGTATATGTTGAAAAAAAAATCCTAGAGTCTGTATTCCTTTCGGCCTTGTGCAAGGTATCATGTGTCAAAAATTAAAATGACCTGACATAGTTTTCAGTGTTGACGAATCAAGACCTGGGGCGTTGCTTTTTTCCCCCTTCACAATGTAATCACTTTAAATGCTCCGCTGGTTTAAGACCAGAGCTTAATCCTTGACAACCTCAGTGGTCAGATCACCAGAAACTTGTTAGCATAATGCGTGGTGCATTGTTTTAAGCTTTTGCCATGTAGAGTCTCGCAAAACTGGTGTAAGCGTTCTTACATAAGTTATGGAATAAATAATGCCATATGCATGTGGAATAATGAATCCTACCCCCTCATACAACGCTACCAAAACGAATCGAAAAAGCTAAAAGGCAACACGTATGTCTAGATATCGATTAGCCCCTTACCAACCGGGGGAGGTCGTGAGAAGAGACGTCACTGAGTGGGGAAGGGCGCGAGCGGTTTAGTAAGGAAGCGTTTTCAGATCGTGGTTCAAACTGCCATAAAAAGGATAATAAGCCTCACCAGTATGATATGCGCCGATACTTACTGAACAAGGATCTAAAGCTTAAATCACTTAAGCCGTTATTTCGTGTCGGCTGCAGCTCTTTATTCACTAATGTAATAGCCTACATCGGTGCAGATTAATTGTAGACTAGTCCAGATCTACTCTAGATATACCCAAGCAGTTCTCTATACTGCGCTGGAATCAGGAGTAGAGGATATCGTAAGTGAAGTCACGCAGTGTGCTTAATTTTGCCATAAGAAACTATACGTTGTTCTTCTTGATAAACTCCCAGTGTGAGCGGATAGCTTTCATTGGAATATATATACATTTTATGAAAGGAAAAAGACGGGAGGGCCCGTGCAAGCTTATTATTATTTAGCGAAAGCATCAAGTCATCCTGAATATCGTATTTCATGTACATTGTAAAATGGCACAGTTATTGAGGAGAAAAAAAAATGAGACTCTAGGAAGTAGAGCCGTCGGCACACTCTAAAGCTCGTGATTTTTCTTTATTTCCATGGAAACGAATTGAAATATTATCGATTAGTTGCGCGTTCGAGCTGAGCGGAAACTAGCCCCGCGCGCAGTGTTGTAGAGACTGCTCACTGTTGCTAAAACGAGGTTATCAAAGTATGGCTGCCAAATGGTGGAGGAAGGGCAGTGTTACGTTCACCGTGATGCTGATACAGGAACCGTATCAGAAAAATTCCTTTTCAGTTGAAGTAGTTGAATTGTATTTTGTTGATTGATTCTGTGAGGAAGTGTTTGTTCAGTTTAACAAATGGGGGTTTCAGTGTGCGAGGAGCTCAGATTCTATTCATGAGTTGGAATGGTTCTTTCATTTTCACTGTTTTCACAAGACTGACGATCAGAGACTCATCTGCTAGGCTATACCAAGTTGTGCTCAATCGGGCACTCACACCAAAGGATATTTACGTAATGCCACAAAATCTCTTACGTGTAGTCACGAAGTCTGATCAGTTTTACTAATATAGATCTAGTATTAAGAGCAGCATGAGAGAGGCTCACACTAACAAAACACCATTAAATTATTTAGTTTTTAGCAGACTAGACTTTTAGTTTAGACTTTTTTCTAGAGATCTGTCTAGTCTAGATCTAGATCTAGATCTAGTTCTTTTGACTTTGACATAAACACATAAATGACTGAAATGATTGAGACCTGATTTCTAGATTGCACCTTGACATCAGGAATGATAATAATAATAATACTAAGACACTTATTATATTTCAGTACTGGCCAAATCTCTTTTCTTGAGATAGTTATGGTTAAATATAATAATTATTCAGCAATCACAAAAACTTTACTCTCAATATATCATGGGCTGTCATTCCCTGTGCATGATCAAACCAAGAAATAACTTGTGGGTAGAAGTTCTGCAAGTTTATGTAGTTCCACTGGTGAATTCTAGTTCCACTGGTGAATGGGAAGGTTTGAAAAGGCACTAGAAAAAATATCCACTTATTTGTGTTTTATCTTTTCCACTTAATTTACTGCTGATTGTGAACAGACTTGGTTGGTTTTCTATTCTTTAAAAATCCTCTAAAAAGTAAAACATTTTGTGTATGACAATATGGAAAGCTCTGTTTTAAAAAAAATAAATTCTCCATTTTACCCGCTTAGAATTCAGAACTTATGGTCATGGTGTTGCTAGCATGTTGTTTCTTAAGTTGATGTCAACAGAAAACTTTAATTCATCAATCAAAGCTGATAATATTTAATTGTGTAAAGGAGGAGGCTTTCCTTGTAAAAAATCAGCAGTGGTGAGTGAGGCTGCACATTATCTGTGTTTTATCTCTAGGTCAGATTATGAGGCTTCTCTTTACTAAAATGGTTTCTTGAAAGTTCCAAGCTGTTGGTCAAAAGTTTGAGTATAGTTAGGTCAGTGAAAGTTACTGTGTTGCAAGGAAATTCATTCAGATTATTCAAAATTGAATTGAGAACATTATTAATAATTAATGTTAGTGTAAGTGTACTGTAGTATTGAAGTTAGCAGAATTTTGAAATAATTTATTGATTCTTCTTTAATACAACAATTTCAGAATAGAATTATTTTAGATTTTAGTGAGGGAAAGTGGAGGAGGAGGAGGTGAGAGTCAATTTGGCACAGTTCTCTTTGCTTGCTATTGATAGAGCTATTCATTCTAACTCAGCCCCCAGGATGACTCCATTCTCACTATTTTTGTTTTCAGGTCTGTAATATGTAATGCAAGTAGTTGACAGTGACAGTATGTAGACATTTTCTTTGACTTCACTGACATCAAAATCCATGTTTGTGAAGCACAACATGGCTGGATTTCCAAAAACTGTCAGTTAAGCAGCAAGGAAAACATGCCAGTTGGATAAATAGTGTTCCCACTTCCCCATGAAACACACAGAAGATGAAGAAGTGATGGCTTTGAAGAGAGGGAAAGCCTCACTATAAGTGATACATTGTTTGGTGCTGTGATTATTTCTTGGATCAGAGTCGTCCCTCGCAATGTCAACAACAACGTCATCAACAAGCTGTGGGAAAGATGACCGGGAATGGTACTCCTTCCTGGCTTCCAGTTTGGTCACCTTTGGCAGTGGCTTTGTGGTTATTGTCATCTACCGCATTGTGGTGTGGCTGTGTTGTCACAAGAAAAAGTGTGCTCAGGTTGCCAATCCAGCAAAAACCAGTATTGATCAAAGGCATTTTCTCAAAAGCTCAGACCCAGAGATAGGATGGATGACAGAGGCCAAAGACTGGGCAGGGGAACTGATTTCAGGACAGACGACTACAGGACGAATCCTCGTAAGTTAATACGGACTTAAGCTTACATTTCTGCCTTCTTATACTTTCTGATTTTGGTTTTTGTTTTTATTGGCACTACAGGATGAATCTTTGGAAGTTGAAACAGCAATAAGCTTATATTTCAGCCTTCTTATACTTATACTTTCTGCCTTTTGTTTTTGTTTTTATTGGCAAGTTGACAGGTTGGCAGGGTGACCATTAGGAATAATGACTAAAGGCTGCCGAAGTTATTCAGTGAGATGCTGCTTCAGGAGAGATAAGAAATGAAATAAAAGTTTTCATATAAATGGAACAACATTCAGTTTGAAAGACTGTTGAAAATGATTGTCAAATCTCGTCCCAATTGATTTTCTTTCATGGTCATCACAAATTGTTATGGGGAATTTTTAATTCTTTTTTTTCCATTTTTTAAATTAGAAGATTCAGTCAAAACTTGGAGAAATTTCAACCATAATAAATCTGAGGTGCTCTTCCCATTTTGGTTTATAATATTTAAAATAGTTACTGTTGTATGAGTCATTCACTTTGTCTTCTCTACAGGTGGGACTGGTGTTTCTGCTGAGCATTGCGTCTTTGATTATTTATTTTATAGATGCCTCGTAAGTATGACACATAACTTCTCAGCCAATAGGTAATAGTTGTTGGTGTGTAGATCACAAAATGATCTTACTGTAGAATCTTTAAGAAAACTAGTTACCTTGGGTTTTGTGGATTAGACCTTAATGTCACAAACAAAAATGGGAATACCTTGCACAGAAAGCCAAAATTGAAACATTTGTGAATAAGGCATGGTTTAAGTATTGATGAAGATGGTTTTGTCTTGCAGCTATCTTTTGCCTTGAAATAGAAAAATAGTGTGTCCTTAGACTATGTATTTTTTCGTTTCTCTGTTGCCAGTCAGTTCTTTTTTTATTTTTTTCATCATATTGTGTTTCTGTGCTTGCTCAGGAAAATTATTCACCTCACAATGTGGATGAAACGTGACTGACTTTTGTTTCAGATCAAACACCTCAGTTGAAACATGCCTCCCATGGTCTTCCAGCACAACTCAACAAGTGGATTTGGCATTCAATGTATTTTTCATGATTTACTTCTTCATTAGGGTAAGCAATGTCAAGATTAAGAGGATGAGGATGATGATGATAATGCTGATGATGATGATGATGATGTGGTGTGTGTGTGTGTGTGTACGCGTGTGTGTGTGTACGCATGTGTGTGTGTGCATGCGTGTGTTTGTGTGTGTGTGTGTGTGTGTGTGTATGTGTGTGTGTTTGTGTGTGCGTGTCTGTGTACATATATATGTGTGAATGTGTGTATGTCCATGTTGTGTTTGTATGCATATTGGGGTATGGGAAGGGAGATGCATTGTCTTTACCTTCCGTCCCAGTTGTTTTGAGTTCAGTTCTAATTTCTGCTCCTTTATTTGTGGTTTGTTTAGATTTCATCTCATCTGTCTATGTGTTATGCTGTAATGTGTGTTTGTGTGATCATTCTATGCTCATTATTTTTCTGTTCCCTGATTAAGGAAAGTCGGAAAATTTGGAACTCTTTAATAAATTTTTCATGCCACAGTTGAGAGTTTCTATATTTTTGAAAATGATGATGATGATGATGATGGCATAGGTCTAATAATAAAATTCAGATTTATTTCGTAGAGGAAACAGTTTAGGTGCACTATACTGTAATCTTATTGTTAGACAATAGTCACAGTAGTGATATTATCCTTCTTTTGTTATGTGCAAATGATGATGATGATGATGTTAGCGATAAACACATAGCGCAAGCATTTTTAGATTGTTCTTAAAGACAGGGATGGCAGATTGCCAGATGTTTTTGGAAAACTTAAAATCACGTCTGAAAAGAATAGTGGGCATTTTAAATAGAAAGCAAAGTAGTATACACCAAAAAACAACTTCGTCATTGAACAAAGACCCATATGTTGAATTTAATTCCCAAAAATTTTGTCATTGGCCACTGTTATTCCTGAAAAGACACTCTCATTATCAATGAAAATGACAGTGACTGGTTATTGGCAGTACTTCTATGAAGGAATTTTATGTCAGCATGACATAATGACATTAGCTATCGCATAGTGGAAACAAAGATGAAAGTGATAATATGATATTAAATGTTGATGAGTCATCACAGTGAAATACCTTTCTGTTCATTATGGTGATAGTAGGTGGTAATAACACACTTTTATGAATCATCTGATAGGGTTTTAGTACTGGTTAACCCTCACAAAAAAAAACCCCAACATATATTCTGCATAAGGGCTGGTGACATCATTATGACAGCTTGCAAACTATAAAGCCAGCTACCATACAGTTGTAAATAAAGCACATGGTATGAAACAACTGTCGGCTGTTATTTCTGTCACTGTTGCCATTCACAGGTGTTTGTTTTTATGAAAGTTATTTGGCATTCTTCAAGTCAAATTATGGATTTTAATTTATGCAATCTCTTCCCATCCCTTTGAGGAAAGAATCTTTCCCATTGGGACCTAGGGGCTGATCCAAAGAATTGCTGGAGTCCAGGTCAGGTGACAAGAGTTACTTAACACTTGTTTTTTGTTTTTTTTTCAGTTTGTGGCAGCCAACGATAAGCTTTGGTTTTGGGTGGAACTCTTTTCATTTGTGGATTATTTTACAATACCTCCATCTTTTGTTGCCATCTATCTGGATAGGAACTGGTTAGGTAAGGAGCCTTTTATTGCTATCTTATGTGTGTGAGTGAGGGTGCGGGGGGAGCAAAATGGAGATACTGTTTAAGTAATCTTCAACTTCAAAGTATTGTTTCAGAGTGGATTATGAATTACACTGTTATTTGGCTGTCAGACTTCTTAGAACAGGATGATAAGTTGCCATGGGTAGAAGAAAAAAAATTATTGGTGTTGTGTAATGTTTGTTATGTATGAGATGCATTTGGAAGTCCTCCCAGATTGGTTGTTTTGCCAGCTTGCTAAATTTGGCAAGTTCCATTTCGGATGCCTACACATTGGAGGCTTTCTTTGCTAAATTATAGACACTGTTCATGTGAATTGTGAGAAATACCATTTATTTTCTTACGTGCTACCTTCTCTGAATATAGTTGATTCCTATCGCTAAATAAAAATTGACCCTTAAAATGAGAGTTCAGTTCAATTCAAGGTCTTTATGACCAATCACCATTAGGTTCCAGGCCAATAACATAAATTCAAACACATAAACTACAGGAAATTAAAGAAAGTGAAGATGAAAGGAGGTATTGGGAGTTTTGCAAGTGTTTTATTTAATCCCTGCTGCTCAGCACCTGAGTTCCATTTAATAGATCTGAATCAATCTTTGTCATCATGTTTTGTTTCTTCAGAGGAGTTATAGAATGTAAGTGCAAAACTTCATGTCACATAAAATCTCCATACATTTTGAGGTCCAGTTAAATGATTTAGAAACATGTAGAGTGTAATTTATTTGGCCTGTTTTGTATTATGGATAATTACTATCACCCCGGAACAAAACCATGACTTACAGGAAAAGTAGTCAGTTGAGGTTTTAGGAAAATGATATGCAGATACTGCCTTACAAATGAACTTAAACAGTGGAGGAAGATGAAAATATGATATACCATAGAAGTTTGGCAAAAATGTGTAGCTTGCTTGTTGGCATGCTCCATTCATTTGGCATTTAAATAGCACAGAAAGAGTACAAACTTTGACCTTCTTGCTTGAAACTGTTATTCAGGTCAGTGTTTGTGTTGAATCACCATTGTTATGGATTGTGAATCAGCACAGAGTTATCCCAAGACAGACATTACTTCAGATACCTGTTTGTCATGAAGTCTGTTGATGATTTTATTCAATTCAAGACATGTTGTAACTGATACACTCTGCCATTTACAGGCTATGATTTATGACGACCAGAAATAATAAATTTTCTCTATAGATTGCCCATACTTATTACCTACCTTGAAGCATTATTGAGAGATGCATCATACATAAATTGTATATAAATATAAGAGGATTGTAGGTTGGGGATTTTTCTGCATGCAGCATTTCTTGTTTGCCAAGATATGATTTGTTTGTGGGGAGGAGAGGATGGTGTGTGTGTTTGTGGTTGTATACATATGTGTGCTCATGGCATGCGTATATATGTGTGTGCGTGGGAGGAATTGGGGGTAAGGTTGGATGTGGTGTAAACTAGATCTAGGGTTGTGTGGTCTGTTGTTTTAGTGTTGCAGTAAATGGTATATTGTGGGAAATGATTGTTGTCGATGTTTGTATTTTTGATGCTTAGCGTAGAAGCCTAACATCAAATAACAATAAGCAGATGTCATAGCTTGTGTTGTTCTAGTATCTGTAAGGTGCTATCCTTTTCCTGTTTTGTGCTGTTGGATGGGGGAACAGATTTATAATAGTGATGATCATCTGCTGTTTGGCTGTTGAGATTTGGTGTGATTTCTGCTCAGTTCAAAAACAGTTTCATGGAGGTTGGAAATTTGTCACTTCTGGGGCGTAAGATGAAGCAGGATGATTTGATTTTGTGGAGTTGTACATTATTTTAATAGGCCAACCCATTAGGAAGAGTGAGGTTCAGTATCTGCTGTTTTGTTGTCAGTAAGATGTCCCCCCCCCCTCCCCACCTACCCACATACCCATCAAATCAAACTGTGGCTTCCAGTTCTCTCTGTACCATGAACTACACAATATAATCTGTGTTGTGGCCTGCCCAAGTCATGGAAAGGCTCACACAGTTCTGCAGTCTTTTTACTATCAATGGTTTTGATACCGGAATTTACCTTAATTATTTTTCCACTGTTGGGGTGTCTGTGTTGACTGCCAGAGGAAAGTATTCAGATATCTACTGGAGCCGGGAACCCTCCGCAGGGAGTAGGACATATCTCGGAACAGACCTTGGCTTCTGTCTGAAAGCACTCCATAGAACGACCGTAGGGAGGAATATGGCTAGAAAATGTCCAGGGGAAGGGGGAGGGGGGAGTTATAATACGTCCATCACTTCCCTGTTTTTCATCATGGTCACGTCTTTCACTCGCCCAATAATTTCAGCCAAATGAAATATGTTATTATCATTACCCTAGTCTGACGTAGGCTACTTGTATGGGGTATTAGTCTGAAGATGGCTGTATGATACACTTCAAAAGGGTCATTTCAAGTAGATCTCAACCTGTGTATGTGAATATCAACACCTGCATTTCCTGTGGATGTGAGAAAACATCAGGTCAAGAAGTGCATCAGAATAAGTGCTTAAATACAAAAACTCAGTAACAAGCACAGAATGAGCCAACCCATAGCGCAGTCTGTACGTGTCAGTCAACCCGGCTCTATCTTGCCTCATTTTTTTTCTCTTTCTCCTCCCCTGCCACCTCAAATGATTTAACGTTGTAGCTGTAGCTCTTATCTGCTGCACTGTTAGATGATTCAACATGTTAAACTGTAGCTTTTTTTTTTCCATCCACCACATCTAAACCTCCACTGCTCCATTCGCATTCTTTCATCCGCACGTTCTTACCTTTATAATAATCCAGCACCTAATTCTTGTTTGCCCCTTTATTGCCAATCAAACAGACTTTGTGACACCTGCGCCCGGGTTTGCTACTGACTGACCCACGGAGAATAATAGTTGTGTTTCACCTGTGGTCCCATAAAACAGATCCCGTGTGTGTTTTCTGTTGGTGATGTAATTAGGCGCTAGCAAAGCTTTTTGTAACTTGAAGTTATTGTTCGCAAAACACTACCTTGGCGTGGACAAAGCGAAATCACGGCTATGTTTGTCAGGTAATCTCTGCTCATATTGATCAGTCATTAACTGGGCGCGAACTCTGTGATTTATGATTGCTGATGATATTGACCTCCGCCAGTCACCGAAAATACCAGACCCCAAGAGCATTTCCGTTGCCAATGCCGCCGTGCAGACAAACGTGGCCCGAGCTGTTCATGAGAGTACATGAGTGACATAAGCTGATAAGTGGCTAGTGATAACAATGGTCGTGAAGATAATTGAGGGGTGTTCAGCAGTAGGAGATTGTTGTTTTTTTTCTTTTTTGGACAGAGGGTCGTTAGGGATCCCAGTCTTCAGAGAATTCTCTGAAATCATAGAATGTTGGTGTCTGTTAGAGACAATGACTGAGAAAATATGACTTCTTGAAAATGAAAATACGACTTTCATTTAGCCCTAGGATAATTCATTTACAGTGTTATACAATGTTATATTATTAGCTTATCTCATACATAATACAGACACAAAGAACTATACACATCCTACATGTAAATACATAACATTACAAATGAAACACATAACAAAGTCATTGCTGGTCGTCAGCGGTGCAGCGTTCTGGTCTGCCTAGCTCTAAAGCCAGGTGGTAGTCATTTACACCTGGGTCGAGTGAAAATATGAAAGTGAAGTGTCTCTCTCAAGGACTACAGCGTGATAGTGCTTGCGAGATCTGCGAGTCAAACTCTTACAAACCTTAGACGACAGTCTTCAGTTTCTGAGTACTAATCACAATGAGGTATTTTCGGACGGGTCAGTTACACCACGTGATCTAGGGATTGCTAGGATATTTTGATAAACGACGAGTAGTGATACATAAGCAGAGCATGTAAACAAACCAACGTGTGAGCAAGATTTCCTAAGTCATGTGATGGAGCTGAAAATACCAAATTCACATGGCCATGATGCCTCGCCATGTTTTTTTTTTTTGTTTGTTTTATTTTCTGCAAAGAAGCAGCTTGCATAAGGAAATCAAACGCTTAAAGCAGTGTTAATTCCTTTTTGCCACTTGTTTTCTGTTCGCCTTGGACATTCTCTTCCATTGATATAGAGACACATTAGAACTAGTTACATGAATTCGAACTTGCACATACCAGTTTATTTCTTAAGAACTATCTCTGTGTCATGTCAATCGCTACTAATTATGATATATTGAAGATAATGATTGTGATGAAAGCTTTTGTTTAGATCTACTTGTCGAAAATAATTACACTACTAAAATTAAGTAATCCGGTTGTATCGTGTCAGTTGTAAAGTATCGTCATTTGCTGTATAGCATTTTTGTCTTAATGTTGATCGCTTCCTTGTACTTATTATACTTATTTTTTTTGGTTCATAAGCTGATCAATAAACTTGTTGGAACAAGACCAGACCATAAATGAAAATGTAGGAAGCTCAGAGAATTTTGTGAAAAGTGTGTGACAGCTTGGCTCGAGCGAATAAGGGGGTTTTTGCTTAGATAAATCATTTCTTATTTAATGTATATGTTTGGCTGCTCAGTCAAGTTCACCATGAGAAGTTTCATCTGTGTGTGAGGAAAGGTAGCATGAGATACTGTCAGTCTTCCTTGGCTTGTATGTAATACAGACTATGTGTTTTGATACATCAGCGAGTGTTAAACATCCTGTAAACCCAGTCAGGGAATATCAGAATACCAGCAAGTCAGTGAAGGGGCTAAGAAGTAGGATATCTAGGCCTATAAATAGCTACAAAACTTTTTTTTTTTACTTCTGGGGTGGAGTTGAAACGGACCAAGTAATGAGGCCTATGGTCTATTCTATCGTGTGGTAGAGTCATCCACCCAACCGTACCCCCGCGGCCCGCGCAAGAATTGACCCACAATCTGAGCTTAATCTAATAAAAAGAAAGGTTGGGGGGGGGGCGTCTAATGTTTTGCTTCAAGGAAAATATTTTGCCGTATGCTTACCACGTCTACCAATATTTGTACATGCCTTGTGCAGAGATCCAGCCCTTATTTTAGTGGCGCAGGAAGTGACCCGATATGGTCAATTAAGCACGCCAATTTTTTATTTGCTTTTGTATTTGAAGGCCCAAACCCGTCAGTGTTTGCAGCCAGGGGGTTCCAGGGAGGTTACAAGGAGGGCAAATGTCATGGTGTTCAGGGAGGGTGCAGAAGAGCACGTCAAAGTGCATAATATGCAGGTCTGTACTTGAATTCATTTTTTTGTGGGAAAGGCAACATAAAATGAATAAAAAGTACTAATTGNGGGGGGGGGGGAGGAGGAGGAGGTATCTATGGGGTTCTTTATCGGCCGTCGACACCCCTGAAAGGGGAACAGAAGGAAAAGAAAAGAGGGAGGGGAAGGATGAGTTTAGAATTCTGCAGATTAGTTGTTTTTGTTTTAACTGTATGGTAAGATGTAACAGTAACTGTTAATCTGGTAAGTTATATTAAAGTTTGTTGGCAAGTTTACCAGTTGATTTGGTACTGCATCGGCTGGAAAGCCAGTCAGCCAACGTTAGTGCTTGCGAGGTTGTGAGAATCACTAAAGCGAGAGTGGCAACAGCGTCTGACGTCTGAAAAAAAATGAAGCAAGAGGGATCATTACTTATCATTACAGCATCAGCAGCAAGCAGCGAGATAAGTAACGACTGTGGTAGGTACTTGGAAAAAAAGAATAAAACTGCTTGATATCCAGAGCGTAGTGGGTGATGAAGAGCTTTCCACTGTACATATGGGTACATACAGCTCATTGGCTGCATAAAAAGTAATGCTGATACCAGGCATGTTGGCATGATTTCATGTAACTGTTACAATAACAATGGCAATGACAGTGAGTTTTTTTGCAAACTGTTCATAGAACAAGAGTGTTATGCATAACAGTAGAAAGGCGGAACACAGTGAATCAGTGATCTTGTGAAAGGTACAATGAACACACTAAGAATGAGTGCAGCACTGACTTTATTTGAAACAAGACTAACACCCCATTTTACAAATGGGCAGGCAGGCAACGCACCAGCGGCGAAAGAATACCTAGCGCACCGAAAGGCATCATAGACGAATGTATTAGACTCAGTGAAAAAGTTGGACGATTGGCGAATCAGGCGGATTGAAAAAATCTATCGGAGATTGTATTTCATTGCTATACACATTCTTTTTTTTAAAAAAAGGGTAAAAAAAAATAAAGAGGACTATGTGTATAGTTACCTTTTGTGTATTTTTCTACGAATTTAGGTGAAAACCGCATGTTTTTACGTTACGTAGTTCTCAAGATATCTGTGACACAAATTTGGCTGAAGTGTTTTATTAATATAGATATGAGATGGGGTGACTTAGAGTATTCTCTTTCACTGTGTGCTTTTGGGTGTCATGATTCAGACCTGTGTTTGCCAAGCACATGCCTGTGGATACTTATATTTATATAGCAACTATCATGTGGAATAAATTGGTAGCAAAAAAAAAAAAAAGGGAAACGCGAGGTCAGAATATTTCATGAGAAAGACGTTTAAAAACTGGCAGGGCCCACCTCTGTCCACCTGTTTCTTCATATCATTATTTTCTCTGGCTTCAACACTTGGAAACATTTTTTTTAAAGTAGAGAAGCTCAGGTAAATTCCAAATTCCACAGCTAGAAAAAAAAATAAAATTAGCTTTATTCTTGTTACATTTTTTTCAGAAACTGAAATAAGGCACAGAATCTAGGTCTAATCTATAGCTCTGGCGAAAATGAACTTAGTTCTGCTCAAATGCAAAGACTTCTTCATTTTATCTCATTGGTTGCGGCGCTCCGTATAAATGCCTCATTAATAAAGTTGGCATCCATCTCATGGCTGACATTCCAGCTTGCATGGATGTAATATACAGTCTATTGACAGAATAGCCCGAAAACAGAGTAAGCTAATATTAATATCCATTTCACCAGGACAATGCATAAACTCTTGAGCCTGACCGTGATTATGACATTATGTTCATGACTTAATTAGCTGCTGTGTTCATAATATGTGACTTTTTTTTAAACTCTGGTGTGCAAACTGGTGTGCATTCTTTAGTCTGCCTGTCAGATAACTAATTATTCTCCATTCAGAATCCGAAAATTTGACTAACCACAAGTAGACGAAAAACACGAGGGGATATCCGTCAATTTGTTCACGTCACATAAATGCTTACGTAGTTCAGGCACAGAAGTACAGTACTAAAAACAACTAAGCATCGAAGTACTGAACATCTTTACCCGTCTCTTCAGAAGCATTTCTGTTTTGCAGGGTATTTATGGCACCCCGTCATTAGAGAATTATCCTGCTTGGTGAGATTTATAATTGTGAAACCCACTAGGAGGTGATCTTTAAGTAAATTTAATTATCTTGAAGTTTTAGAGGCCGCTTAACCTGATATCGCTGGCCGTCGTACGTGCAATGTGTTTCATATACTAGGCAAAACCCACGCGAGTGTTTGCGCCCAATCAGTTACAGTATTTTGTTAATTCTTCTGCACTTGAGAATTGTGTCAGGTGAGAAGTGCCAGAGAACGTCGACATGCACCTCTGTGTTCAGTGAAGGAAAACGTCGCGGCGGGTGAAATAGTGAAATATAATGCGGATTTTCACAAGCGCGGCATGGCGCCTCTGAAGGGGAAGTTATTAATCGATGTTATTTCATTAAGCACCTAAACTCGAATCGATCGTTGATCGTTTCGTAACTGAAGCGTGAAATAAAGCCTTCTGTAATTCATCACTTTGTGATGGATTTGTACTTGAATGGTATTGGTGATCATTTTTACTGAGAATATGAAATTTGAAAATTACTCGTATCAGTATTGAACGGAAGAATGTGCGATGTTGTTGCAAAGTTCTTATTTAGTCTTGACTATAACAGACATTAAAAAGGCTAGGCAGGACACAGCAAATCTGCTATTTTGTTTGGTCAAGGTTAATTGAGTTTAGATCTAGTCTAGTCTAGTTCTGGCAGCCGATGATGCATAATATTAATGTTGTTAAACAGCCGGCACGCCTCCCACGAAACAATAGTGGAGAGTATGCACGACTTCCTTGTTGTGAGTCACTTGCTGTTACTGTTACGTCAAAGTCATACCCGATGCGCCAGGGTAATGGGCAGTGGTGTAGTGTCAAGTTAAGGGTATGCGGGGGAGAGGGGGAGGCAAAGGAAAAAAACATACAGTTTCAGAGACATACGCACGAAACTGCGCATTTTTGGAGCATTATTGTAGCGATACTCTTGCAAATTTTGTTTGACGGGGCGGAACAGAGGCTATTTAGCTCCAAAGCACATTGTAGTTACGCCTCTGCCAGTTATTGCTGTGTCACGTGCTTTAATTATTTCATCATAATGAGAGCGACACTTGTGCTGCTAGGACTCCATCGATGTGGAACTTTCTACTAGTCTGCTATGTTTACATAGAAGATAACAAACTGGCATTACTCGAAAACGCTGTAACTCGGGCCGGCAGAACAAAAGTATTATTTCACAGCAAACGTACACACTATACTGTTCATGTTGCTGTGGGGTGTAGTGTTGTTGAAAAGGTCGATAGACCTCATTAAAATAATGTAAACGCACGTGTTGCTCACGGACGTGCTAGTGTTTACAAAATAAGTGTCGATATGTTAATGAAGGTTATTACCCGACAGCTGTTTAACTTCGCTCTGCCCGCGACTAGAATAGGGCACACCATGCGTTTCCGTAATAATGGGTGCTTTAAAATTTACCATCTGTTCAGTGTTTCCACCTCCTAAAGATCCTACGGGGAGGGGGCGGGGGGAGACAAAAACAAATTGATCTGCTCACAGTCACATTTACCCAACAGGTATCTCATTACTGACATGAATCAGAAAAATATGCACTCACTTGGCCAGGGGTTCCCAACCTTTTGTGGTCGGCATACCCCATAAGACCCCAGACATTCTTGTGTGTCAATCTTTTTTTTTTTTGGTCCCCAGCCCCCATTTGCCGGATGTGTAATTTTACGAAAAGCTGATGTTGCGCTCTACGATTTGAAATTCATCAAGTTGCCCCCACTCTGCCCCCCTCCATCGCTCTTCCTCTCCCCCTCCTNAAAGGTACAGGAGGACGAACTAGAAAACGAGGAGACCAGTTCATACGGTTGTGAGGTTTTCGAGTTGGTGAGAAAAATTTAATACCATAAGGACTTTGAGAGCAATGCACTAAAGTGAAGTGGATTCTCAAGTTTAGCGAGCACATGAGGTACAGCTGTACCAGGGAAAGAAAAACAACAACTACCATTATTGTCACCAGATAATTAAAAAAGAGCATTCTGTAATTTTTGTACCATCGGCTGTCACACATACAGACTTGGCGTCAGAACTCGCAGAATAGAACTGTGCATCAGACCTATTAGGTATTTTCAGCTCCATCACATGACCTAGGAAATCTTGCTCACACGTTGGTTTGTTTACATGCTCTGCTTATGTATGATTACTCGTCATTTGTCAAAATATCCTAGCAATCCCTAGATCACGTGGTGTAACTGACCCGTCTGAAAATACCTCATTGGAGAGCTGACCGACAAGCAGACTTATTGACCCGCCAGGCCTTTCGATTGATCAAGTGATTGACAGGTAAACAGGCACAGAAATGTTTTCTCTTAGAACTTACTACTTCCAACATCTGGTAAAATTCTGCTTCTAGTATTTAAACGACCAGTGAGGCGGTGAACTTGATAACGAACCTTTAAGCCAACGAGATTGCAAAGATCTCTTTCTCTGGTAATTTACACTTCCAACATCTGGAGGCAAGTCACTTCCAGTATTTAAGCGAACTCTTTGGCCAGTGAACGGCAGAGGTGTATGCGCGAACCCTTAGGCCAGCGAGATGACAGATATTTTTCTCCTATAAATTACACTTCCAACATCTGGAGGCAAGTCACTTCCAGTATTTAAGCGAACTCTTTGGCCAGTGAACGGCAGAGGTGTATGCGCGAACCCTTAGGCCAGCGAGATGACTGAGGTATTTTTCTCCTATAAATTACACTTCCAACATCTGCTTTAGGTTAGTGAAGTGGCAAAGATGTCTTTTCTGCAGAAGGGTGTCGGTTGAACCTTTCAAAGTGTAAAAAAAAAACCCCAACTTTTTCTTGTTAGTTATATTATTCCCGTCCTCCCCTTCCCCCACCCTTAAAAATGTGGTCGACAGGTCTTGTGGTGCAAATGTGGTGCATTTGTTTCTCCACGAGGCTGGAGTGGTGTATTCCGATAATGAAGCAAAAGAAGAAGATAAACAGAGGATCATCAAGTGAGAAAGAGGAACCTTCTTAATCCTTGGTCGACGGCTGCCTCTTAGATCTTGCTTGGTCTATCAGTCAGCGCAATATTGCCCTCTGATCCCATGCCAGCGGAATTGGTACCACCTGGACACAACGTGTGCCCCAGCTATCATCTCTCGTATAGGAATAGACCCGAGCTCAGAGAATAAGGGCATGATCGTTACCATGTACTCATAGTTAAGAAAGGGTCTTTATGATATGAAATGTGGAGATTCAGCTTTTTTGATCTATGGGCTCTCAGTTTCGCACCTATCTTCTAGGCATCACTGATGACTCAGATGTTGCCGAAATTCCGTTTGTTTGGCTGTTTGCCTGTTTGTCAGTTTGGCTGTTCGTCAGTCTTACTCTTGCCCACAGGACACGTGCATTTTTTTTGGAAAGGAAAGAAAAGAGTTGGTAGGTCAGTCCTTCTATTTTTCTCTCATTCCTGGACATGATGGAATGTAGCTTCCTGAAACAGTTAGTTGTTTTGCGCTTTTTCTTTGTACTTCAACGATGCAGATGTTGTTTAGTGTTTACTCCTTGTTTTGTATGCCGGTGATACAAGTGTCGCTAAAAGAGCTCTCTCTGTCTATCTCTTTGTCTATCCTTGTCTCTGTTAGTCTGTCGACATTCTCTCTCTCTCTCTCCTCGTGTATGTCCCTGTCTGAAGTCTTACTATCCCTATTCATTTCTCTGACTGCCTGTCTGCCTCTGTCTCTTCGTCTGTATGCCTGTCTGTCTGTCTGTCGACATTTGTGTCTATCTACTTGCCTGTCCACCAACCGGCCCGGATGCCTGCCTGTCTGCTTGTTAGTCCGTCTGTCTGTCTGTCGACATTTCTGTCTTGTCTGATAGGTCTTGTCTCTGCCCGTCTGTCTGTCTGCTTTTGTCTGACTTTCTGTCTGTCCTTGTCTCTATTGTTTCTACTTGTCTCTGTCAGTCTGTCATTTCTGTCTGTTTATCTGTCTGTCCGTCCGTCCGTCCGTCTGGCTGGCTGGCTGGCTGGCTGGCTGGCTGGCTGGAAGCAAACCTGCCTGTCTTCCCTCTAAAGATTTAATGACGTTTGTTTATAAACCGTGATCAGAGGGATGAAATGGTAAAATGAGGGATGTAACGAACACCGTGTAATCATGCAGTTATCTAGTTATAGACATTACGCACGATTCCCATGCAGGTCTAATATTATGATATTTCTGGAACACCGATGACACATAGGCATAGCAAGCAGCAACTCTGTCACTGTGACAGTGCTATTGAGCAAGAAGAGGAGCAATGTAGGCAAGTGTTTTATTCTTGTAACAAGGAACAGAAAAATCGTGATGAAAGCTTGCGTCATGAGTACACCCCCTGTGTGCGTGAGGGCGAGAATGTGTGTGCGCGTGTGTTTGCGTGTGTTTTTTCTCTTCACTCATAGTTATGTGGCCTCCGCCTTATTTACGGCGGGTGATGTAAGCTACCTTGAGCAAGGTGTGCACTGTTCAGGTGTTGGCCTGAACCTTCTTAGCTCAGCAGCGATATATGTCTTTGGAATGCCGTTTTTCACAACACCAGCCTTTGTTACTAGCTGCAGGCGCGTCGCTGGGGATTAACGGGTAAATGGTGGGTGGGGTGGGGTGGGTGAAGGCTCTTGCAGCATGGAATGGTGATTTGCTGTATCCCTACATTTTGTTTAGGGACTTCACCTGGGAGGAAAAATAAGTAAATGAATTAAATTCTGCTTTTACAATTTTGCACAAATATCCATGGATGTGTAATTCTGTTTGCACAGTTCACAGTTGCTTATCAGATTGTTCATTCCCCTTGGCCCCCTTCCTCTCTCCCTCTAATCATGGAATACGGTATTTTTATGGGATGTTGATTCGCAGCCTATGAGACGCACTAAAATTTGTAGCAGGAAGTATGGTCGGTATAATTCACTGAATTTAGATATACTGTACTTTGTTGAAAAGCATTGATTGGGAATCCGTGATGCTTCCATTCGAAGTGGAAACCACAACAATATCAGAAACAACATTAACATCGTCATCATCATAATCATCATCATCATCATCATCAGCAACAACAACAACAACAACAACAACAACCAACAACAGTAACAGTAGCATAGAAATGCAATCGACGTCTCTCGAGACCTTATGTCTGAGTGCACCATTCGGTAAATGAGTGTTATTTTGTGTAGATTACCGTCTGATAATTTCCAGCCCGTTGTTGATTAGGGTTGGATATCTAGCATAAATGGCGACATAAGTATTTAATAAATGTCATTTGGATATGACATCTGATCCCAAAACTCCGTTGCACGCAAGAGCACGATAAATATTGTAAAAATGAATCATTAGCAAGAGAAAGATTGGTCTCAGAAAGGACGTCCAAGAAGCAGTATTATATATATTCAGTGGTCGCTCATACTTAAATCCCTACAATTTTCATTACGCTGGTGAATGTGGAGGAAATGTAAAGCAATCCGCCTCCCCATCTCACAGGGATGGAACGGTACTGTTTCCGGAAAGTCCAGAAATTCTCCCCGCCGTTATTTCTTCTTTGGAGTGACATAATAATATGTACTTAGAAACGACTACTTTAGACAATTAGAGCTTCCTGCTGTGTCTTTCGCTCATTTGGGAATCGTTCTAGTTCCATTCCTGTCTTGATACATAAAACACTTTCTGTCGCTTACATAGAATTGCTTTGGTTTGCCAGCTCTCTCTTGTCCCGGCTAGTGACATCTTATCTTCATGAAATACGACTGTGAAGACATTTTACACCCCGTGGCTCAACATCATCATAACTGACATGACAGGTTGGAGGGGGATCATATTTTTTTTTTTTTGCTTTCACAGTATCCCATAAATCTACCGTTAGTTCATGCTCACAGAAATCTGCCAATTGCGCTCAAATGTTGTTTTAGAAAAGTCAGTTCCAAAGAATGCTACGCCCTCTGAAATTATCTTCATTCATGCTAGCGCAGTAAAGGGGAAATAAAAACTAAAAACAAGAGATGAAAGCACAAATAAAACACTTTTTTTTTTTAAATTTTCAGGTTCGGATCTGTTAGTATTATGGACCTTTTCTGGCAGAGGTAGACATGCACATTGCACATATGACATTTTCTGGTGTAACGATCATTTAGCACGTTACGATCTCCAGTCCGATGTGAATGTCACGTCCAGTTCATAGCGTGCAATGTGACCGTAACACTAGCAAATGCCTTATGCGCATGTCTATCTCTGCAAAACCTGTAAGAGAACCGAACTTGCAAATTTAAACTCTCTAATATCCTGAAGTGACACAGTAAAGGAAAATCTGCGTCATTGCAGTCGTATATGGAATTTGGCGAACTGTACTGCACACCTTTTTGGCTAGAGGAAATCATGTATATAATCGGGAACGGTAGGACACAACTGACTCAACTGCGTTGAGTGGCTGCAGTGAAACCATGCCATCAAGAAAACACAGCTGTAGGCGCTAGTGCCTTGCCTGTTCTAGGTTTCTATCTTAGCTGGATAGCGCGGACTTAGATCGCATTTACTGCCTCGCGATGTTTAGTTATTTAGCGCCCACATTGTCCTGAACGTTTCAAAAGACTGCCGGCTCGAAGCTCGGAGAACTTAATCATGCAGGAACAGCTTGAAGAGTTCACGTCCCGCTTGCATTATTTTTGTTGTCATTGATCTCTTCTTCCATCTGCGATCGCGTTTGATCCATGAATGCCAACGAGGAACGATCTGGACGGTTCTGACTTGAATGTATCCGACATTCAGCCGCTACCTGCAAGAAGACTGTATTTGCGTCTTCGTTAGCTCCGGGAAGAAAGAATCAAAGGACTTGTTAAGATTGTCAAACGACAAGATGTCACCGATTCTGTGTAGATGAAATTATCATTGGGAAATAAAGGGAGAATTTTAATTTCGATGAAGTCCTTTTCAACGATGAGTCTGAAGAAAGACAAAGATTTGACCTAGACAATATACATTATGCATATACGGTCTTCTTCTCGCGCTTTCTGCTGCGTTGAGTTACTTCCGAGTAACGTTCTGAATGCATAGAACGTAATGAAAGGAATAGTACGATCGAAGGATTTTTCTTTCCAGGCTCGTTAGCACTTTATAAGCGAATGATTTATTCCACGGTGAATCGAGATGTAATAAGACATTCGTGTGGCTATAATAAACTACACCTCAGAGCCTCCTGGATCTAGGCTAAGCTTATTAAGAGGCGCGAGTGTGAAATGTACAGGACATGTTATCAATTGGCTCTCGCTCTTTCTATCTCACTGACACTCTCTATTTCTGCATCTTTCTCTCACTCACTAATTCACACACGCGCGCGCGCGCGCGCTCATACACTCTCAATCACTCGCCATAATAAGAGAGAGATGCTGAAATCCTCATCAAGCCAATAATATGAGATCTGTTGAAGCGTCCCAATACGAGGGCTCTCCTGTGGTACATTATTCAGATCTAGGACAGACGAAACGGAAGCTTGGGATTTTCAAGTTTCTCACTGATGACAGCCGCATTCTTTGCCAGCTGCGGAGCCAAGCAGGGCGTCTACACCAGTTCCACCCTGCAAGACTGTCCTCCTCACTATTGATTTCTCTCCCCGCGCTCCTTAGCTTGGATGCCCCCTTTCCCTCCCCCCCCCCCATANATATCAGCTCTCTTTCATCATGGGTAATCACTGTTTCCAGGCTCGGGCCTCGGACAGATGCCACATTTGGCACCAAAGCTGCCAATTAAAGTGACATTTGGTATAGTATTCTTGCTTTTGTATGACTGCTTAAACATACAAGACCCATTTTGGGGAAAAAAAAAAAAAGATTTTCCGTTGGATCGTAGAATGCACAAACATCGCATCATTATCATTGTAGTAGTTATTACCATTATTATTATTATTATTATGGTTATGATATGAAAATAGATGATTCCTATCACATCATGAGACTGCTTTCCATGCCGATAGAGCCTGATGGTTCCCCCATGTCCGCGTAATATCGACTACAGTTATGGAATCAATATTGGTAACAAGGCTAGACGTACTCTTAGAAGCCGACTGTAGATAGAGTAACATTCTCTTTCACAGATTTGGCCACTTCGCTTGGTGGTCTTGCAGTCTGATGATAAATTATTCAGCGCTGTGCCGATTCCCTTTGGGAAAATGCTGTTTATGTTCTCAGTATTATGTAGATATAAATTGCATAATAGGCTGTACAAAAAGGAAGCTATTGATTTTTCCCAGTTTTTATAAAGCTTTTCAAATTATTACGAATGTGTTCTGTGTCCGCATTTTAGAACAGTTTTTGTTTTTTTTTTGAGCAGAGGTTAACGTTATCCAGCCTGTCAAAATGACGCTTTTGTCGCTAAGTTAGAATGAGATATCAGCCTCTGAAGGTGATAGAGGCCATCCAATATCGAATTATTTTTGGTTGCAAAAATCGACAGTGAACCCATTTCTGTACATAAAACTGTTGATTCTATGAGTGAATAATAATAAAACTGTAGCTAAATTTGATGATTTTGTGAAGCAGAATAGATGACTTGTATTGTGAAAAAAATTGTTCTCCAATTACCATTTTCTCAGAGTATTTCCCATTTTAAGGGGTTGGCTTTTGCTACATCAAACAACAAACTATTCCTCGGCTCAGAATGATGATGGGTCAAAGCTTCTCTTTTTTTTTTCCCATGATTTACCTGAAAGGACATACATTACGCTTTCATGTCATACCAATCAACAAAGTGCGACATAAGCCTCATTTTGACTGGCGGCAAGATGTGTTGAAGTCACGATGACTATTCAATCGCTGTAGGCAAATGCGTGAATGATCACGGGTGTGTTTTTATGAAGTTAATGCTTTCATCCGAGAGATTGAAGTCCCGTCCTCTCATTTTACACCTTCT
>JAWQUT010000057.1:1236601-1249101 GCA_033807755.1 Ellobium chinense
AGAGAGAGAGAGAGAGAGAGAGAGAGAGAGAGAGAGAGAGAGAGAGAGAAATAAAGAGAGAAAGAGTGTAGCTTGGTCCCAAGGGTGGGTGTGTCATCAGATTCCAGTGTACATGTATTGTGTCCTTGTTGTCCTCACTTTAGTTCTTCAAGCACCCGCTTCAATAGGTACACACATGTGTGATGCTCTTGAGGGAGGTGCTATTAATGGCTACACTCTGTGGAAATGGGGTAAGGAATACAAGGGAAGAACTTAAAAAAAGTGATTGGATCCACCTGTGGAGTGAAAAACAACCCAAAAAAGTCACGCGAGCGTCAGTTTTTATGGTGCAGCATTTTCTTTGTTTTAGTATGAAAACCAACGTGATCAGTAGAGATGATTTCACGATCCAGTGTCACTGTGTCAGTAAAGAAAACACTTTATTTCTTTCTCGCACAGCTGTTTGGTAGATTTCACCGTCGGTTTGTGCTGCTGCTGCTGCTGCAGCTGTTGCTATTCTTGCTGCTGCTGGTGGTGATGTTTATGCTGTTGGTCAGAAGTAGCTTTTAACCCCACTTTGCGAGAGGTTCGACGTGAAATAAGGGCGAGAAGAGCTAATAGGGACATAGAGACATTAAATGCTGACATAATATTATTATGTGATTGCTCATAAGACATTTAAGCAAAGATGAACACAAGAAAATTAAACAAATAGGACTTTTACCACGTAGGAACATTGTTCCATCATACTGTTACACTGTACAGTGTTTTGGATCGCATTCATAGTATATGCACATAGAGCTATAATAACAAACATGTTAAAATAAATGAATACACACATACGTACATATCAACATATTAAAACCATAACTAGTGTTCCTGGTTCAGTGTCCTGGTTAACCCATTTCTACCTGAATGGAATGATGATCCGTGGGAGGGTTTGGAAAGGGGGAGGGGCGGTGTCTTTCTCAAGGACACAACAATGTAAACCACCCAGTTACACGCCTTATTGTTTTATTAGCGGTAACGATCATTTCTCAGAATAGTTTCTTCCTTGTGGCTGCAAGCTGGCCCCAGGTTTGTCTTGGCAGTAGAGGTAATTTTTGGAATGTCTCACGCGAGGATTTTCAGCTTAGCATTACTTCACCCAGGGTTATCTCCATGCACTGGGGTAATAAATATTTATAAGCATGTTAGTTATTACGCATACAGTCGAACACAGCATAGACTGCAGTTAGAATACAAACAAAAAAAAAATTACTGGTATGCCTGACTTGTTGTGTAAAGAAAGAGGAAGTACTGTCAGCAGTAGAGAATGTACGTGCATGTTACGATATGTGCCAGTATGTACACTGAACTCTTCTTGTGTATCAGCATGCCAAACTCTGGACCGTATTTACATAGTGAGAGATCCTTTTATGACAGAGAAATGATATAGGACCCAAAGGCCTTGAAAGGTGTTAGACCATGTGTGTCTTTGAGAGACGAAGGACTCTGGAGCCATTGCCCCAGAATTAACCCGGTTTGGACAGAAAACATAATCATAATGGCACCTTTTTCGGGAAGCGTTTCACTCGGAGGCTGGCGTCTTACTGTTTTCCGTTTAGAACTTTTGCAGTGCCTAAGGTCATAAGCTTAGAGGATCATGATCTTCAGCCCTCCTCCTCCAACTCTATTCCTCCCTCGCAACCCGCAATATAACAGCAGAGTGGTGGGTATGGTGTGCATTACTGTGCACTACTTCATTAGTGTAGCCTACAATATAATACAGTACATTAATATTATCGCGCGAGAAAAGAAAGCTGTTGCTATCAGCCGGTGCAGTGGCTGTCTCTGATCCTATGAACATTGTACTGCAGACGGTCATATAAACGGCTCAGTGCGCTAGACTAGGTCTGCAGCCAGCAATGTTTTACGCAGTCCATGTTAATCTGCTCCAGACTTGTCTACATAACGCAGATAAATCAGTGAGCGTTTCTAATCTGCGGCAGCGTCTATTCTTCGACCTCTGTTGGCAGTGTTAAGTTGTTCTTTCTGAATACATATTATTATGTGGGTCATGAAAGTGACCCCTTTACCCACGTCGTGGGTATGGTCATCATGACACAGTCAGTAGAGCACAGAAGTCGTCTCTTAAGGAATTTGCATTATAAGAATGGACAAGGGCCTGGACTCTGTGTTCCATGGCAGTAAATACCCAGACCATCGTTCGTTAAATTCTGCCAGTTCCAACAATTTTCACCAAATGGATGGGAGGTTTACTGTCAATGTGTACTAATCAAGATATGAGCAATTTTGTGCTACCTTCCCCATATTGTTCTTTTGAAGGAAGAGTTACAATTTCGAATTCCGTCGTCCTTACATTAATGATGCCACGCACTGTAAAACTGTCGAACACCCTATCAATACAAAAATATCAAAACAAAACACAAACTTGCTGCTTCTGATGTTATTCCGCCCCTCTCCCCTTTTTCCAAAAAAAAATAATTTTTTTTTTCATTTACGTCGTTGGCTGTGCACAAATTCCTCATGGTGTATTCAGCCATTTTCTGTTACTCGCTGGGAAGAGCAACTTTTTCTTTTTTTTTTCCTTTTCTAAACTCCTTCTCTTTCCACCATGCTATCTACCTTTCTTTCTTACTCACTCCTTCTGCGCCACCTATCCCTGCTCCTCACCTTTACACACACCATCGTCAGAATTACCCTGAAAATGGTCATTGATTTTACCATTACGGCTGCAGAATTACCACTCCATCGCCCAGCAAATTCTCTCATTAGCAGATCTTTTTTATTTTTTCTTGATATCGGTGAAAGCCAAATCGTTGACGTAGCAGCAGGGTGTTGCGCATCTCCCTGTCAAATTGAATGTCTATTCAACAACTGACGATTGATATTTGGCATTGTAGGCGTGACGGCTCTTCACTGGGTGCCGACATGACGTAAGAGACAGAATAGATCGCGAGATTAGACTGAAATCACACTATCAACATCATTATTTTAAAGTAAACTGACATGGGCTTATGTCACTATATAACCTAGTAAATACAGGATTTTTGGACGCCTAGAAAATTTAAAGGGATGATGCAGTTTCGTGCTTTCGTCAGAGGGCATGTTCCAGGTACCGTGACACCCATTTCTGGACCCATGTTAATATCAGAGTAATTGAATTTCGTAAATATCAGCCCGCTGTTCCCTCAATCCAGACCTCACAGGCCACAAACATAAAGTGTCAGGTTGTTAACGCTTTCGGAAAAGACCCGTGGAGGGCTGTAGCGTAAATGACAGTAACGCAGATTCAAGCAAAATTACATGAGAAGAAAATTTAGTGAGATTTTTTAAAAGAAAAGGGGTCATTTGCGTCTGTGTGCGGTGAGCAGTCGGCCAATTGTTTAGCTCACTTGGAAAGGCCTGAGTAATGTAGACAAATGCCTGACGGCTCAACGACGCGTGTTAGCGACGCAAAAGCGGTACGAGATGAAAAGAGCACATTATCATTTTGCCGGGGGCCTGAAGTGCATAATAATTTTCTATTGGCAAATATTTGTTTGCAAAATGGAGCGGTCATATTTTGAGTAGCTATAGGAACATTTATTACTGTAAAATTGTCAAACTTTTGCACTTTGTCTCCTGAAAATAACGTGTTATTTGACTTAGAATATGCTAAAAGAACCTCTTATCATGCACTTTGTCTCCTGAAAACAACATGTCTTGAGACCGAGAATATGATAAAACAAAATTCGTTTGTAGTCATAGTGCATTCTGTCTCCTGAAAACAACATGTCTTGTGACCGAGAATATGATAAAACAAAATTCGTTTGTAGTCTTAGTGCATTCTGTCTCCTGAAAACAACATTTCATATGACCCAAAATATGATAAAGAATCTCTTATCGAAGGAAATGCAGGGCTTAGCTGTGAGCTTTGCCAACAAAACAAAAATGTATTGATTCATTTCTTGTACGACGTAATTTATGGCTAAGAAAGTTTAATTTTTTTACGGGCTAAAATTACTGATTATTATTCTGATTTATAGCCATCCCATCTGTGCTTGTTTACCGTCCTTAATTTCATGTTTACATGTATGAATTGCAACGCTGCTCTGGAGCTAATGTTGGGGACCCAAGTGCTGCACTGCTTGGCATTTCTGTTTATATTTTGTGAGATCCATCCGTGTACCTTGTTTTATTCTTTTCATAAACGGAACATACTCTGGCATCAACACTGCACCGCTATCTCGTCATGTCATCTTGCTAGCAGGGCGGCTCTGGATGAGCAGATATTGACGGGGAAATTTCTGACGTCGACTTCAGCATAAATCAAGGCCTAAGAGAAAAGCAGTAATGCTTTTACATCCACATGTGGTGTCTTGGTTTGTTTTCTTGGCAGATTATGCAAGGCCACCTCTACATTCCATTGTTTACCACTTCTACATTCCATTGTTTACCACTTCTACATTCCATTGTTTACCACTTCTACATCCCATTGTTCAGACCATGAGCACTGCTTTAGTTGATGCTTCTAAAGTTGGTAATGACTTTCACATTTCGTTGTTTGGTCATTCTTCAGTTGAATGCTGACCCTCTTCTTCAGCAGAATTGACCTTTCTGACAGCTAAAAAAAATAAAGCTTCCACGTGGATAAACTGGACCAACTTAATCTTTACTTATTGGAGGGCTCTGTATTTCAGTCACCAGGCTTATTTATCAAGAACTACAAACATTATATGGTTTTTAACACATTCAGGCCATGGCAAATACGCAGTGTTTGCTCCAGAACGCGTGATCCCGCGATTCGCCCCCGCAATATTGAAAACCCTTCTCCCCCCCCCCCCNCCCCCCCCCCCCAAAAAAAAAACAACAACAACAACAAAACACAACAAAACAAAACAAAACAATAAAAACGCACCGATTTCCCCTTATTTAAAAACTTAAAATACACCTAAAATTTTATAAATCTTCCTCAAATTTATGACAACGGGGGATTGTCTCCCCAAAATCATAATCTGACTGGGAGAAAACATTGAATAGGGGATTGTTTGTCCTGGTTGGCTGACTCTGGAAGCTGAACAGTGGCAGTGAGATTTGTGTACTATTAGATGGAGTGGAGTGGGTGGAGTGGAGTGGGATGAGGTATGAAACATCTCTTCTTGGAAGTAAGGAAGGTGGAATGACGGAAGTGGAAGCTAGTAGAACAGGATCTCAGTGAAAAACTTCGCATTCCAACGGGAGCAGAACCGGAAGATTTTCCAGAGCCTGGCGTCTCTCTGGATAATCGAAACGTTGAATTAATCCCGCGTTCGTTTCATCAGTTGAAGAGGATAGAGGATGGGAAACTCTCAAGTTGTGCGCAGCTGAAGACGTGATCGGGAACTTTTTTATACTTTCTCTCTCTTTTTCTCCCCCCCCCCCCCCCCAACTCTCTCTCGCTCCCGTTACTCCACCTCTTGAAACAGAGTGCTCACAGACAATTGTCTGAAACACCTGCATTATAATTTTAGAACGTTGTAACACTCTACTTCCGGGTTGGCTGTTTTGTAAATTTTTTGTCCTACGTTCTCAACTCTGCCTGGGGATTCCGTCGCGCGCTCTCTGCCAGGGTTCAGTGATCGTCCCCTCACAAACAAACAAACAAACAAACAAACAAACAAACAAATCGTGCTTTCAGTTTCAGGTTGTCACTTGCTGGAGATTTTACGAAATGCTTGAAATTACGCAATAAATGACATGATTACTCACGTCTGTTACTATTTTAAGAATGCGAACGCGCATATTTTGTTTTCTGTGTGTGGCTCCACTGCGACCGTTGGTTGATCACACCGGTTCACGTGCATATAGCTAATGTTACTCAAACTACACATCACACTGACACAGGCTCTGTGTGTGTGTGTGTGTGTGTGTGTGTGTGGTGGTAGGAGGGGTGGGGGTATGGGGTGGATGGGTGTGTATGTGTGCACACGTTGGCGTTTCCACTGGGGTCCTGGGAGCACAGTCTCCGTATACTATCTTTGTAACTGAGGCTGGAACCCCTCCTCTCCCCTGACCTGAGACTTCTGCTCATTGTGTGCACACACATAGGGACACGAGTGAATGTGAGTATGTGTTTGGTTATTTATAAGCAGTGCTCAGGTTGTGATTATGTGAAATTGTGTGTGTGTTTGTGTGTGTGCATACGCACCTTACCTAGTCATTTGTAATACTACATGTACAGGTGAAAGTCTCTCTATCTGGCCATACCTTTTTTTCCGTGAGGAACGAATGAAGTTACTCTGTTCTCTATTCTTTGGCGTACTAAGTGCCAAGTTTTATATAGATATATATAATATTGTATGTATCTAAGGCAGTGCGAACAGGCTGGATGCGGTTGAAACAGGTCAGACTATGGCGGTTCATAATTAATACAGTTTTATGTAGCGCTCCGACGATTTATAACAAAAGGTCCAACCAGCGTCAGAGAAACGTAGAATAACATTTTTAATGAAAGGATTGTATTAATATTGTGAGATGATTAGTCTTCTTATTATCAGTCGATTTACACATCAAGATGGCATAACATGTGCGTCCTCTTGAATTTACATACGCGTATGCTCACTCAGGCATAGATGTACTAGTAATTTTATGATGAAGCTGACTATACAACCATGTACTCACATTTGTGCACATACAGCCTTTCAGCTTTCACGCATGGGATCTCCCGCCTCCACTCCCGCCCCGCTGTTGCCATTCTCGCGTCATTTAGGAGGAGGAGATCAGTTGTTTTTAACGACCGGCAAGTTGCCGAGTGAAATATTATCGATTTGAAAGTGTTTCAAACATTGACATGACGTTGCCTAGGTAAGCAAGTTCTGCGTCTACGTTGAGTTGGGTAGCCGAAGTGTGTTGGGAAAAAGCTGTGACGTAATATGGTGATACTGCAGGAGTGTGGAGGAAAAACGCGAGGATGGGGAAGAGCAGAACAGAGGTGAAATTTTCTGCACTTGAAAAAGTGACTGTGAGGAGGGATAATGTCAGAGGTGAAGGTCTCTGAATTACCCCATGGAGAGGTTACCGTTACGCCACCCTTCTCCTCGAATGTTTCCATAGTCTGGGCCGAACTGTCCGTTTTATCCGGGGAGGGGAGGGTAATGACGCCACTCTATGTTGTCAGAAGAGTGAGTTGTTTTTTTTTGTTCATAAGACTTTCAGGACCGCCCCAAATAACGTCAGTCTGGCTTATCTTGTTTCCTTCATGTTCGTCAGCCGGAAATTCCAATTCTTCGAGAAGGAAAAAAATAACAGAACTAGAAAAGCACAAGCTATTTCCCTTCGGTGTGCAGTTACTAACTAACACACACACACACACACACACACACACACACACACACACACACGCACACGCACGCACGCACGCACGCACGCACGCACGCACGCACGCACGCACTCGCTTTCTCCATTCCCTCCTAGTGGTTATTTCTCCTCTCTCCGTCCTCCTCAACCGAATCATAGGTAGCCGATATTACAATTAAATTTTACTTGTAGATAGCATTTTGTCCCCATGTGGCACAGTAGGATGACTGCGATGTCAACTTTACTTTCATTTATGGGATCATCATAGACTGGAGCATCGCTCTGTTGAGGGGATTAGTCACGACAGGGAATACTAATACTAATGACTTTGGGGACTGCACACAGCCATTTCCGAGGACCAGTTATGTAATTGCTGCCCAGGTCTAAAGATTTTCGCAACACGAATGCGTCAAAATTAGAAAAAAAAGCCCCGGAGTTGCATCAAAAGTCCAGCGCAGATCAGTTTTACGTACGTGTTAATATAGGCTATATATATTTCTTTAATAGGCGGTAGTCTACAGTTCCTTACGCTGGATTAAGACAGGAGAAGTGAAACTCTATTATTGCGAAAAATGGACGCCTGAAGATAATCTTCAACGTCATTGTGTCGTTAAACAATTTCTCGACGTTAGATTCAGCCGTTAATGAGCGTTTATAAAGATCTTGGATCCTAGAAGCCAGTACGTGGCTAACTAGAAAAGACGTATTAAAAGCGAGTGGATCGAGTAGCTGAAATGCACTTCACCTCAACCCCTCCCCTCTCCCCACCTAAATCCTTATTGCTTCATTTCCCTTTTTATTAGTGTTGCGAATGCAGGCTGCAAGATTAGGTTATCTGCTATTAATTTCATCTTGCAATTGCTGCGATTGATTTTGCCGAAGGGCCGGCAGATTTCGTTACGTTTCATGCATATTTTATTGTTTGCAAACGCAGAGAGCAAGATATTACTGCATTCACTAGCTAGACGCTTATGCATTGATTATTCAGACTATATCCCAGGGAAGCCGCTGCCGAATAGAGGCTGTAGATATTGTGCAGACATAAAAATGAACTCCCGACGGAATGATATAGGGACGAGGTGCCCGAAGGAACGAGCACATGTGTTATACAACAGTGCGATGGGCAGCATTACACTGGCTTGAGATATTAAAGGAGGAAAGAAGAGAGGAGAGAGAGAGAGAGAGAGAGAGAGAGAGAGAGAGAGAGAGAGAGAGAGAGAGAGAGAGAGACAAACAAACAGACAGAGAGATGGAGGAAGCTTTCTGATAAAACTATTGATTCCACGTTGTGTGGATAGAGAGTGGTGATTGATTTGCTGTATTTACTCAAGAGATAATTGGGTTAATTTGACCTTAACAAAGCGAAAGGGATAAACGAGGGACTCCGGAACTCTTGAGAGAAAACAGCTGTGAGAGTGGGGATATTCTGACTTGTATGTTGTGACAGTTTCCGTCGCTTCATGTCAGTTTTATCACACAGACGCAACCATGAGTGAATTTCCAGCAGTTCACATGATACATCATACACTTTTGCTCGTAATGACAGACTGAGAACAATATTACAGAAGCCAGTCATTTTCTCCCATTACCTTTAACGGCACTGTTGTTTTTTTCGTTGCCCTTGGCAGTACTTGCTTTGATGATAGGCAGCCGTAAATTGATTGTTTGCTGCGTGCCATAGTGTTTCGGCAACGGAGAGAAAAAAAGGACAACAACACAGGACTCGAGCATCAGCGACACCAGCCACAAGCCAGCGAACGGTATTGATCCATGACAGGATGATCCCTCACGCTGCAGGGCTGCCCCTTATTGAACATAGCTATCATAAATATATGTCAGATGGGAATTATGCATTACGTCACAGTGCGGATGGCTTTGGCTACATTTCAGATGTGAGAGGTGAAAGTCATGCATTTAGTTTTGTTACTGTAGGAAAGGGCAGATACGTCATGAGGGTGCTCAGTTAAGGGGTCAACACAAGTTATTGTATATAAGTATGAGACTGTGTACATTTCATGCGCCACAAAAGATTATAAGATAGGACTATTCTCAAAAGCATTTCCTTTCCTGCTGACAGAGGTCAAAGACGTCCTCATCCTACATTTCAGGAAGCAATGAGATGTCAGATTATATCGTATTGGAAAGTTTTACAGCCGATTGAGAACTTAATGACAGGGCATTTAAGATTTCGTGTCAAGCGTGAGCGAAATCGACTGCCGAAGAAGGTGATAAAAGTACCCACTCTCCCCCCCCCCCCCCCCCCCCCCCCCNGCCCTACCCCTTTCTGTAAAGCTACGCCCTACGTTGATAGTGTAGGGTGGTGGTTTTTTAGATGATGGATGAGAAATCTCCAGGTGTAGTAAGATGGTTGCTGTATGACTGCAGGTGATGGGATTGTTCGGATGTCTAAGAGGTTAGGGAAACTAGGCCAGTTGAGTCAGTGGCAAAAAGTGATCTGGAAAAGGGACAGATACGACTGTGGATTAATGATTAATCGACAGCGATTGTTGGCAATAGAGAGATAGATGGGAACAGCGGATTATGTAAAGCCTTTCATGCTGCTATCCCATTACCGCTGAGGAAAAGAAAATAGTTCATGCACCCAAAGTTCAACTGAATGAAGGTTATTTGCTTCACTTGGTTCTGGAACAGGCCCCTGCCATCACCCACAGTTGCTGCAACCAATGTAGTGGCTGATTTTTTTTGCATTCTTTGTTTTATACATGTAAAATGTGCGAAATCTTGTCCATTTCCCAGCAATTGAAATACTAGCTGTGGACTGAAGTGTGGCATCAATGAGAGCCATGTGCAAGGGCTTGCTTTTATTTGGCAGGGAGAATTAAGAAAGCAGATCTGATAGTTATGAAGATGGCCAAGGATTTCCGAATAAAAGGCTTGATGAGATTGCAATCTCCAGACCTCAGGGTTAAATTGAAGGGTCCATTGAAGTTAGGGATGGTGGGAATTAAAGAGACATGAGAAAGGAAGGAAAGATTCAGATGGGCGCATTTAGGTGGATAGGTATACATATGTATATGTATATATGTGTGTGTGTGTGGGTGGGTATGTCTGTNGGGGGGGGGGGGGAAGAGTTGTATAGATTCATGGCTGGCATCATGTCAGTCCCATTACTTCCTTGTTGATGTTGACAACATTAGTGTCCTATGACACGAATATTTTGCGATGGTTCGGTAGTTTTCACAAGTGTGGAAATACACATGGATATCTTGAAAGGCTTCTCTCCCCCACTTGCACTTGAAACATTTCAGAGAGGTTGCGAAATTTCACTCGTCTATGTCATGAAAATGGTATTTTGTCGCTACCGATATATTTCTGGTCGCCTCATATAGTAGCAGCTTCAGAGGCTGTGAATGGCAAGAAAGAGTCGTGACATTTCCAGTACTTGGCGGCCTGTTATCATAGACCAGCTCATCACTGGAGGAAATTGTGTAAGTGTAAGGTGACTATCAATATAATATCGCCTTCAACAAATACCGCCACCGCAGGCCTAGCAGGAAATGATGTGTGTTTGGTGAGCTTCAAGCCGATTATTCGCCATGTTATCCGATTATTATGCCAAATATTGTGCTTTGATTATTTCCATAATTGCAGTCTGATGCTATCAAACATCTTGGTGAGTCGTTTTTGGGTGCCCTTTATGTTATGAATGAAAAAAAACAAAAAAACCAACAAAACTGACGGAAATAGCCCACAGCAACTGTAGCATAGCAAGCAATTATTTAAGAATTAAAGGGCGGCTGCAATCGGTATTCAGATTTTAAAAAAAAAAGATTCTGGAAAGGTTGAGGCTTGGCTGCCATGCAGTTGAATGACAATACTTTACTCACCTAAGCAATATTACGTCAACTATCACTGGCAGGTTAGGCTGCTCGATTCACGGTGTTCGCTGGTATAGTTTTCGTCTTCACTGTCCAGGAAGTATTGTTGGGAAAACGACATTTTGATCACAGTAAAGAAAACAAATTTAAATAGCGACACATTCAGTGGGCACTTTGTAAATGAAAGCGAATCATATAGCTTATTTCTTTTTTAAAATTTTTGTCTTGACGCAGAATTATCTGAAACTATAAACACCCCTTGATGTTATCTAGACAGGAACTCGGGAAACGCCTTCATAGGATCACGCATAAAGGTGTCTAAGATATGTGAGTGAAATCTGGTGTCCAACAACTGTTGTCATAGCTAATAACACTTGCTCTAAGATCATCACCATTGAGGGAGAAGAATGCACCATTCAGCACTTTGGTGTGCAATTATGTATAGAAATTCAGTGCATTCATGGAGATAAGTTGCACACGAAGTCATGTGCATTACAGTCTTTGAATAAGGGTAGTGTCTTCCCTTAAACCGGAGACAAAATTACGTCATCAACAGTATCCCTAACAGGCGCAGTCTCTGCCTAGATTAGTCAAAGGTCGACAAAAGAGATGGTCATCGTTGAAGTCTGTGTGGCCAGCCGCTGTTAGAAAGCATGTAGACGTTAAAACAAATCAGTGGCCACATAAGCTAGCAATTCCGAGACGTTGATGTGTTTTTATTTCCAAAGCCTTCGATGATGGGCCCACTGAACAACTTCCATGTAGCTGTGAACAAATTGCAAAACGTTGATGGATTACTGTGAAGGTTTCCCCAGTCCACTTTTAATAGTGACATGATTAAAGGCCAGTGACGGACTGGTTTATACAGTGTGATAGATGCCAGGGGGAGACATTTAATCAATTAACAATACCAGTGCTTTGGGGTGTTTCAGTTTCACTGCCTTTTCATTAAGGGTCCACCAATTACTCCCAGCATTCAGCACTGGTCCGTTACATTTAGATAGATTTTATCTATTAGACCAACAATAAGTCGATATTGATACTGGACGCGTAACAGGGGGGTAATAGTGCTAAAGTGTTAATGGATTTTTGAGATATTTCTATAAAGATGGTATTGATAAGGTCTTTTCACTATCATGTTAATGGAAATGTGCTGTGAGTAAAGAAACATTGTTAGCTTGTAAACACTTTCAAAGATTCCGGAGTCTGCTTCTACTACATTCTTGTCTTTTGTTCTAGGCTTTGCAGATTGATGTGCGTGATGAAGAATTGGATCGGTTTTCAGGGATACTCAGACTGGAAAGCATAATAATATGTAAAGTCCCATATACTCACTTGTGGAGAAAAGTGTTGGCACGCAGT
>JAWQUT010000057.1:1267651-1293325 GCA_033807755.1 Ellobium chinense
ACATCATGTCCCATCTCACATCGTTGTCTGGAATCTGTACATCATATCCCTTCTGTTTGTTCAAAGTGAAAAGAAAAGGTAGTAAATTGTTAAGGCATGGGAGAAAGTAAATTTTGGAATTCAATGAGACCAGTTTTGTGGACTAGATAATATATGTTGAAATTATTGTTTAGGAATCTGTCTTTAAAGATCTACAACCTAAAATGATGAGCTTTTATTTGGTAAGAAAAGAGTTTGAGGTGTGAGATTTGAAGATGATTTCCGATAAATGCATAGTGCTCTGTTTGTTCCAAAACTAATTTGCTATTTTATGAACCTTCACAGGTTTGAATTGCTAATTCACTTTCAGGCAAAAAAGCTATGTATTAATCTTTGGAATTTTTCCATTTTTTCTTATTATTGAAGGTAAAAAGTTTTGTTTTTCATTCAGATCAAACAAGCTGATGCATGTCTGGTACTAGCGAACAAATACTGTCAAGACCCTGACCAAGAAGATGCGGCAAACATCATGAGGGTCATCTCTATCAAGAACTACCACTCTGATATTAAAGTCATTGTGCAGCTGTTGCAATACCATAATAAGGTAAATGTTGAGCAAATGTAGCTTTGTATTCTGGATAAGAGGCTGTGACTTTCGCCGAGTGCCCTAGCTCAGGGTGAGCAGTAAAGTCTGTGATAAACAGTATGAATGTAAACAACTGAGAAGTGTGTCAGGGTCATAAATGAACAGAATAGAACACGTGGAGGTTTGGGAACAGTATTCAGGCAGGTAATAAATTGTTGTGCAGTTAGTGTCACTGTGGTGTACTGATTATTATAGACATTTTATCCTGTGAGTTGCCAGCATATCTAGAGGTATTAATGAGCTCGAGTGTTATTACTGTCGAGGCATTTTTGTTTTAACAAGTTGACACGAGTTGACTCATGAAACATAACTTAAGAAAGTGACTGTTTGAATTCCTCTTCTTTTCCCCTCAGGCATACCTTTTGAACATCCCTAGCTGGGACTGGAAAAGAGGTGATGATGCTGTATGTGTGGCTGAGCTTAAACTGGGCTTCATTGCCCAGAGTTGCCTGGCCCCTGGCTTCTCAACGCTTATGGCAAATCTCTTTACAATGCGGTCATACAAACCGGTATGTTGATACTACCTGCTCCAAGTTATGAGTAAGAGAAGACAAAAATTTGTTGGTCATATTATATCAAAGATGGTAGATTGCTAACATTTTTCAGAAAACTGAAAAACAAATTTTAATTCTTAAACAAAGGCATTTTAACAAATATTTTTTCACACAATACTGACCCATAAAAAAAGACTTGTTAACATAGCATCTTATTCACACAATAATGACCCATAATACCATTTTTGTTTCAGACACCAGAGATGTCACAGTGGCAAACTGACTACATGAGGGGTACAGGCATGGAGATGTACACAGAGTATTTGTCTAGTGCTTTCAACGCTCTGACTTTTCCTGAGGCAGCAGAGTAAGACTTTACCTAGAAGACACTAGTAAAACTAGGCTTGATTAGTGTGCTATGTTACCAAAAAAGAAAAAAAGCAACCAAGAAAACACTTCAGGATTATAGATAAAATGTCTCATGTGTCACAAAGTATTCCAGATTGTAGTTAACATGTCACCTTTACTACAAAACAATCCAGAATTATAACTAAGTAATATTTGTTGTACAAGTCTTGTTTGGCATTTCTGTTGTATAGTTTCATTAACAGAGGTACTTGTGCTTCAGGATTTGTAGAAAAGCTCAATCCCTAATATTTCATGTCCTCAGGAAATTTTCAGGAAATTTTAACCCTTTTATAGTGGTATGAATGTTGCCATTAAGCCAGGGATATCATACTCAGATCATGTAATAGCATGATATTTCTGAATAAAGTTTTTGGGATATTTCTGATTTGCTGAGTAGGATTAAAAGATAAACAAAGGACATAAAATTAGCTTGCTCAATACTTTGTGTTGATCTTCTTATGAGAAATATATTTACTGTTCCAGATTGTGTTTCACAAAACTGAAGCTTCTGCTGTTAGCGATAGAGGTACGGCAGGAAGACACAAGAGAGAGTACTCTTGCTATTAATCCAGGGCCTAAAGTCAAGATTGAGAATGCTACGCAGGGTTTCTTCATAGCAGAATCTGCAGAGGAAGTGAAACGGTAACCATTTTATTGTAAGAGATATGATTAGAGTAACAGAGGGAGAGTTGTGACTGTAAGAGGATTTATGATTATAAATTACACCATTTATTTATGAAGGGTCTTGGTTACTATCTCAGTAATGTGTGCTTACAGGATGCTCGAAAGCCAATGTGCATTAACCAGTGGTGGCCTTGTGTCACTGGGAGCCAACATGGGAAATAAGGCATTTGTACTAGAGGTTCCTCAGGGAAGTGGAGTGTTCATTGAGTGGCATCCTCAGCCATAAATATCGGTCAGTGGTGTCACCGACCCACTTAATAGTTCATAACCTTTTACTCAAGTTATCTATACTGTAAGAATGAATAATGCATTACACATTTTTTTAAATGCAATAAAATCCGAAGCTGTTATCCACAAAATCCTGCTAAGCCGACCAACCTTAACCAAACAGACAAGAGAAGATTTATAGTCAGTGTGTTCTCATTGGACATGCAGAATTCCATAAATAACATGTGGGCAAATTTGTGCTGCTTCCCAAATTTTGTTCTCTGCAAGGATGAGGTTAAATTTTCGAATTCCATCTTCATTTATATGTGTAAAGCTGTTGAGCACCATGTCAGTGGGTAAATCTATATTACGTCATCCAGGGTCTCATTCGTAGAATAAGAGTGCATGTTATTTATAGATATTGATTTTGACGATTTTGTTATTTCCTGATCATCATATATCTTGTCATGCACAGAGCGTTTTACTACTGCAAAAACTGCCATGGAGATGTGACTGATGTGCGGCAGATCAAGAAATGCAAGTGCAGACCACGTAAGTTATGCATGTCATTAAGGAGGATGGGGTCTTGGTTTGTGAGAGTGTGGGAATAGAATGTAGTCCCCTTTTGTAGCTTGTCTGAGGTGATGAAATTGCTCCATGCAATTAAATGATACTAGTGATATTAAACATTTTTATAAGTGGTGATTGGAAATGCAATATAATAGATTCTGCTTTTGTGTTCTCTGCATGAGGTTCCCATATCGATTGCAGTGCTTTCCCTCACATCTTACAAATGTAGGCAAGGCTTTACAGTGTGATTTATTGTGAAGTCAAGTTTCAGAGGAATTGTGAGAGGTGAAAGAGTATAATAACTATAAAGTGCCAGGAAGTAATATTGTTTTGTTGTTATGAGCAGTCAGTATTATTATTATCATTTGCACTGACTTGTCTCATTTTGGTGGGTAATTTCAGAGATGTGAAATTCTATAGAGGTGCATTTTGTGATCTTAGCGTGTATATACATAAAATATAGATTAATGTAATCGGAGTAGTTTCTTAATGACTGTAGGCAACGTAGATAATTAGTGGAAAATTCTATTACTATTAAGTTAAAGAAGTATGAAACACTTTGTGGAAATTTTGTATCAGTCTTACTTAACAGTTCACCAAATTAAAAGTATGATGTTTTTTATTGTCTATAATATTTCTTTCGGATTTTCCACACCTATGTTTTGTTTCATTTTATTCTATATAGAGAAATATTATCAAGAAAATATTTGATTGTGCACTTCATGTAATGATGGGGTACACTGATAAATACTGACACCATCATGCATGATTTTTGGCTACTTGGTAACATATCAATCCAAACAATATATTCAGCTTGCTTTTCTGATTCTCTTTTCCCCTAATTAAGTGGCAATGTTCAAGAAGGGAGCAGCAGCTGTTTTAGGTAGTCATCTATTGTTTTCTGTGCCTGATACACATCTTTTCCTATTCATAGGGAAACTTACTTTTGTAACCTTTCATCTTTGGCTCAGTATTTTATGCACTGTGATTAGACTACTAAAAGGCATGTTGGCAACAGATGGTAGGATGTTGAAGGTTTGCTCAAAGCAGCAATTTTTAGTAAATGGATGGGGAGTAGAACTAATGCATAGCCTACTATCACCTGGCAATAAAGATCTTGATCAGAAAGATTAGAGCCATGTGTCCTCAATATGGAGGGGAGAAGGTCACGAGGAATTGGGTCATGTCATACAGACTTTGTAGCATGTTGCGTTAAAAGTTTATGAATATGAAGGATTCCATGGCTAATCACAGTATTTATCATCATCTGACAATCTCGTCTTTATCTTTTGGAATTCACATTTTTTTCTCTCTTTGAAATCTTTCAGTTGTACAAAGGCATGCATATAAGGACTGTTATAATGCATACAGTATTATTATTGTAAATCACCGTTTCTTAGCGATTTATCTCAGAGATATCAGAAATGTTCCAATGCTTTAAGTGCATATCCTGTAATTTGCAATGGAATCCTTACAAACTAGATACAACAAGAGGAACTGCAGTTTGTAGAAACATTAGACAGATGTTAGTATCTTCAGGTTCAGGTTGGCGAGTTCAGTCAGTGAGGAATGTGATTGGATTCACTGCATTTGATATGAATCTTGGAGAGGTGGCCAATTTGATTTCAAGCTTTCTGCTGGTTGCCAGATATTCTTTGGGTCATGGGATGCATTTAAGGCTGTTTGAAAATACCTTAACTCACTGAAAACTGGTCCGTTTTCACATGACTACTTAACCTATAAACAGTTTCCAAAGTAGTCTATGACATGAAGCATGAAAGAGATGGACTGGCCTAATGAATGTGCAGGACATCTTTATCAGGACATCCTCATCCAGGTGGAAGGAAGATGGTGTAATACTGTAGCATGCTATTAGTCCTTGGCTGGTGCATGCAAGAAGATGTGTGCACAGTGTTCAGTGAGTTAAGAAAAGAACTTTATTATGAGCTTTGAGCAGACCTCAACTTTGTAATAGTGCACTCATCACTCACAGCGCACACGCTTGCTCTTGGTTCCTGTGCCTGTTGTTGATCTAGTGTCATATGATTTCTCCTGTCTTATTTGATAATTCTGTTCTCATTGTCAACTAATTAGCACTAATGCTTAGCACAGCTCACAGTTTCTTATATTTTGTCTCTTATTTGTGTTCCATCAACCTTTACATGGGAAGTTTTAGACCGCTGTTTACACTGCAGTCTTATCTTGGGAGAATGTAAACCTGAATCAGTCACAGAAGAATGTGAGGATATTAAGAGTGATTGTACTCTGGACACTTTCCAGTAGTTTATGTAAAACTACAGTACAGTGGATTCAGGTAACCTTTATGAGTAGTTTGAGTAGGGCTTTACAGTGCTTCAGTGTGATTAAGACAACAGTATATCACACTCAATAGATTGTGACAATGAGTTATAGAGTCAAAAATAATCTATATTTAAGGAACTGGGTGGACTTTGTGCAGATGGATATGAAAGAAAATGAGAATGTGCATTCAGGGTCTGAAAAGATGGGTTAGGAATCAGAATGTCAGTTGATAAGATGTGGATATTGAGAGAGAGGCGCAGTGAGAATATTTGCAGTGTAACAAGGCTATTTTGTTTCATTGGTCATTGATATTGATGTTTGTAGCCATAAGCCATTACTTGTTACCTAATTTCAGCAAAATTTCTGTCACTGTCATGTCCTGGCCATTGTTTGTTAATCTGCCACACTGTAGCGTCTGACTATGATTTTGTTTCTGATCACCTAGTAAGGCTGCTGCATGGCATCAACATGTTTTTTGTTTATTTTGACTTCCGCATCGCTGTCTGCACTTGCTGATGTTTTTGTGGAATTTCGCTACATCCCCCGAGATCTTTGTGGAGTATGAGGATTTGACATTGCTTAATCAGCTTGTAGGTTTGTTTTCTTTTTCTGCCATAGCATTAGAGAAAGGGTGCAAAAAAGCTACAGTGCAGAATGAGGGATAAGTGAACAGTGATGAATTCCATAACCCCTGTTATCTGTCAGTGCTCATTTTGAAAGTTATCTAGAATATTGGGAATGTTTTCAGCAGTTGCCTAGTTTAATATGTTGTGCCTTGTTTAAGTTTCTCATGTAATAATTTGTAGTAACAGTGTTGCTACAGAAAGATGGACAGTTTGCCCAAAGCATTTTGTTTTTTAAACTGGACCAGACAGAATTGATTTATGAGAAAGCTTGTACTTTTGTTGTCATTCAAAGAAAATAAGCATTGATTACAGGATTATGTGTATCAGATTTGGAAGACCACCTCCATAAAGTTCCACATGTCAGATTTAACAATGTGGGGTTTGGCTTATTTCCAGTTCATCATGTGATGAGGGAGGTATTTTGGAGTTTTAAAACGCCAAATCAAGGTTTTTGATCAAAGTTGCGTCATTTAAACTTTGTTTCACTTTGCTGTTTCTGACAAAAAAGACATAGTGATCTTGGGAAACTTAACTTTTAATGTTATAAATTCTTGTTGTCGTTCGATGGGTTTTTTGGTCCAACAGCGGGCTGCTGCATTATTTGTGGACAGTTCCAAATACACTCAGTCATGCTTATTATGAAAACCTTTGTATGAAGCCTGGATATTTGTAAAAAATTGTGGAAGTCCTGATAGAGTAATGGTAGATCATTGCAACAGGGTTTGCTTTCAGTTCACGGTGGGTCACTCATTTTGCTTTCTGTTAACCTGATGCTGATCTTGTACGGCAGTCAAAAACACCTCTACTGCCAAGCATTTCTTATTACCCCGTCACTTCATTTTTATCACATTAAACACTTCTGTATCACTTTGTAGCAGTAAATTCCTCCTATAATGTGAACCCCATTCCTGACTAACGTCTGCCATCTAGACAAAGACTTTTTCACCAATCGCAGCAAGCCGCTATGAATCCCTTGCAATGCAAGTTCATGGTTGCTAGGCTAGAAGCAGAGGAAACCATAACACTGCCCTTGTTCATGAGCCACATTTGAATTTTATTTTGACCGCTGCACATTGTTAAAAGTGTATCCCCCTTAACTGTTGTAAATTTTCTAAAGCTTTCAGTTGATTCTAGAAATTTTTCTCACCACAAAAGAGTGTGAAACTGGTACTCCTGAAGCTCAGGTTCCTTAGATCTGCAGTATGTCAATGTTTGTAAGCCGTGCAATGTTGTGGTAATGTATATTTACATTTGTAGAACACCCAGCATCAGCAGCAGACAGTCTGTAGTGACATAAAAATTGAAACTTTTCAAATTTTTGGCTGTATGGCAGTTCTGGACCTGCAAAATTATCAAAATTCTTTAGTAATAGTACCAGTACCTGCTTTTTCTCCTCCTCTTTCACACAAACGCAGGAGCTGTTTATGTTGCCATATTTCCTTTTCTGTGGATATTGCATAAGAGAAAACAAGTCAAAGGGTTCCATGAATTTAATGATAAGCATGTTTGAGGGTAGTTGAAAACTTTTTGAGACTTGTAAAGTTAATATTAGACCTTGAAGTTTGAAAATTGCCATCTACTTTTCTGCAGAAGAAAAAAATTGTTATGCCATTTATGCAGCCAACCCAAATATTTCTGCAAAAAACTTATAGAGGCCAGGCACATTTTTCAAAACTGCATCATATTGACCTGGTGTGTACTCTTCTTAACAGGAAAAAGTAGTTTTCTGGTATTTAACTGGCCTTTAGAAGTTGTGTGTGGAAGTGGGGAGCCTGCTCACAGGGACATTGCGATCACCTGTTTGGGGAGGGGTCGGGGGTGAGAAACTTTGTGATACACCAGGCATTGTTGCAGCCAGGCAGTCCTTCATTGTATTTTTGTATTCGCTACCTGTGAGCCAGCATCTTTCTGAAGGCTGAAGGGCTTTTTTACAGTGTTATGCTCTTCACAACAGCAACAGCAGCAGTTACGAAAGTGCTCCATTGAATATTGCATGTTATACCTCTTCCACAGTTATGTTTGTTGAAATAACAGGACTAATTGTGTTTGTTATGTATTTCCATTTGACATTGGGAAGAGTTTCCAGATTGACAAAATCCGACTTTGGTATTAGAGCCTCCTAGATAGAAGCAACTAGAATGTAGTGCTTGCCCAAAGGAGCTCATCTTGATGTCAGAACTTTGCAAAATAGAAGTTACGAGCTTGTTACTTGCATTTGTGAAATGAACCCTAATAGAAAACTGAACTCCAATAATACAGTCCCCCACCTCCTCCCCACTCCCTCCTGCCTCCCCCTCCCCCTCACCCCCATATCCCTTCTCCCTCCTGATTTTTGTATCAGAAAAAACAGCTTCATTTTTTTACTGGTTAACTCTTTCTATACCACATGCCATATGGGGTAATGACCACTATAATACTTGGTCTATAGGAAAAAAAATGTACACTAGGCCACTTCAAGAGTGAATGCAAGGCCCAAAGATGACAAAAGGGTATGATGTTATATATCATTTTGAAGGCAAAAGTCATGAGCACACGAATATAAAAGCCATACGAATACGAAACAATTTGTGAGGCCACTTACAAACACCGATACATCGGTGTGTGGTCAAAATGGCGACGACTCGCCCACCGATATATCGGTATATGGTCAGTGGTATAGAAAGAGTTAAACATGTGGGTTTCGGGTGGGAGAGGAGAATCTCCAAGCTTTTATACCTCTGAAACCATAGGAGGAGGGAAAGTTGAGTCTTTGCTGATGAGTTAAAGAATAGACTGAATTTTTTTTTGTTCTTTCATTTTACATGTGACCCACTGCCTTTTATTTTTACTTTTCTTTTGACTAACCTCTTGATTTGTTCATGCTCAGAAAACAGTGCACAAGGAACAGATATAATTGATTGTGTTCTGTTGGTATGAATCACTAGTTGCCACTAGTATAATGAGTATAGGTTTTGAAGATGTATAAAGACTCACCCCATCCTCAAAGTTGAGGGCAGATATCATTTTTTTTCTTTTTGACCACGTTTGAAGAAAAGCAAGTATATTCATTAGGCAGTTTGCAACAAAGTGGAAGTACATGTAGAGGCAGCCGCAAGATTTAGTATGCAGAGTGATCTCATTGCTCATTTACTTTGCAAAACTCAGTTGTACAACTGGAACTTTGGGATTGGGTTTCAAAGCACATTATACATGTACTTGTATATGTAGTTCATGTCTAGGATGGTATCAACTATGATGTGCTGTTAGGTGAATGAGATTTACATTTTAGGAATGCATCACAGACCTTGATGTGTAGAGTACCTCGGCAGGATTTATTAGAGCAGAAACCACAACTTTAGCAGTCTGTTTCAATCTAGACCTCATCTTCTCATCAGTCATCAGACATCCTTATCTCCATGACTCCAGTACTAAAAGCTTGTTTACTGCTTGCATAATCCTGTTGTTATTAGACTAAAATCTTTCATGTATTTCATTTGACTGTGCACTTGAAACTAATTTGGATTTTGTTTGCATATAATTTGTATTTACCCTAATCATTTGCTGTTTTCTTCATACGAAAAGCCCCTTCCACAATGTTATTCAGGGTAGTTGACAGCCTTGTGTGTTTGCTAATTATGAAAGAACTCTGGACTGCATGTATTGGCTAAGTGCATTTTTACAATATAGTAAATATATTTTAGGACACTGATCTGAAGTTATGGCAGTATTTTGATTTTTGCTTTTAGTTTGCCTGACAGGGTTAACAGTTAAGTCAAAACAAGTGAATCATTAGCTACTCTTATTGTTGATGTGGGAGGGCAGATGATAGTCAAGGCTACATTGAGATAGAACGTGCATACTTTTGTTATCAGTTCTGTAGATTTGAACACTTCATATGTAGCAGTTACCATCAAGGGACGTTAAGATGAGTGAAAGAAATTAATCCAAGTCTTTCAACAGGCTGATATAAAATTGAATTTTAAAGATAACATGAGTAAGTATTAGGAATGTCTCCGTGATTTCAAAACATCACATACTCTGCTAGCTTTTCAGTGATGTGGTCTAGCTCCAGTTTGCTGATGGACTTGGATGAATTGTCTCCCTAGAAGTGTGTGTAACTATGTGAATAACATACCATGTATTATGTGATGCTCTATAGATTCTAAGTATGGGAATGCTTTGCTGTCGTGAAACATGCATGAATTGTACAGTTTTGCCTTACTAACTACATGTGTTTTTTCCTCCTACCCTCTCCTCAATGCCTGAAGCCCTGCAGAGAACTCCTGGTTTGGCTGTCGAAGCGGAAAGAGGTCCCGGTAATGAGTTATTTGTCAAGAAAGAGAGAGAGAGAGAATGGGAAGTTCGAAAGCTCGTGTATGTATGATAATGGGTGAAGCAGAGAAGAGAAGGGACATGTATCTTGGGTTTAAAAAGGATGGGAGCAGAGCTGGAGTCCTGAAAGTTAAGTAGCTGATGTCAAGGACAAGCAAATATTTGGTGGATATGGCATTGAGTAGTTAGTGTTCACTGTGATACAGGATAATCACTTATGATGGCAGTAACAGGATTTCAGATGGAGAGGAGTGAGAGAAGGTACTGGTGAGTTTTTATTTTCAAGTTTGGATCTGCTGTTAAGGCAGAGATAGACATGGGCAATGGATTTCCTGGTGGTACAATCATAGTGGACGTTATGAATTAGAATCATATGTGAATTTCACATCAAGGTTGTTGTGTGTAATGTGGTTGTAATAGCAGGAAATGCTAAATGTGCATGCCTACCTCTGCCCTAACAGTTTGTAAACATTCTGAACCCGAAAAGCTCTGTAATAACTTTCAGTATGTGTGATAGTGCTAGCCCTGGACCTGATTCTGAGCCCATTTTCTTGGGACTGGGTCAGACAATGCATAATACAGCTAGCATATAAGACTGGGCTCACTAATGGCATGAGAAGGGGTGAGTGAGAAGGATAAAGAAAGGACAGAATATGCCCAGCCTAAACCATCCAGGGAGATGGGGACACTATGGAGACATGTCATAAGTGTAAGACAATCAACAGAATGTCATCTCCAGTTATTGAGGTGATTTTGAGGTGAAAGTGCCACTGGTAAGCTAGTGCTTACCAGGCTTGAGGGCATTTGTCAGAAGACGACTTGAGATCCGACTCTGAATAATGGCACTATCTACTTGTTTGTAAGCTTCAGTGTCCACAGTAGTTAAACAATGTTCTTGCACCAAGAAATGCATGATATGTATTGTAGTAGATACTAACATTGGGTTATTTACATAACTCCATAGACTTTGGGAATGTTGAATGTATTAACTTCAATAACGTCAGAAAAAGTGATGCTTTTGGGGGGGCGGGGGAGGGGGGGCTGGAGTGTTTTTGAATTTTTTTTTTTGGCTGGAGGGTTATTGTAAGGAGAATAGATGCTCCATACTGACACTGGCTGTAAAATGTTGTGTACACATCACTGCCTCATTCCACTGAATTTTAGGTTGATTCAGCAGTGATGTGTACAAACATATAAAGGGCATACAGATACTAAGTACACATGATATGTTGGAACCAAACTTATTAATCTGTACAGGATGTGGTGGACATGGTTCAAAATTAGTTTTTAGTTATTATTTGTTCAGAATGTTTCTGATTTTGGAATATAGTTCAGTTGCTGCATCTGGAGAAGTGGAATTTGATAAATCCCTTCTAAGTTTATATGAATAAATTACAATGGCCTGTTAAATGACATATCCACCTTAGAGTTTTTTTTATACTGTTAGGCACTTGGACTTCTTGTTGCTAATGCAATCGTGTCAGGTGTGCTTTCTAGGGTTCTATGATGATATCCACTATTCTTCATAAATTGTATTAATGCAGAGCCTTACCCAGACCATGCTTTATCAATTTATTTGACCTAAATCACCGTGTAAATGTAAATACAGCATTTGTTATTTTCTGGCTGTTGCAGAAAAAGACAAGAACAGCACGGCTCAATCACAGGACTCAGCGAAGGCACAATCCAACTCAAAACAATCATCCAGCACTTTTGCGTAAGTTGAACAATTTGTTCTTGTTGAGCCCAGTTCCACTATTTCTGTGAGAAGTGGTGTTGCAACATTTACAGAAACAATCCACTCCCTTTGATTTGTATTGTGTTTGTGGTACATGGGAAGTTTGTTGTTAAACCTCTGGCTTATCAGGACATGGGTAAGAAGTTTTTCATAGCGAGACTACAATGCCTAGAATAGGCAGGCTGTGTGACAACTGTGCAGATAACGTATTATCTGTACTCTTCACTCTGGTGACAGAAAACATCAGCAAGCATGAGGCTTTAATAATCCAACAGTTTTAGTTGGTACAAAATTGTAGGGTCCAACAGACTGGAAGAAAAAGAAAGATTTTGTGGTTACTGGTGGCTTTACTCTTTTCTTCTCTGCTGTGACCTGTTCATATTTAAAAAAAAACAACAACACAGGCACAAATGCCAGATATCTATGCATAGTAGTCTTCATTATACCGTAGACATGGAGATATTGAGAAGCTGAAAAGGGAAAAGAAAAAAGATTTTCTTATTTTTAACTGTTATCTCTAATAAATTGCCACCAATGTTGAACCAGATAAATGTTGCAGGTCTTCTTCACATTCTTTGAGTGGCAGCTGCTAGAGGTCTCTGCTGAACTAATGCCTATTCAGTCATTGTTTGGTGTGAAGACGTCTCTCAATGTGACCATCTCGTTTCCCCTTCACAGCTGAAATCTTGCTCCCATGTCATTTCATGAATATTTCATCGCTTTGGTGCATACCCTGCTGAGCATACTTATGTTTCATGACTTGCTTGTTAAGGGTATAGCACCTAAGTGATGATTAACTTCAGGATATATTTTGCGTTCCTGTGGTTCACTAAAACTTATGTGTGTGTGTGTGATTGTGAAAATGTGGTGCCTGGCTCCTGCTTCAGTCCTCATGTGACCATTAAAGCATCCATCCTGCTTTCTGCAGTCAGTATTGACCTGTTTTGTAGTTGTTGAGGATCCAGCACTCTGTGTTCAGAAACTTTGAATTTCAAAACCACAGTTATCACAGTCGAAAAATCGTATAGTTCATTCCTGCACCCCCATACTGGAAGCCTTTCCAAGAAATAGGCAGTGCCTAGTGAAGGAGTCTGAACTTTTAGTCACTTTTTAATTATTTTTTTCCACCACCATGTTTCATTTTAGGTCATCATTTTCTCATTGTTTGGGTGTACAGGAAATCTCTATGATAATTGTAAAATTACTCGAATACTTAGCTTTCGGGACACCTGAACAATCTTAGCCTTGAAATATTTATTGATATTCGATACAATCACATTTTATAATGGGGGCAGAACACATTTGAAATGCTTATGCATGCAGTAATGATTTTCCACTATTTGGAAGAAACCACACATACCGAAAGTATGCCGTAAGTTTGTAAGTCTTGGCTTCCTCATTGGCTCTTCCTCCATTTGAGGTGAAAAGACATCTTAGTTTCAACTTGCTTCTCAAGTTTCCACAGATTGTTGTCTATTGTGTGTTCCTCAGTCTCCCTGAATTTGTTCTTGACACAATCCCCTAAGTCTTTCCTGTGTCTGTCCAAAAGTAATCTATCTTTCTGTCTCCCTTTGACCTGGTGGTGATTGGCTCCTCGGGCTTGTTTCAGCTCTAGCGATGACAGCCAGTCAAGCTCGAGTCTTGACAGGCCTCAGAGGCAAGGAGAGAAGAATAAACTTTTGTTGAAACCCAAGAAAAAGGAGAGAGAAACGATCATCATGGTGGATGTGCCTCAGAAGTCCCGCCTCTCCATGTAAAGAGCTTTTCTGCAGTGGCATCTTCTCTAGTGTGTTTGCCCCTATATGTCACTCTGTCTTTATTTCATATTTTTGGCCTCTGCTGTCCTTTTTTTTTTTTTTTTCAATATAACCCCTACTCATCTTATTTTCAGCATGCCAGCGAGTGAAGCCACCCCTCCCAGTCAGCTATTATTCACTGTATAACTGCAATAGTTGAAACTTTTTTTTTTTTTTGCCCACAGTTTAGCAGTCAGTGTAGCTGATTTTTTTCCCCTCTTTTTTTTGCCCATAGTCTGAGTCAAACCATCAAACCACTGCTGTTGTACGTAACCTAATGTAGGATCCTGTTAAACCATACATTTGTTTTGCATTTAAATGACAAAATTATGCCATCAAACTCTCCTGAATAGGAAAATGGTCACAAAGTTCTCAATGTCACCCAAGTGAGTTGAACAATTCCAGATATATGTTTGTCATTTAATTGTTTCTGATGTGTTTCTATTTCATTTTACTTATTTACACAGTTTAATTCTGAATTTTTGAGGGTTTACTTTTCTTGTAAAGTTTCCTTTTTCAAATCGGTATGGATGAGTTAATTTAGGGATGGTGTAGATTACAAGCAGAATGTTAGATGTGAAAGATATTTAATTTTCATTGCCCGGTGGCAGATAATCTGTTTACCAATGTTTACTTTCTCCAGAAAGAGGAAGAAGAAGAAGAGTTTGGGTTGGAAGTAAGGAAAGCATGTACTTTTATCATCTATGACTGCAACTCTCAAATGTGCAGTCCTAACCCTGCAAAAGGAATGAGAAATTTGTGGAGATTGCTAAATTTCATCACCCATCTCTTTGCTGTTGTACAATGAATATATAAGCAAGTAATGGTTCATTTCAGACTGTAGCTCTTACATATAAATCATTACCTGGATGCAGTACCCTGGCAGGTGCTTACACTGTTTTAGGCATATGCTGGGGTATAACATCCATGTAAAAAAAAAAAAGAGCAATTTCTGGGAAAATGTGAAGTCCATAATACTGGGTTCTAATGGCAGTGTCCTGGAAAGGCAGGCATTCTTATATAAAATTTTGCTATTTCTTCCAAGACTGTCTTTAGTAAACCCCAAAGGGATGAATCATTTTCTCTTGAACTGCTCATGTAGGTATTGATGGAGTTCCCATAGGTTAGTTTTGCCAATTTTCCCATTGGCAGCTGTGACATCCCTAAGATCCTTTTCTTTCTGTCCCCCTTCACTAGTTACAGCCTTGGCATATTTCATGCTGTTTTCAGCTTTGTTGACTAACTTGTACCTGTGGATACTAATCATGCAGCTGTGAAGGCATATTTATTGTCCTTTATGTATGCAGCCTCAGGTCACGGAACACTGGAGCAATTTTGCATCTTGCCTTGTATTTTGCATTGCAGGGATGGAATGGTGCAAGTCATCTGAAGCATCGTATAGTAGATTAGGTTGTTTTTGGTTGCCTGATAGAGTAGTTTGGATTGTGGTCCCCTGTTTAATATCATTAAATTACACATGTCAAATGTATGGAGAAATAGTGGTATTGTAACAAGGATTTTAAAGGATTTCTTGTGAGAATTGTTGCAAGGCCCACATCAATGAACTGTTTGTATCATTAGCACATACTGCAAACAGTCCCTGCATATACAAACACCCATGCATCTTTTCATATCATGAGCCCCTTTTGACTCTTAGGTGTAGCACTGCTCAATCATTCAAGGGCTCAGCTTCACAACTTTTCCTATTCTTGATCTCTCTTTATAGGCAGAATGTGAAGGCTGTTACATTTGTCAGGTACATTCTTCTTCATTAGGATAAACAAATTTCCTTTTATAGATCTTCAGATTAACTGAGCTAGAATATTACCGTGCAAGCTTCTATTTACAGTCTTGTCATAAGCTTTACTGCCGTACTTCTTACGAATGAGATGGGAGAAATATGGCCAGGAATTGTGGAAGTCAACCCCTAAAATGCCAGCTTTCCTTTCCCTCACTCAAGTTTCTGTTATAAATATAATTTAGGCTGAGACTGAGGTACACAAAAGTGAATGAAATGTTTGTATCTTTTGGTGGTTTAAGTTGAAGGTATTATCTTTGCAGGCATTAATTATCATACAGAGTTAATGATAGGATACAATCTTCCATACTCCGATACACACGTAACTGTGCATCCCAACTTATTTTGTTGATGCTGTTTACTGTTCTAACCTTCGGAGAATAATGATCAGTGTATTATTTCTGAGCAGTATTTTAAATAAAATTCAGAAGCTAAGTGCAAGAATTCAAGCTATATTTCTCCCACCATTTTTTAGCTGCTATAAACTAAAAATTCATCTACTAGATTTTAGTCATTAACTAAAAATTCCTATGTCTGTTTTTTTTTGTTTTTTGTCCCCACATCTATGTTTCTGTTTTTATAGGAGGTAATACCTCTGGGTATTCTTGGATTTTGAATAAGATGGTGTGGCAAGAGTAATTAATTAATGAAGTAAGAGAGTAAATAATAGTTGAAACAGTAGTTGTTTTTTTTTTTTTGTTTGTTTGTTTTATTTTTGGCAAAGCTAGGTCTTTTTCAAGTTAATAAAATCAGTACAATTCTTTGGAGTATGTTTGTCTCATGAGGAGAAGGGTGGATCAGTTTTCCATTTTCCAGACCTGGATATTATCAAGCTTTGACTTATGCTAATCATTCAGTGTATCAGCTAAGTCTCTATGGCTCAAGGATTGATGCTGCTCATGCAAATGACTTCCAGTAATTTGTGTGACTTGATAAATTGCCAAATGCTTTGTTTGTCATAGTAGTTTGTAGCGTTCTGTCTTTTGCTTTTCAGTGTCCTGTCCTTATTTTGAATTCAGGGATAGCAGTTTTTAGACATTCTGGGTGAGAAATTGTTTCTCACTGAGAACAAAATTGCACTCAGTTTGTAAAATTCAGCAGTTAATTTGTTGGTAATTTATCTATATTGTTTTCAGGATTTTCATTCTGTTTTTCAAAAGTTTGTAGAAGCAGCCCATATCTTAATTAATTATTCAAAATTGATACCGTCGTTGTCATGTAACACGAACATTATTTCTCTTACAAGAACTGTTGTCCATGAATCATTTAATGCCAACTTTCTCTTTTTCACAGCAGTGGATGCTGAACAACTTTGAAACTCTTTATCTGTGCTGATTGTTCTTTACTTTGGTCTCACTTTGCAAGCTCTTATTCTGTTGTATTTGTGTACAAAAAAAACTGACTGCTTATATATGTCTTGATGCAGTATGACAGACAAAATCACCCTTACTACATTTTATTTAAAAACTTTTATATGGGTCCTGATTGCTCATGTCAGTTAATCAGAATATCAGTTCGTTATATTTGCATGTTATGATCCAACTTCCTCTGCCATCATCATTTTTATTACCACAATCACTAAGGTCTGTGAATGAGTAGAATTCCTGACATTTTTAGTGAAATGGTAGTTCAGAGGTTTTTTAATTCCTGCACTGACCTTTGATAGCTGAATGAAAACTCGTGTGGTTTGAGTCAGTCTGAACTTATGCTTAGTGAGAGCTACTTGATGTAGAGTATGATTTAGAATTTAACACTTAAACAGTAGATTTTAAAATAGCTTTCTAAGATGGCTTTTTTTTGCATAGTGTTTTCCCTTTCCCTTTAGACAAGTCTTTGTTATGACTTAGGCTGAGGCTGGGGTATGTTGAATTGAATGAGACATTTGCAGCTTTTTGTGGTGTGTGCGCTTAAGGCTAAGATTCTATATTTGTGGGCATTTACTACAGTACAAAATGCGTGAATAAGAGGTTGATTTATGTAGTAGTCATAAAGTATTGTAAAGCAGGACCTCTTAAGATCTGAAAAACTCAATGTAATGCTCTAGTCCCAAGTCATAAGATTTTATGTCAGTGTTTGCCAAAACTTTTAACACCTCACAAGCTCAACATTGTGGACTGGTTTTCTGGAAGTTAAATTTGTGAGATTAAATAGTATTTTGCCTGATCAGATCACAGCCACAGGTGATGTCCTCCTTGAGAAGAGGGAATTCACCTTAACTCATCAGTCAGCCAGGACAAATAGTCAAACATTTGCCGTGGCTGCAGAGTGCGGCATGAAAGCATGAATGACTGAGTATTGCTTCCAGTTATTGTAATGGTTCTAGATATTGGTAAGCAAACACTGTGATTGGGGAAAACAAAGCCATGAAAAGGGAGGTGCTGGCCTATGATAGCCATGTAGATGCTATGGCTGGCCTATGTTTAGCTATGCAGGGAGCTGTTTTTAGCTGTTTTGAAAGGTCAGATGATTAATCATAAGAATTTCTGCTTGGGGTGCACAGATTTGCCTGTGAAGAAGCATGTCTTGTTAAACCATATCAAGATGCTCCATTAGACTTTTTCATATCAATATCATCCAGTTATATAAGATTGTATACAATCTGACCTATTTAGTTGTACACACCCTTAGTTTTAACACATATGGTTTAAGCACATATACCAGAATAAGCTGTAAGCCACAGATTCAGTATGACATACCTCAGCCTATATAGCTTTATCCTGGTGGTACATGATTACTGAAGTCCATGTAGTTGTTTTGCCTGACACTGTTCTGTTGACTTAACCTCCCGTTGTGTCACTTGTTGCCCTTGCAGTTCAGGTCCTCTTATCTGGCAGATTGCCCAGAAAGCCAAGGAGTAAGTGTGTGAAGCATGATGCTCTTTCATCTCAGCAGAGCAATAACCATGCACAGAGCAAGTCTTTCCGGCAGTTTGTGAAGATTACCTCAGCTCATTGTGATCGGCTGATTTTGGCGTTTCCTCAAGTTTTCGGACATTTTATTTAACTTCATCGAAAAGATTTTGTTTCTGCTGCATCTAAAAATAGTTATACTATCTGTGATTTTGCATTTGCCAGTAAATCAGCGGAATTTAAGCACATAGGGAAGATGATGAACTGAATATCCTTCACAAATTGCAAATCTTTGCACCTAAATTCATCTCTGATTGTTGATATTAATATTCATAATACAGATATTCTGCACCGCTTTCCTCAGCATGCTTTTGTCTCTGCCTTTTTGAGGCATCAAGGATTTGAATGCTTACTAGCCTGCAACTTTGTTTGAGGGTCATTCTGTGGAAATTGTTCTGTCGGTTACTCCAGCTGGCTACACTGAAATGATGCAAATTCAATCCCATAACTCTAAGATGGATTTCTTGCTACAAACATAAAGAATGCCGGCTGATATGGCTAATAACCAGAATGAAAGCTTAAATGTGTTCTGAGATGGTAACAGATCGCACAAGTTCCACAGAGTGACCCTTTGAAGCTTGCTTTTACTGACCAGTAACCTGCAAGATGTATGACCAAATTGAGAACAGTGGGTCGCCAGAGGGTCTGGAAGTCTTCATCATTAGTGAAGGAAGGAGTCTTCATCATTAATGAAAGAAGAAGATTACTATATTTTGTGGAAGCCCCAGTTCCATCCAGAAGTTGGGCTTCCATAGCTTAGACCATGATATTCATTTTTGTAGCAAATGTGATTGCTGCATTTCTAGACTATCTCTGTAAGCCTACTGTTCCCATGTACTTACGACAGTAATATTAATGTTTTACTACTTAATTGTCTTTTGTACGTTTTGAGAATCTCCCTTCAACTTTTCTGATGACAGATAGCTCATGTTTCAGGTTCCATAACTTTTATGTCAATAGAAATCTAAGATAATGCCAGAGTTTGGGTGAGGGAGTTTTCCAGAACAATTAGATATAATTATTGTGATAAAGATTTGTTATCCATGTTGGAAGTGAATTATATCACTAGCTCTCTGACTTGGAAGTTTTGGAACCTGAATTTTTGTTAATCATTCTTGCTTGCGAAATTAATTCCTCTTTTTCTCGGTCCTGAACTTCTAATATTTTTTTAAATTAATTTGTTTATCTATATTCTTTAGTATTTTATACAACCTGTCTATAGCAAGCTAATGAAATTTGAATGAATATGTTGTCATGGCATGAGTTTATTTCATAATTACTTTTCTTTTTATTCAAAGTACATGTATATTATTGTTATGTTAGAATAGACTGCGATTGTCATGAAGCAGGGTGTTTCCAAAAGTACTGTCCAGTTACAGCACATAGAGATTTCTTAGAAAATAAGTAAAGTGATGTGGTTGAGAGAATATTCAAGAGGAATGTAGCTGACATGCTAGTCTGTAGGTTTCTATGACAACTGTACCTTTTACATAATTTCATTTTAGAACACCTTATTTTGGGGCTGAGTTAATGAGATAATACCACGTTTATCCTCTGTAAATTTTAAAGATCAGAGAGAAAGGCAGGGAGAGAGAGAAAGGAAATGTTAATGTTTATAAGATTAATATATCCACTGATTTTTAAATTCAGTTTTTGTCTTCCAGTGATTAATTAAACTCAGCAATCCTCATTTGGATTTATGCCCAGCATAGGTGCAGGAATATTTTTGAATCATTAAATGACAGTCATAAATACCAGAGTCTGGCATCCTACTGTCTTAATCCCTTGACTTCTATATGAGATAACGTGGAAGGTTGATAATATCCCCTCATCAAAGGAAAATAACGAAGTTGTAGACAATTTCATGCATCTGTAATAAAAGAGCTCATTAGGGATGTATATTGTAGGCTTTTAATCAATTTGTTTGTATTGGTCATATAGTTAAACATAATATTTTAATCACTAATTTTGATGGAAACTTAAAGAACCGTGTTGCTCTTGAACAAAACCATGTAGGGTAATTGCCATTTTTATTAATTTAATTTTGTAAGAGATCAGTTTTTTTTGTTTGTTTTATTTTACACATCATTTGGCATAATTTATGTTAGGGTTTTATGTTTAGATGCATCTTAAGATTTGTTTTGTCTGAAAGAAATTCCTTGTGAATGAACGTTATATCTTAAGTGCATGGAAATTTGTTGAATGTCTCTGGGAATGATACAAATTTATAGATTGTATATATACACACACATATATATATTTATTCAATTTTGGGGAAGGGGGGGGGACACCCTGTGTATTGTTGGAAAGCAAATAAGGCCAATCCTGTATATAGGAGGATCATACCTAAAATGTGTGGAAGTAGATATTATATTTCTTTTGTAACCATCCCATATGAATCCAGTCTTCAGGATGTCATAACCTGATGTACTTGGCCAATGAGAGGACTTACCAAAAAGATCAGAATTCACATTATAATTTCTGTATTTTATTGTAGGTAGGAATAAAATTCCAGATCAGCCAAATTTCCTTAAAGTAGTCGTCACAGTCACAAAGATAACATCTGCTAAGGTTCTCAGCGGTTTTGTGAGAGGATGACACTGGGCTGCAAAGTATGTTATACTCATCTCTCCAAACTATGTAGAAAAACAATCAGTATCTATATTACTATGTACATTTGTTACTTTCTTGACATATCACCTCATATCACCTTCTTATTTACAAAAGGAAAGGGGTCAAATATATTTAGAATAATGCTTGAAGCCAGATGTGCATGCCACACCAAGCTTTCTTATTCACCTGATGATCTATAACTGCAATTAAAAATCAAGAGAAACACATTCATAATGGTGTATGTTNGTCTTCAGGATGTCATACCCTGATGTACTTGACCAGTGAGAGGACTTACCAAAAAGATTAGGATTCACATTATAATGGCTGTATTTTATTGTAGGTAGGAATAAAATTCCAAATCAGCCAAATTTCCTTAAAGTAGTCGTCACAGTCACAAGATAACATCTGCTAAGGTTCTCAGCGGTTTTGTGAGAGGATGACACTGGGCTGCAAAGTGTGTTATACTCATCTCTCCAAACTATGTAGAAAAACAATCAGTATCTATATTACTATGTACATTTTTTATTTTCCTGACATATCACCTCATATCACCCTCTTATTTACAAAAAGAAAGGGGTCAAATAAATTTAGAATATTGCTTGAAGCTAGATGTGCATGCCACGCCAAACTTTCTTCTTCACCTGACGATCTATAACTGCATTTAACAATCAAGAGAAACACAATCATAATGGTGTATGTTTTTGACTGATCCAGTGATCTACAGAATAGGATAGAAGTGTCACTTGACCTGTGCCAGTCTTTTATTTGGGCTTTTCAAAGAGCTACGTCAACTGTAGGCAACAGAAACTCAAGATGACGTCAAATCTGCTCAGGCATCTGGGCGCTGCAGGCTCTGTATTTTCTCGACTCCTCAATTCAGAATTTGGGCATAGTGTTTCAATAATTGTATGATGTATTGTGAGTCAGGCTCTGTCTTTGACATATTGAAGACCTGATTATGATTGCGACACATTTGCTGCTTATGAAATATCGCCATGGAATCACTGAAACCAATAGAACTGTAGTCTTACTTCATCTGCTTTGTGCTCTGTCCACTCCTACTCTCTTTCGTGTGGGTATGTTGTTAAATACTGAGGGGATACTGACTCACTGAGACAGTGACATGAACAAACCAGCTGGAAGTTGGGGGACAATCCTGGCTTTGTGTAAATAAGGATTTCAGTGATCAATGATAATTTAAGTCATTTAATTGTTTAGGCAGATGAAACAGCTGCTTTTTTTGTTAGGATTTACAACTATTAATGTGACCCTTGTATGGCTGCATTGTGACATAATGATAATATGACTAGTTTCTTTACAATGTGTCTTATTTTAGTGTACTGTTTTTGACATTTGTTTTTCTTTCTTAAACTTTATAGTCTGGGCAGTTACTGGTATCCTTACAGAAGATCTGGGGACATAAACTTAAGCCCTGTTGTCTTATTAAATTTAAAAATCATCAGATAGCAAATCTTTAGTGTTATCTTGTGAAAGTCCAAAGTCCATGAATTTGTGTTTACAGCTGGTCAGAAATAGGACTGATAATTAATCAGCAGGTTAGCTAGTGAAAACTTTCAGACTGAGCAGCATTATTTCACACCAGCCACTAGCACTGTCAGACCTCACCTGATGACATAATGCCTAGACTATATACCTGATAATCTTCTGAAGATTACAGAAACAATTCCTTGTGTAGATCAATACCCACACGATACTGTGTCCGAGGTGGTTACCCCTGAAGACTTCATAAATGTGGTTTCGTGTGCAGTCATTATAGAGTGGTTTGACTATGCATGCATTCTCTTTAATCTTTTGTCAATGTCTACATTACTGTACATTCTATCCTAATGTCAAGTAGATCTATTGCATTCCCTAATGTCAAGCCATGTTGCATGTTTCAGGCAGAAATTGCTGTTTTAAACTTCTGCCATTTGTTTTTGTTGAAACTTAACAATTGATTATCTACAATGTAATTATTTTCTGTATTTACCCTTTGTAATATTTTTTTCATCTTTTCATCAGTGTAGCACAGTCCCAAAATTTGGATGCCCATCCTGAAAATAACAAGACACCTTGTTAAAATAGCAACAAGAAAAGTGTTAAAAAATAAATATGGAAAAAAATGGTACTCATATCTGCAAAGATTCTTTCAAATCAGCATACTTCAAACTATAGCCAGCAATATTCCATCTGCTTGCCACATAAGGCTTATTATGACATGATTTATGCATCGACAACATTACATATTACATTGAGTTCGCACACTGCATTATGATAATCATATTCATTGCTTATTGGGGTGAAATTAGTTTAGCATTGATGTATCATGAGCACCTCATCCCAGTAAGATCTCACATTGAATGCAAATCATGTTTAAAATGGCCCATATAGAGCTTTAAGTATATTGCATGCACACACAAACACACATTCATATGCTCACTGTTCCCAAACACACACATACATGCATATTTATGTTACATTTTGATGCACGTTTAATGTTTAATATTGCATTACAATTAAATATATATAAAAGCTTATTTGTGAAGTAGGTAGGCCTTGCCATGAGCACTATGATCCTGTGAAGATATTTCACTTTCTGTAGGTTTTGCCCACTGACTAGCAAGGAACTTCCGTGCAACAATGTAGCACCATGTGAAATTCAGCTTACCTAATGTCTCATTGCATGACAGAGAATCTCACACCCCCGGCTGTTGATGTGAATATCTGCATTGTTTACTCACAAATTAGGGCTGGAATGAGAATCATACTCGGTCACTGTGAAGCTCTGCTAGTCTTAGAATGGCTTATCAGTGCTCTCTGTGCATTAGGGATGCATCTCAGTTGTGGAAACTAAACTCATGTTTTCAGCACTGGTGATATACACAAAGCTTTTGGTTGCACAGATGTTGAGATCATTTTCTAACATTAACAGTCTGATCTAACAACACCACTTGCTGTAGCCTTGGAGCATTTGAATGTGTTCATGTATCATGATTTAACTGCATGTTACCACATGCTTATCTTTGTATGGACACATGAATGACTAGAAAACTGATCTTTGATTATCATTAGTTATAGTAATTACCACAGATTTTATCTTTATGAGAGTTGTTTGGCTCAAGGAACTCTGCTAGGCCAATTGAATGTGCGCTATTAATCATGAATAACTTATTTCAAAATATGATTATGGTTGCTTTAGTATTGAACATATTGCTCACGTAGGGAATATCGGCTGCATAGAAGAGAGAGAAAGCCAACATGTGTGATGTGTTTTATGTTGTAGAAATCTCAAAAAAAATTAAACTTAGACTGAAGGACATACTGTTATAAGACAGGCTTCATAAAAGAGGGAAATTGATGCCAGAAGTTTCGGCCATCCTCATTTTGCACTTGCATAGCAGTGTAAAAAGTGAGATGAAGAAATCAATATGTTTGTCTTATTTAATGTTTATTTATTTACTTCAGCAGCTGAGAAGATTGTTGTTATGCTTATTCATACATAGATTTAATAGCCTAATTATGAACAAACAGTAGGTAGCCTTCAGGATTATGCTATGTCCTATGCACAGATCAGGAGACAGGCATTAGTACAAACTCCTGGAGGACTTAGTATTGCAGCTGGCATATGGTTAGTGCATACCAGTTCTTGTGTGTAAAGAGAGAAAGGATTGTAATTGAGAGTAAAGGCATATGCATAGGGATAGTATTTGGAATGAGCCATTTGACTCTAATTTCTAAATGTAAGGTCTATTGAGCTAGTGTGATGGATTTTTGTTTCCTACAATCTTTCCAGCTATTCATGTGACTATAAATGTAGTAATGGACTTGTGCTTTTTCATAGGCCTGTATCTCAGAGTAAGCCATCTCCTGATGAACCAGCCCTAGCCAGTCATGACGAACCCAGGAAATTTGACTCAACCGGCATGTTTCACTGGTGCCCAGATAGACCGCTCAATGACACACTCTTGGTCAGTTCCACATTACTGATGAATTTCATTCTATAACTATATTGAGGACTGCGGGTACTTGAGCTTGTTTGAGAACAGAAGGATTGAGTGGGAAGGTTTGTTGGGCCTAGAAAACATATGATCAGGCCCTGGAAAGTGATTATAGTATCAAAATAGTGGTAAATAAGAAATGGTGGTGTCAAGTGAAGCGCATTGTTTTGGGCCTTTCAGATTTATGTGCTTGGTAGTACATCTGGCAATTAGCCTCTGTCTCATTGCACTGGCATAACATTTGGAATTTGGTAGGCCAGCCAATATAATGATTAATTGTAACATTTTCATATACAATAAAGCAGTAGATAAAGGTTATTTAGTTGAAGAATTCAGTCACTATAATTAGATCTGTGCGTCCGTTATACTTCTTGATAAGGCAACCGCTCATATCTGTTAACATAATATGCCAGCTGCTCCTGTCACATGTTGAAAGACAATGCTTGAAAACTCCGTAGAGGCCAAGGAATGGGATTTTTAAGATCTGCATGAGGTAATCCTGAAAGCATCCTGCTACCATCTGATGGAATGTAATAAGTTGGGGTCAGCTGGAGGATACAGAGGGTGAAATCCCTTGCTGTGTTATTGCACACACA
>JAWQUT010000057.1:1293335-1320839 GCA_033807755.1 Ellobium chinense
CTTTACAAAGTAATAAGGTAATTTGGGGGAGGGGGGGGTCCCAATAACACAAAAACTGTTCATTATTATAATGTAATTTAATTTGTGGGCATTCTTCTCTTTAGGATCGAAGTCAGGCCTCCGCCAGTGGCCTGCGCAACCATGTCGTTGTGTGTCTTTTTGCTGATGCTACCTCTCCGTTAATTGGCCTCCGCAATTTGGTGATGCCTCTACGAGCCAGCAACTTCCATTATCATGAACTGAAACATACAATCATTGTTGGTAATTTGGAGTATCTGCATAGGGAATGGAAGACCTTGCAGAACTTCCCAAAGCTGTCCATCTTACCAGTGAGTACCTTTATCAAAGTATTCACTGTAAATCTTCTTTCTGGTGTGCAGGTGTGAATTACTTTGTCATAAGTGTAAAACCTTCAACATATATTTAATGAACTACAAAAGGAGACGTGTAACAAAAGGCTGATTGGATTTTTAAACTTTGTTGGTTGAGAGATGGGCCAGTACCATTGCTCAGAAAATGTATTGGCTAGAAGGTTAACATCTCTGTTGTTAAACGAACTCTCTTTGTTAATGGGCTGTATGAGTAAGTTGTGTAAGTATCCACATTTTGAAATACAGCCATTCTTCCAGGTGATATCATTTTGCAGTCCATCATACACGTAAGCAGAACCTGTGTATGCTGTGGATAGTACTGAATATATTGCAAAGATAAAAAAAAGAACAGATGATAATTTATTTTCTTCTTATACACCAGGGCTCACCCTTAAACCGTGCCAACTTGCGAGCAGTGAATATAAATCTGTGTGACATGTGTGTCATAGTGTCTGCCAAGGATCGGAACATGGAAGACCCCAACTTGGTGGACAAGGAGGCCATTCTCTGCTCACTCAATATTAAAGCAATGACCTTTGATGACACCATGGGCTTGATACAATCTTCAAATCCTTCCAAAAGTAAATAAATACGATAAGATGGACTTTTTAGTTTGTTTTTAACTTTTATGACATTGTAGCTGCTAATGATCATCAGCTTTCACCTGCAAACACCGTCGAAAAAACTGCAATCGTCAGACCAGACACTACAGTCAATTTTCACAGTTCATTAAGGCTGTTCAAGTTAAAACTGTCAGATTCTGATCCACATATCCTTTATCAGTCTACTAGCTTCACTTGGAGGTGGAAAATAACTCTGGTGAAACCATATAATCAATTTGTTAACACAGTTTTGTCACTAATATTATCTATATAAGCCTGCATTGCATAGTCAAATGTACAGAAAAAAGATGAAGCCATAAAATACATTTTCAAACCTGATCCCAAGAGGATGTGAATCAGTTCTGGAGCATGGTAGTAAAATGAAATCAGAGCAGTGTTATTTTTTTTTAGTGATGGTGTTGCATTTCTTCAGTAATTTTTATATAAAAATTTTAACATTTTGTTGGGTGGAATAATATTTTGATTAAGCAGAAGTTGCAGTTATCCAGATAGCAAATAAACCATAGTAAACTATATATATAATTTTTTTTCATTTCAGGCTTTATACCTGGAGGATTCTCCCCGCTGCATGACACAAAGAGGTCTCAATCTGGTGCTAACGTCCCTCTCATTACAGAATTGGGTAAGAAGTGAACTGTGCTAGTTGTAGTTTATCAGAGCAGTAGATTTCAGAATTGAATTCTTGAAATATATGTCATGCACTCAGCTCCCTATTGGGTGGGTATTTCACTTCAGTTTTTACAGATTTGTTTCCGTAAAAAATGTGGGCATGACAGAATACCCTTATTTTGTGGACAGCTGAAAATTAATTCTGGGAAAAAGCACATTTATCAAGCAAGCAAGTAGAAAGGATAACAAAGCAACATATACATGGGACCCGTGTTGATCTTGCTGTTCACAGCCATCGCGGGGTGTTATATTTGATGAATTTCTTTTAGGGGCTTCACCATTGTGGGAAATAATATTCTATAGACTTGTATTTAAAAAAAAAAAAAGACTCATTGTTCAAAATTCCTGAGTGACTTGGCTTGCCATTGCACCTAATGATAATGGTTTTGTGTCTTTCCAGCCAATGACTCAAATGTGCAGTTTCTTGACCAAGATGATGATGATGATCCCGACACAGAACTCTACATGACTCAGCCTTTTGCATGTGGAACAGCCTTCGCTGTCAGCGTCTTAGACTCTTTGATGAGCACTGTAAGTTACATGGAAAAATGATATTGATATTCTCTTTTTTAAGTGGCAGGTCATTCAGGTTTTTTTGAGAAAATTTGCTTAGTTTTTATACCTTTACTGAGTAGTGTGGAACATCGATTTGTAATTCTGTGTTTGTCAGAGGAATGAAGAATTTATCTTTCCCTGCCATTTCATTTCATAAGATATAACAGCATTTGTTTGTCTTATGTTCATAGGCCTGAGTTTGTTTTCTTTTTAAGGTACAAATGCTCTAGTTTTTGTGTGCCACTGTTCTTTTTGTGTGCAACTGTTCTTTTTGTGCGTGCGTGCGTGCATGTGCGTGCGCACACACAGTGATTCAGGACTGGGATTTTGAGATCCTTTCTGAATATTCATATCAAAAAAGTGATAAAGCAATGATAATGAAATTTAGAGAGATTGAATTTGACATGTTAAACTTCAAAGTAAAACAGATTTCCTTTAAAAAAGAAAAAAAGCATTCATGAAAATCATTCGGGTATAGCCAACAGAGAGAAATTCATTGGCCTAAAGAATTGGTACTGCAGATGGCTGCATGGAATAGTAGAGGACCTGAGGCACATATAGGCACATATAGCATCATTGATATAACACTTGAGACATGAAGAACACAGTAGAAGTTCATAAAAAAAGAAATGGTTGTAAGACTTCACAATTGTGAATTCCAGGAGAATGGGTAAAAAATTCAAGATGGTGAGACATTCGAGATTGGGAGATCAATTTGATATAGAAATATACAATATGGTAGATTTACAAGGATATAAGACATGAGAAACTGAAAGAAAGGTGACATGGAATGAAATATTTAGTCTTGTATAAAATGTGAGAAGACCTCTGCATATGATGGAAATGAAAACTTCTGGTCTTGTTGGTGAATGTGAGCAAGGAGGCTTTTTAATGGATTCTGTTTAGCAAGTAAATGAGTTCTGTTTAGCAAGTAGATATCTTAACCATTTCAACTGTAAGAGGGGGGAATTGTCATCAGTCTTTTGTCTTTCATGTATTTCCAGAGCTACTTCAACGACAATGCCCTCACGTTAATCAGAACATTGATCACTGGAGGAGCAACTCCAGAGCTGGAACAAATTTTAGCCGAGGGTGCGGGTATGCGGGGAGGCTACTGCTCTCCAGCAGTGTTAGCAAACAGGGACAGATGCAGGGTTGCACAGATCTCATTGTTTGATGGACCTTTGTCTCAGTATGGGGTAAGTGGGAATTATATCCAGTTTCATCACTTTGGTGGGAGCCTGCCGGGACAGCACCAAAGGCAGCTGCTGCTTGTGTCCGATCTATTTTGGCTATAATTAAGCTGGAGAACAGATGCATAAGACATTATTTCTGAATTCAAGATTGATTTCTTTCTTAGGATTGCCATGCCTTAGATTTGTTCTTCATCTTATAGATGAAAGTCCACATGCTTTCTGCTGTGGGACATCAGGAATGCCTATTGGGCTGCTTGCAAGAAAGTGATGCTTTGGAATGCAGCAAAATTAAATTTGAGAATATATTTGATATAAATAATAAATTTTATTTATTCTTTATATTATAAAACTGGGATAGTGGAAATTTCAGAAAAACAGACTATGACCTGCACAAAAGAAATTGTAATTAGATATTGCTTTAATATATTTCATATGAACGGTAACAGAAATGAAATGCCAGTAGATGTTAGGTGTCTATGGGCCATGCTACACAGGTGTCATCTGATGAAATTTTGTGTCTGATCTTTTCTGCAATTGTTTCTCTTTCAGCAGGGTGGAACGTACGGAGATTTGTTTGTTTATGCTTTACGCAACTTTGGAATTCTATGCATTGGCTTATACCGATTCAGAGACACAAATGAGTCTGTCCGCAGTCCATCTTCCAAACGCTATGTCATCACCAATCCTCCAGAGGATTTTCCATTATTACCCACAGATCAGGTAACGCCTCCAAGTGTTTGCTAATGAGTTGACGCTCATCAATTTTAGTTAAAACATTAAATCAAAGTTTGCCTATAGCTGCCATTAACAGATGCAAGCTTTGTAGGGTAGGGTTCAGTTATCTTAAAAAATTTGTGATATATTCTAGGTTTCAGAAGAGTGCTGTTTTTATTATTTTTGAGTTGAGTAAATATTTTCAGTGAAGTCTTTGAGATATAGTAATAGTCCTATTAACTATTATTTTGTTCAGCCCATTACTAATATTTTACAATTACCCTTCCCTCATTCCCCTCAAGATTTATGCTTTTATATGTTTTCCTGTAATTTTTGTCTTTGTTTTCTGCTTGTGAGGTTTGAAGAAATTGAAGAGTGATGGTATCTGGTTTTATCAATCTCTACTTTTTTCCTTGTGTATGCTGTTTGAATACTACTTACATTTTGATTTAAGCTTGGCATTTTTTTTTTTCAAAGTCCAGTATTTTTATTGCATCATTCTTCATGGTTTATCTACATACATACACTTTACACAGTGTGTGACATGAACTGTGGAGCTGCAGATGGTTCTTTGGAAAATGTCAATTGCCTTTCAGTTAAATTCCTTTCCATGATAGCTAGGCAATCAGAAAAAAATCCACAGGTTGAGGCTTAAAGGTAGAGACATTTAATCCCAGCAAATATGAAAGTTTTGTTTGTGACAGTTTGCTTTAACTGGATTGGGCTACACTTGATATTTCCATCTGAAGGAGAGGATTTGTTACTGTCACACACTGGTGCCATGGAGTAGGAGTAATTGTAGCACACATTATCACATGCTTTGGTCGTTCCTATAACCACCCATCTCCTCCAGTATATTTCCACTGTGTACTTTTATTTTTTGGGCTATTTCTGATGGGAACGATATCTAAAATAATTACTGTTTATGTTTTGTGCTTAATTGAAAACTAGTACAAAAGTGTTCTCTTTTTACTTGAGGAATTATTTGTAGTAAAAGGAAATGACTTAATTACTTTCTAAGCATTTACTAAATTCTACAATCACCATCACAAGCTGCTTTTACCGCACATTTCATTTAATCACAACAATTTGTTAAAAGCCATGCACAAGAATCACATTGTAAGTCAGTATTGTCACTCACAGTTAGTGAAGCCAGAAACATGAAAGTTTTCACAGGTTCTCAAATTACCTTTTTTGGCACTAAACATATAGTTACATCCATTTCAAACATGCAGCGGTGGTCTCCAGTTTTTCCCTTCCCCAGTCAAACCAAAAGTTGTTATATCAGCTGGTAAAGTCATGATTACTGTCTTCTGACACAAATCTTAATGGTTACTTCTCTGTGCCATGGCTAATCACCTATCAGAAAACATAATGTCAAACCTTTTGTGAAATTACCAAAAACAGCAAAAAGTTGCTATATCAGCTGGTAAAGTTATGATTACTGTCTTCTGAGACGAATCTTAACGGTTGCTTCTCTGTGCCATGGCTAATCACATAACAGAAAACATAGTGTCAAACCTTTTGTGAAATTACCAAAAACAGTGGCCAGAAGAGAGCATTCAAGATATTTTGAAAACAGTTTCTTCTACAAACATCACACTATCACCCAAATTTGCTGGTCTTCCTTTAAACATGTGGCACTTTGAGCACTAAAATCTCACCCTACCCATCTATTTGCTGAACTCGGCTCCATCAAATTTCTTTCCTAATAAAAAAAAATGCAAGAAAAAAAAAATGAAAGGACACCATTTTAACAGCATGATGTCACTGCAGAAGCAGGGCAGGTGCCAAACTCCAAAATTACAATTTTATATTCTCATAGCTCAAAAAGAAGTGGAAGAAATGCATTGCTACTGGAGACGGCTAAGTAGAGCAAAAATAAATTACATAAAAGTTTGAAGTTTCTATTTGTATTTCTCCATAGACCTATGATCTCTTAAAGCAATCTATACAGAGTGAATTACACAAGTTGTTTAAAGCTGTGTCAAGTTGTAATTCTGATGTCAGAAGAAATCTAAAGAAATCTTAAAAAATCTCTTAAGACATTTGAAAGATTTCTTGTATAGCTGCTATGCTCTGAGTGATCAAATATGAGCAATGAAACTTTCTGTCGCTGTGCTTTTTCTTTCTGGAAGCTTTTGTCTTTCCTGCTTTGGCTACCCTTCCCTTTTCTGGACACATGCTCGTATCATGTTGGTCGTACACATACAATGACCTACCAGTGTGCATTGATAATGTTCTAAACTTTCATTATTCATAAATATTTTGATCTGTATTACACACTTCTGTACACAGATGTGGACAAGAAGGCAACCTTGTGTAGCCCTTATTTGACATATGAGGAGAACAAAAATAGTGTACTGAGATTTTTTATGATATCTGTTCCATTCATCTGCACTTCAACACTATTATTACAAAATTTACAGGGCCAATACGTATTCTTAGCCTTATCTGTTGTAGGGTGGGCTACTGCTTCAGCATATCAGTATATTGCTCTTGATAGGATGGGATGGAAGACATGCGCAAGAAAAAAGCATTGAGAAAGAAAGCAAAGGGTACTATAAGCGATGAGGCATGTCGGAATGAGGGTTGTTTTTATAGAGGGTTTTATTATGAGTGAGATATTTCTCAGCCTTGAGAAAGAAAGCAAAGGGTACTGTAAGCGATGAGGCATATCGGAATGAGATTTGTTTTTATAGAGGGTTTTATTGTGAGTGAGATATTTCTCAGCCTTGACTATCATGATCACTACACAGATTGACAAAGGAAATGGTTTTCTGAAAATTAATTTACACTTCCAATGGATGAGATTTTAAATTGGATTGAGCATGTTCTGTGTACACGGGATTCTGAAAGCTGTTTGTTTTCAAACACATTCCACTATGTCTATAGCTCTGATCTAAGCCAGCTATCAATTTGGGACTCGCAAATTGTTTTCAAACAACACTCATTTCATATATTAGGTTTTTGTAGTATGTTGCCACAAGTGCATTTTAAATATGCAGTGTTCTGAGCACAGTTTGCAAGGTATATGTGGAAACTTTATAGCATAGTAAGGTAGATTGTTAAGTTTGTAAAATTGCATATCACTTTGAACAGATAGGCTTATCTTACATATAGATGCTCCCAGACACAATATTTAAATTTAGAACAAGGCTGTCATTCCTGTCAGGATGTCTTTAAATTCTATAGCTGTCCGTATGTGGTTTTGAAATAGAGTGCAGCTGCCAATATTGAACATGCTGGTTAGGAAATAATAAATTTTCAGAGAATGGATTCATTTTTCTTTTTTTTTTTCATGAGCATATATTAAGAGAGATTACTTTATCTTTCTGTTCAGTTTAAGAGAGAACACTTTTGCATAAACTTAAGCCAGAGACTTGAATTCCGAGCTGTTAGATCTGGAGAGTAGTGTGGAGTCGAGAGGAGAAAAATTTAGGTTGTAAGGTGGAATAACTTTGGGATGGAAGATGCTTCTATCAGGCGTTCAGCACAAGTTGTGTGCCTGTAATTTTATTCCTGAAAACAGATGCTCCAGTAGTTGAAACATGAAATGTTTAACTCACTGACTACCCTGATTTTTCTCCATTTGTCATCTGGAGAATCCCATATGTTACATTTTACATGTTGTACATGTAACATGTTACATTTAAAAAAAAAAAAAATCATGCACATCTCAGTGAAAATAAAATTCCAGCAAATTGGGATGAGATATCTTGACAACTTCATTTGGCTTTTGAGTTTTGATCAATTCTCTGTACTCATTCAGAGGTGTCTCCCAGTAGGCAATGTGCTTTAGTTCAGTGTATCCTGTGGCTCACAGGAAATTATTTCTCATCCTCAAGAGGTCATTTTTGTCTCTGATCGAAAGGAAATATGTATGGTCTGACATCGGAGGCCTAATGTGCAATGATTGCCTCCCAAGAACCAACCTAAAAAAAAAAACCAGATCCAAAGTTTAGATAGCCACTGTCCAGTGACAGTAGGACTGGTGTATAGGGTATCATCACAATCATGTGATGAAGGCAGTCAGTGAGTTACTAACATGCAATAATAATTTAGGATAGGAGGGATTAGTTTCTTACAACACCACAAAGAATTTGAAAAAAAAAAAAGGAAAAAGACCGCTTGTGTTGATGTGTGCACTCTGCTCTCCCTTGCCCTGCAAAGGCAGTCACTTAGTCTCTTCAATTTGCATATCAGCATTAAGATTGCAGCACGAAATGTTAACTTTTTTACAAAGTCACTGTTTGTTAAGAATACATAAGTATGTTAGTAACAAGACCTATTCTTCCCTTTTCTTCGAATGAGCCACTTCCACACGTCATACACTGACTCTTAAGCACGTCTTTGGTTTGTGACATTTTTTTAAAATGACCTTTCTGTCTTTGTCATGTTTTGAGAGATGTCATGCATATTTGGTTTTAATGTTTATTCTCTTTGCTCCTACCTTTTCCCCCATTCTTCCAACAGGTTTATATCCTCACCCACAAACCGATAAATAAAGATTAGGGGCAACCAAGTGAGAAATATTTAGGTCAGGGGCGACATATCATCCTTGCAGCTGGCCCATAGTTATTAAAGTGAGTGCCAAAGACTTTATTTGCAAGGTTGCATATTGCATTGATCCACTGATTAGTGGTGTATTCTTTCCGTTTATAAGTTGTAGTGTTAATTTTTTCACCTTTAGTGCAAATCACAGTAGTTGGGTCTTTTATGTCACGAAGTTATAGTAGAGTTTTAAAGATCTCTTGTTTGTTTTAGATACAAGCTAATCATTTCTGACAAGATAATTTAGTAACCTGTCATTTTGAGTGATAAGCACGTAATATCGTGTATATTTAGTTAAAACTCTGGAAAAGACTGATTGATCTGAATGCAAGGTAACTTCCCTTCAACTCCCTCATAACACATCCCCCTGCAGTCTAGTGACTATGCTTAACACCAGCCCTCCTGCCTGCTAACTCTTATGTCTGTGGAACTGTAACCCCTTTGCTCTTGCAAGCCAAAATGGTGACATCTGTTGTGATTTGTGCCAAAAGTAGTGCCTAACTTGGAATGGTCTGTTATTCTTGCCTTGCCGATGCATATGAATTGCTCTTTTATGATAACAAATATCTTACCGGGTTTAGGCATCTTTCGCTAACTTCAGTTAATCACGTTTAAAATATTCCATCATGTATGGGTTGGGTCATACGCCTCCTTCAAACAGATGTGGTTTTAATAATCAGGTATCTCTGTAGAATATTTCCCTATTACCTCTCAATAATAACATGTTTGATTGGAATTTCCAGCGGCTAGAACAGTTACACTAAATATTGTAAAGAATCCACTTTACATTGTGCAAGGCCATTGTCATATCCTATTACTCCTTTCAAAACCAGCATGGGAAGTTGAGTGCTGTGACTGAGCATATTTTGTTAGAGAGGTTGTGGTGTTATGTCTGGTGTGTTAGGATAGGCTACACGTTGCACATGAATGAGGAACACACAGTACTTTAGTTTCAAACTAGTTTAGTTTTGTTTTTGATCCTTGGTTTCAAATCGTTAGAACAATGTGAAAACACTGTGTTTGCATGCTTCAGGTGGGCACCAGTCTCCGCATTGTTTTCATGGTCATTTCCTATTTTGATGTTGAAAAAGTAGGAATGCATGAACAGGAAATCATCAATGTTTTGTTTAGAGGCAGAAAACTGCGTAGTAAACAGCATATTGAAGAAAGACCTTTGGCCAGTTGTCTAAAATCAAAGGCAGATTTGAAATTCCTTTGTTAGTTGACCAACTTGGAGTTGCTGAAATCAAAGGCAGCTTTTAAATTGTCCATATATCTGACCAGCTTTAGCATTGCTTTACAGAAATTGTGAGTGTTCAAAATGTGAAAAACTGATGATCAGAGAAAGTGTCTGTATACTGCTTTTATGAATTTACTGTGACTGCCAGGCAGTAACCCCTTAATATGCAAAGTGGAAAAGTCTGAATCTTGAAGAGTAGAGTCCAGGATTAGTACTGTCTAGTGAGGAAGAAGCTGTAGAGTTTTGTAATGTCTTAGTTTAATGTTTAACATTTTCTGTCTTGTAAGACATTCAGAGATGGTATGTTGTGGTTCTACAAAATCTGAACGAAGTTGTAGGATAGTGTATCTGTGAAATTTTCCATGAACTGTATGTGAACAGATCACATTCACTCCTGTTTCTTATCATTACCAGCATAGATAGTGCATGCAGTATTACTTCACCAAAGTCAAAATGACCTGTTTCACTTTATGAGAAAAGTGAGGGTGTGTCCCACTCTATGACTGCATGATTATATTACAGCTCAGTTATAAAAAGACACTGAAAGTTAGTATGACACTGTATAGGCTGCTGGTTTAGTCCCACACGTGTTTGGGGAGAGATCCCTATTCTTTAAACAGTAGTCAGTAGATACATGTATATTCGAAAGTATTTCTGAGTAGCTTACAGCCGTTAAGTGACTTGGTCTTATGACAGTAGCTGACAACTCACTCACACTTAAGGTTGCCAGAGATATTATCCAGTGTAGATAATCTACTTATTAGTGTCTTTCCCTGGTACAATGGCATTTTGAAGAATGGATATCAGGGCTGCAGTTGAGGTTAAGTTTTTCCTTTCAGGGCAAAGGTGTAATACTGACACCTAAGTGCAACATCTATGTCAGTTTTAGATGCAATATTTTACACAGATTATATAAATAAGATATATGTATAATTTGGTGACACATGGTTATGGAAACTTTCTGACTTCATTTGTTCAATTTGAGTTTCAAACTTTCTGACAAATTTTCAGTATTAGCATTTATATCAGTGACACAGTGCTTGCACATCTTTCAGGATGAAGATGCTGAAATGGTCATTTGTATTATTTGTCTTCAAAGTCAATTAGTCATCGCCAGGGCACAAACAATTAAGACTCCATGCACAAAAAAGGAAAGAAAATCACTGGCTTTAAGCAACAGCATACAGAAGTTTCTGGACACCACAGCTTGGAATCTGGTACTTAAAATGGATAACATTTATTTTTGTGACATGTATTTTGTATCCTTCCTTCCTCCTGCTCTTCCACCCTTTGCTTTCATTACACCTCAGAGTTTGTGTCTAAATGTTCACCTATGTGATTCCTGAAGCTTATGTAGATTAGCCACTCTGTATCATCCTTAAGACCTGTCTACAATGTCCTTAACCCTTTTGCCACTATAGCTGCCTCATGTTACCATTCTTAAATCTTTGAACTCTGATACCCCCCCACCCCTCCCCCCAAAGTGTAAATCTTTATTCCCTGGGCTCCAGGGTAAAGCCAAGAATGGGAATGACATACAGTGTGTCAGCCTGATATTTTTTTGGGTTACCTGCTTTGAAGGAGGGACCAAAATATTAGCTTTTCAGGTTCAAAGGTGAAATAGATGGCTAGTTGCCACTCATTACTTCACTGTCAAATGGATGTGTAGTTTGGCTGTAGAAAATGAACTCATTGATTGCTTAATTACATTTTATACAGTTTCATTCAAAACGTTTCTCATTTTCCCCTTTCATTGCTGAGTTAGACTGAAATATCATAATTTTGTACTTCTTGTTCTGAATTTTTAAATTCACCATGTTGAACTAGTTTGGCCAATTTATTTCCCTTGTCTTTGTGATGATAAGCTGATAACAGGCAGTGACTTTGTGGTGAAATGGTTATTAAAGCACTGGGCAATGATTGAACATGAAGGTATGGTATTTTACACGCATCTCATGAACACTAGAATTGTCTGGTTCTCATGTGCTTGACACATAAATGGAAGCTGAGCACTCAAAATGTTCACTCAGGAAGTTTGAGCCTTATGTGGTTTAAATAGAGAAACTTATTGAAAAAGAAGTTGTTATAACTTTCTCAAAAAGATTAGGGAAGTAGACACACATCTGTGCTTTGGGTTTGCAGTATGAAATTTGAAACTTGATGAAAAGATGAAAGAGTGATTTCCATTTATGTTGAATTTTGTTGACAGGTCTTCCTTATGTTTTTATAGTAAATATGCCATGTATCAAGATGTGAATGCTATTTCAGCATGCGTATGCAGTCTTAATTTTTCACTCTGTTTACTAATTTTGAGCCAAAAGGTTATTTCATAGTGTATGTACAGTAGAATCCAGAGAACGTGAAACTGAAGGGAGCGGCCAAATCTTAGTGGGTTGAGTGAGTTTTTTATTATCTATTACAGTATTAGAGGAAACAGTCGTCTTAAAAATAATTCTGAGGGGTGAGTTTGTTATGACATGTTTTCAAGCCGTTTCAGATTTTCAGCTGGTTTTCTTGTCAACTTCTTTTAGCAGTTGCATATTAAGGTCAAGTAACAGTGAAATTTGTTTTCTCTTCATCATCCTGTTTGTAAAGGTTGAGAAGGCAAACTGTCAAAGAAAATGAAAAGGATTAGTGCAGTACAAGAATGTGGAGTGGTTAACAAAAAAAAAACTCATGCAAATGTCACTTGCTGGGTGCATATGGCAAGTCACAACACAGCGTGTCATACGTAACAATAATAAAATAAATCGAGGATGGTGCATGTGTCATATGTAAGAAGGGCAATAGTGAGTACAGATGGCATCGTTTCTAGATGACATGCATAGCATTGTATGGTGTACACAGTCACCATAATAATGTTATCATCATCTTTGACTGGTGCAATATTTAAAGGTAATCCTGGGTGCTTGACCATCAGATGATAAGGAGAGAGAAAATGGCATCAATAACAGAAGCTCTTTTTTTCGTCTTTCACTGGCACAAGAGTTGTCTTGTTGTCAAGGCTTCCCTGAAACTTGTTTTCAGGTTACTTAAAATATTTTTTCATGAATAGATAGGACCATTGGATAAGGATTTTCCTTTCATAGAGTTTATTGAAATTTGGGTAAAATACTGTTATGTTAAGTGAGCATGTTATCCTATCACAATAATACTTATGATCATTAGATTGTCAGCAGTAAAGTTTAATTGTAAATTTTGTTAGGAAGTCTCAGAAAATGCTTTTTCTCACAGCGTAAAACAATATATACATAGCTTTGTGCACATTACTTTTACTTCTCTTAATTTTTTCTGTATGTCACCATGACCAGTTATTGATCAAAGATAATCATAAAATTGCCAAACCTTTTAGTCTTTAGAAAGTTATATTGTTCTTTATGATGCATGAACCATTCAGGCAAATACATAATCATAAGCATTAGTCAATAAGTAGTTGATAACAGAGGCAGCTAAAAGGTCTCTGTGACAGCTTCATTTATATTTATTACATTAATAATCTATATTTTATGATTGTTTACTTTATATGAAGTAAGTGATGATTGTTCTTTGTGTATAATTTAGGGAAGGAGTTGTGTTTGTATATTTTCTGTTGTGCCTGAAGTATTGTTTCCACATTTATCAACAAAGCAAATTTTGATTGTGTTTAGTTTTCAGAGAACTTTTATAACCAATGTTTGCAAAGCTGATCATATGCACATTTGAAGAATTTCATAACCTCCATTTTCTTGCTCATTTAGTTAAATGATCTATTTATGTATAGGATCTAGAGACTTTTTTATCTTTTTTTCATGACTTTTTTTATCTTTCATTTTCTCTTCAGGCCTTCTGTCTACAACCCTTTAACTACAATGATACGGTGAGGAAATTGAGACGCCGCCCCAAAAGTAGTCAGCGTAGTGAGCTAAATGAAACAGATTCCTAGGTGAACCACAGCAGGGCAGGACATCACATTGTGCTGTTGTCTGTCCTGCAGTTAGCAGGAACAGAACTATGGCCTGCCAGGGAAGGAATTAGCGCCAGATAGTTTTGTGCCCTCGTTTATTTGCAAGCAAGGCCATCATGGGTCTGCGAAATAACGACATTGGTTCTTTCAGCATTACAGTGTATATCTTTCCTGTCTTATAAATAGGAATGGACAGAATTATTGATGAGGTCATGGAAAGGAAGGAAAATTAAAAGAAAATAATGAGCTAGGATAGATTAGTTTTACTTAGGTTTAGAAACATAAGTTCTCTATTTTATATATCTAATGACATGCCCAAATCACTTAGTGTTGCTGTACTGCTACAGATGTGGTTGCCTTGGTTGCCCATGTTATCTGAAGATCCCTTTATGCAGTACGGTCAGTGAATGAGTGAATCATTGCCATAAATCTTAGTTTTATAACCCATGAATATGATAAGGCTGATCATGTCAATTTTAATAGGGTTTTGTTTTTAAACCTTGTTTGCAATGTACATGATGTGATCATACTTACTTTTTTAACACTCTTGCAGAGTTTTCACAGTGTTTGTACATACTTTAATCAGTTTCTTCAACATTTCTGTGTCATTTTGTGACACTTAGTGACAGGGTGAATTTCTGAGAAAGTGGTACCCATTTTCATCTCATGATGTGGCTGTTCCTATGATTACACGAGGGAAGTGTGTTATTGTAAAATGTGATGTGTGTGACCTGTGATTTGCCAGATAAACAATATCCCGATGACTATCGCAAGCCTGCATATACCAAGTATTTATTATTAAAACGCTACTTTTGCTTCAGTTAAGAATGCAGAATATGATGAGTGATAAATGAATATCCAATACCTTAGCCTTTCACAGATTCTGCACTGGCCATGGTCCATGAATTACAGGAGTATTTGATAGAAACATTTTTGCATTCAGGCATGTTGTGCACTGATGCAATTGTTTCATTTAGAAACTTGATTGATCGTTTAACTCACAAGGGTAATTTTACATAAGCTTCACCTATACTCTTGTTGTTTTCAGGAACTTTCAAAATTCACTGTTGTTCTTGATATGTAGTTACACATTTGAAAACTGACCACATTTGAAAACTGACTTCTGACCACGTTTACTCTGCACTTTACAATTGTGCATACTGCATGATTCAAAATTCTCTGCTTCATTTTATACCAAATCTTAAAATATGGTTGATTTGTGCATTTTGGAAAACTGGGTTGAGTAATTAAGGACTACATTCATCATAATTTTCCTTCCAGCATCTTGTTCATCTGTTATTTGGGTCAGTATTGCAGTCAGAAATCTTTGGTCCAGCACTGGACATCTTGAAACCATTTACTTGTGGCAAAGGACTCTGTTGGCTGCAGTTCATGTTATTTCTATGAAGTCATTGCTCACCTTTTATTTGACTGCTTTCTAGCCGGGAAGAGGCTTATCCATCAAACTATTTGCAGGTTTATAGCTCATCCAACGAAAACTTCACAAATACCATCTTGCATATGTTTGGGCTCAGGGATTAGCACAGGAAATGGCATCTTTATATTGTTTGGGATCAAGACCGGGTATGATAAGACTTTGCTTGGTCTCAGGAATTTAGGATGGAAAATGGCAAGCACTTTGTAATCAATAGAAGTGAAGTTATTTTGCCAAAGTGCAAAGTATTATGCATTAGTCAAAGGCACATCCTTTTCTTCTTGTGTATCCAGAACAGAACTGATTTCAAGACTGATTTCCCCTCCTTTGTTGATATTGTTATATTGGACAAAATGTAAGTGGTTACATACTTGGCAATAGAAAGTGTCATAGAGAAGAGCAATGCAGAATTTGATTATTCCTTGCAAATAGGGCCTACCTTAAACACTAGTTTCATCCTGTGTGTTCCAACAGATGAAATTTCATAGTGTTGTTTATGAATTTCAGTAATTTATCACTTAAATACCTAAGATATTTGACTGAAGATGCTGCTGATCATAATGAGAATATCATGTATAATTTAATTGTGATGGGTTTACATACAGTAACTTGTTAAGTCCTTTTGAAAGACTGAAACTTTCCACATGCCAAAATTGAGGATCTTAGTCAGGCAGATGGCGGTTTTGCCTGTCAAATAATCTTACTACTAATCTGATATGTAGCTGGACACATGGGCATGGATGCCGCCTGTGAATCCTGATATTCATTACCCAAGATTTTGCCAATCCCAGAATTCAGTGTATTTAATCTGCCAGCGTAAGGCTACAAATTACGTATGGCCTACATGAGAATTGAGTACAGTAAATTCATATCTGTTAATCCATGCAGTTCCAGGCTAAGGGAAATAATCAAATTATGAAGCGAATAAAAAGTCAGAGTAATGCTATTGCTATTAATGGAAGTTTCTGGTGAAATTTGGTGGGAACCTTCCTCGATTGTCTTGTTTGTCTAACAGCCTGTTGCCAACTAGGTTCCAATTTTGAAGCTTATTTTCTGTTGCAGTGAGCAAACTGATCTTTAGCGGGCAATGGTAGGGTTTGTGTAATTAAATGGGCCAATTCCTGCTCATGTTTTGCCAGCAGACAGTAATGGATGCTTCAGTGAATCTTTTGGAGTGCCTTGCTTGGTCTGATCTTCTAAATCTAAGAACGTTACATACTCGAGCATTGCTAGTTCAAATATCCTGCCAGTATTGGAGAAATAGTATCCATGGGTATTGTACCAATACTAAACTAAACCTAGATTATCCCACATAAAGGTTTTCCTTTACAAAAGATTTCCATTTTATTGTTCTTTCTGTAAGACACAATAGCATGTACTGCAAGTAGTTCTAAAAAGTGAAGTCCAGCATGTGGGATGATACAGGTATGGAATTGGAGGCAATGCTTATACCTAATGTTACAAATGTCTGTATTAAATTGCTATGATTTCATATAACTTCACTGCTTGAAGCCATAAACCTTGGGTTAAAATTACGAGATCAGTTTGTGCCTCTGATCATTCAGAGAGAGAGCTTATCTCTAGTTAGAAAACTCTGCCTGCATTCAGCCATGGAGTTGCCAAAGTCTGGTCATATTTTGAAGAGAAGCCATAATGGAATCTTACTAGTGCATAGGAAGAGTACATGACATAGGATTAGCCACTTTATACCTTGTGATAATGCCTGTAGACAAGCATTGTGTGCGATTATGTAATGAGAAATGAGAGCCTTGTTGAGATATACAAATAATTGTGATTAATATTTCCTCTCTCCATGTATGGGTATTATCTCAGTCTTTAAAGAATTGCCTCATGAATTGTTGATGAAACTACAATGAATTGCCACAGACTTGCACTAATTTAAATACACTTGTAAAACCTGATACGGATACTTACGAGGTTTATTGCCTCATTGAAGTCTTCTGAATAAATCTGGTAAGCAGATCATCATTTTGGTGTAAGACACATCCTTCCCACGCAAGGAAAAAAAATATTTAAAAATAATTGTGGACATCCCCTCCACTCCCAGATTTTCATTGTGTATAACAGCATCCTAATTCTGTTTTTGTCAGATTTCTGTTTTCGTTTCTATCAAGATAATGCAATGACAGTCAGGAATGCAGATTTATGGTATGACACTGATTCTTTTTTCCAGTAGGCTGCCAGCTGTGGTCTCTTTCTAATAAGGGGTCATTTTCCTTATGAAACTGCAAGGTGACACTCCATATGTTTAGGCACACTTCACTATTTTCACTTTATCACTCATCTTTGTGGAGTATCTGCAAATCCCTTTCAGCATTTCATGAAACAGAATTTAACCCTCAGGGTCTCAGCTGTGTTTAGGCTTAAGATATGAAATTTCACAATCTACATCTAGCAGAGGAAGGGACATCACTCCTTTGGAATTAATATGCAATAATGGAAGTTAATGGAGTTACAGCAGTTTGTATGTGGGCAATTTTGTTCTGTATCTCGTTAAAATTCAAGATGAAGCAACATGCGAAAAGTGATAGTAAATAAATGTTTTTTATGGTATCATGTAGTATATCCATGTGCAAGAACAAATCTCTGCAGCGGATACTTGATAGTGTATTAATTTACAACTGGTTCTCAGATTTACAAAGTTGTGTTATAGAAAAATTACGAGTAGACCTTTTTGCACAGTACACATGAGAGCAACCAATCCTTGTATAGGAGGAAAATGACCCATTGAGATGCTGCAGATGTATGAACTAACAAGATCTACTCCACTTAATCTTGCTCTTGTCATGAAAATACTGATAGATGGTTAGAGACTGCACATGCCTGAAAAGAGACTGAACTGTGCAGCTGTGTTGCCTTGCCTTGATACATAGAAGTTGTTTCAGCAATGACGAAAATATGCCCTGGTAGATAGTTTTATATTGCCTCCTCTGACCCATGAATCATAGTTCGTATTTGAATGGTGTGTTATGTATAGTTCCATGCTTGAATGTATTACTTGCTACATACTATGTGTCACTGGTAATACATTACAGCAGTGCTTAATATTAGAAACTGAATAATGGACTGACCGGTCTATTGTTTTCTACAGAATACTGTATCTCTGCTGTTTTGCAGGCAACCAGTATATAATTCTACAAGAGAAGCAGAATAAAGGAAAATCCGTGTCACACCTCATTGTTTTCTCCAGGCCATATGAGTTGGAGGAGACATTCTCCCCTTGTCATGAATGTGAGGAGGAGATTTGTAATTTTGTAGAGATTTTAGTTTGTTTTTTTTTTGAAGTAATGCAACTTTGAAGAAAGGGAGATAGGTGTGCAATCAATGTATTTTTAGTGGGGGGGGAGGTGGGATTTTAATTTAAAATTCCAGGGATGATTTGGGCAGTCTGGAGAAAACATCGTCTCACGGTATCAATTTTAAAACTTTTTACAAAGATGCCAGGGTGTTAATTTGACATTATTTAGTGTCTCATCTTTTTCGTAGAGTGACAGATCTAAAATCCCATTTGTTAACATGGACAATCTTACATTCTCTCGTCAACACCTCTTAACCTTATTGGTACAGTTTTGGTCTGCATCAAATTGTCCGCAGTGCTATACAATGGATCTCATTTTACAAAGGCTTCAAATGTTTTGGGACTTTGTTTACAATGGCATATTTTTTTATGTATTAATTTTTAAGATAAGCTGAAAAAAAATATCCACTTAGCTCCCAAGCTTTCATAAAGATTTGTGATAAAAGTTTAGGGAAGCTGGGTAAACTGTGTAACTGGTCAGTGCCAAGGCATTTGGTACAGCTTGCCATGGAAGCAGGAAGGTCCCAGAGTTTGTGAAAGATCAGAGATTACCAACTATTTCGTTAGACACAAATGGGATGTGAGGGGGGAGGGGGAGACGGGACGGGACTACCGACTTCTCATATAAGCCTTAACCTGAAGCAGGGAATGTGCGAGGTATTGTGCTGTTGCAAACATTGAACATAATTTGAACCTTGATAAAAGTAGGGAAAAAGATCTGATTAGAGTTTATAGAACTAGAACTGATTATTGGGTGACACGCTGAGAAACTCGATTTGAAGCAAATCTGCAAAATTAGACATCGGCCATTTTGCAGACCTACACTAGAGTTGGCTGAAAGGTCTAATAGTGATCCTGTTTGTATGACTCGCACAGAATCAAATGTCTCCATTTACTTTACCATTAACAGTTTCCTATCACAAATGGTCATGCAAACTTATACTAGGACAGGTTACAGTTGTGCACGCTCAATCAATCGTATAGCATAAAGCATTTCATTGTGATTCCCAGAAAACAAGATGATAAGGAGAACCAGGAATTGAAAATTCTTTTTTCAGTTTCTGTGCCAGCTGTTGTAAATGGGTTCCACTGTACATGGACTGAATATAAATATTTAATGAAGTAAGAAAGTAGTCTCTATATAATATAGATTGCATTTGTCCCACATGTTGAACTGTGATATGTAAAAAATGTGTGACCTTTTGTATCATAGTTGTTGAATAACCTTCTTGGTAAGCTTCCTGTTCATGTACACATGATCCTACTTCCTTGCTTAGATCTTATCTATTAATCTGTGTCTAGAGCTTGTGGTGGGAGGGAGGGGGGTTGCATTCTTTTTCATTCGTTGTTAGCTTTGAGTTACGGAAAGGTTTCAGATTTCACTTTACTGGTCAGTTTCATGAAAAAAATTAGTCATAGCACAAAGAGGTTATGAAAGTTCTCTCTTCACGACTGACAGCACATCTTACTAACCCAGTGACTAGCTTTTTAAGGCTCCGTCCCCATAGAGAGTAAAGCATTTGAGAACATGAACTCGGATATTTTGTGGTTATTATTGCCATGAAATGATGTGTAACATCACACTTACTGACAAATGATTAGCTGTTTAAGCCTCTGTCCCCGGAGAGAAGAAAGCATTTGAGAATTATTTTGTGGTTATTATTGCCATGAAGTGATAAAGTGTTACATCACACTTCCTGACAAGTGACTAACTTTTTAAGGCTCTGTCCCCTGGGAGAAAAAAGCATTTGAGAATATAAATTCAGTTATTTTGGTGGGTATTATTGCCATAAATTATGTATTACATCATATTTACAGACAAATGTCTCCCAGAGGGAGGAGAGCATTTTAGGATATAAACTGAGTTATTTTGTGGTTATTATTGCCATGAAATATGTTTTACATCACACGGTTTTGAGACACAAAATATTTTGAATGACATGTCATCATATTTTGATGAAAGAACAAATCTGTTTTCACCACATCTTGCCCTTTATCATTGTCATCACCACCTCTGTTTGCATGAGGATCATTCTTAGTCTTTTTCACCTGTGAGTTTACGAGGTATAAATATTGACATACATATATTTGCTCACAAATTAATATGTGAGGTGCTGTGATAGGCAATAATGTTGAAACATTGTTTCAGGATCTACCCCTTCCAATTTTCAGTCCTGTGTGAAGCTGCATGCAAGCATTTCTTAGAATTGGGAATGCCTGAGAGGTTTGCCCTTTCCAAGAAATAATTGCATTCAGCCCTTTGATGCAGTGGCAGAAGATGGGGTGGTTGGCAGAGAGATCAGTATACTTGTCGGAAGGTAGAGTTGTGCATTATCTTGGGCACTTTTTTATTTTTTTTTTGTGACTAGAAGCCTGGCATGTATGTGTTGATGATCATTGCTCTTCTGATACCATGTGAATAATGATGCATGCAACAGGTGATCAGTGTGATGAAATTTTAACTTCTAAGCTGATATCATCAGACAGTGTAGATTATGTATTCAAGTCCATGCATGTGAAAATATGTCCATTACATGCTAGTAATAGATGTCTTTTAACTTTCAAAGCTCAAGATCAGAAAGTGTTTGGAAATTTTTGCACACTCAATACTTGTTGTCATTTTAAGTCTAGATGTGACTTTTTGTCTTTTTAAGATTAAAGTGATAAATAAAATGAATGAAGAACCTCAAGACATTCTTTTTGTTTTTTGTATATTCTTTATTACGTAGAATATTTTAGAATCTTTACTTTTCCTTTGTAAAATCAGAAACAAAATAGTTCAATGTAAGAAAACAAAGTGAACACCTGGTATGATAAACAATAAAAAAAATCTCTGGCTTAAGAGATGGCTTAACACCAAGGAAAACCTCTCTAAAAGAAAAAGCCTGTCACCTGCAAGAACTGCTTGACAAGAGCTGCCTATGACAATGGAATTCAGTGTTTTATCCTAAACTTGTTTTATCCAAAAGATTGCTCAATTCCTACCAAATGTCCTCTGTGTTGGTTGCAAACTCACTCCACTTCATATCAAAAGGATCTCCAATCCTTTTACACTGGCAAGTTTTGCTTTATGCCAGTATAAAACATGAATCTGACCTCTCAACTATGGACTACTTCATCTTAGCAATAGTTAAGGCATCTGCAATCAACAATAACAATTATTTATTGTTTGCTGAAATCAAATCAGATTAATGAATCTAATGATTTTAACATCAGATGGCAACACACATTTTTACTTGAAGATTGTATAAATCACTCACTGCAATATCAGACGGCACCACACATTTTTACTTGAAGATTGTATAAATCACTCAACTGCAATATCAGACGACACCACGCATTTTTACTTGAAGATTGTATAAATCACTCAACTGCAATATCAGACGGCACCACACATTTTTACTTGAAGATTGTATAAATCACTCAACTGCAATATCAGGCGGCACCACACATTTTTACTTGAAGATTGTATAAATCACTCAACTGTCCAAAGTAGCATCTGATCAGCCACAAGAGCAACACTGCTAAAGTAACAAACAACCTTTCCACTGCCCAGTAACAGCAAAAAGCTTTCTTCTAATTGAAGGATTTTATGAGTAAGTATGTTTATCTAACAAACTTGAAATTGACATTCCCTAATCTCAATCCTTTAATCAAAGAAAAATTAATACCCAAAAAAACCCCACATAACTATTTCTTTAAAGCTGGAACAAATGATTCTGGATCTCATCATCACTGAAGCCACGTTTCCGTGCTAGAGCTTTTAGCACTTTGCTCTGGAAACTGAAAAAAAAAAAACCAGAAAAAAAACTGAACAGTTATAAGTCTTATCAAAAATCATTATCAAACTATCAAAATTTTACTATGACACTATTTGTCAATTATTTTACACTTGTTCATCATTTACAGCATGGAAAACAAAGAATGTAATGCAGATATATAAAAAAAGTGGAAATAGTCAATTTTCGAAGATAGATGGGTAATACGTGTACAAAGAGGTCAACCATGGTTACACGGGACAGTAGGAATACTCACTCGGTCAAGTTTCCACACATCATCTGGAGAAAGCATTAAGGAACATTTATTTACTAAATGCACATGACACTACAAATATACTTGAACACATTTCTTATAAAAACGCTTAAGACAAACCTAGGGATATAAGAGTTTCCCAAATCGTGACATTAAAATTTTATTATGCTTATTATGAAATGTGACCATTGTTAATCTGAAAAAACATCTCCAATTATGAAACATATAATTCCCAACAACCCCATATTTTGGACTAAACCAGTCTCTCTCACCTGCAATAAATCGGTCCCAGACTTAGTTTTAAGGCCAAAGGCTTTTGAGTCATTATTAACCACTCTCAGAATGACCCTTTGTGATGCAAGATTTTAGTACTCTGCCAACTTAATGCTCTAGAGCATGGGTACCTAGGGGCTGGTTTCAATCTTTTTGACATAACAAAATGCTACATTTCTATGTACAAAAGCTGCTAGAAGGTGTTTTGCAACTCCTTTTTATGACGACTTTTTTTCATTCTCCTGTGAGCTGCATTAAGTGGAGGTGACTATATTATAGATCACAAGTGCCTTATATTATGCAGTGTCATTATGATGAAACCAGATTTTCAACTTGACCTCGATGGAAGAATTAAATACAAAACTAGCTCCCTTTTTGAAAAAGGTTAGGGATCTGTGCTTTAAACATGTATCCATGTGTTATGAGGCTGTATTTGACATGCTTCTCTTACCTTCAGCGGCTTCAGTGCTGACTGCTGGTCTAATGACAAATAAAGAAAGGATAAAAAGAAAGTTAAGAAATAGAATAAGTTAGTTATGAGTCATAGAGCTCGTGTTCTTATTTGGAAGTAATTTTCCAGGAGAAATTACAGAGCTCCACTTTTCCACAGGAATACATTCACAAGCACCAAGGTCAATTTTTTTGACGATGGAAATCATCTTTGGACACAAAATTCTTTGGATTTTTTTTTTTTTTTGTAGTTGTGGCTTTCCTGGAGAACATTATAAATATCAATAAAGAGATTTCAAGGAGGACTTTTGTGCCTGGCATGATTTCCAGACAGGCAACCCCCCTCTCCCTCCCCACCCGAACCTGAGAACAAGACAAACTTCACAAAATGTTAAACAACTTGCATTTGAGCAAGCAGTCAAAACAGTTAGTGCTCTGATCTCAAGTCTCAAAGATGAGAAGAGAACATAAAAAAATATATTAGAATAACACTGCTGTAAACATATCTGCCAACACAGTGAAATAATACAAAATGGAATAAATACAGTAACAAAGCTAGGCTCCAGCTTTCAGCTTACCAGCAACGGTGGGCTCACTTTCACTCTCACACGAGTTGTCTCTGTCTGTGTCAGTCTTGGTCCTTATCACTTCAGGTCCACATTTCAGATTCACTTCTTCATCTCCATGAAGTTTTGATGAAATTCTATCCAAATCACCAACAGTACTTGATTTATCACTTAGCATGGATAAGGCATCTGGCTGTAAAGGCACTGCTTGCATGAAGGTACAAGGAACACTGCTGACTGCTCCTTGATGTGTGTCCTCACTCATAAACTCAACAGCATCTTCCCGTCTAGGACAGCCTAGCCCTGATTCTGAGCTTAGAGTCGGATCACTCTCAAAACTGAGCTCATGCCTCGACTCTTCATTGCTCGAAACTAATATCTTGTTAGAGTGAGCATGACTCTCCATTCCTTTCTCACTGTTTGTTACAAGCACTGTCTCACATGACTGAGAACAAGTCAGTGTGGAGCACAAACTATTCCTCGATGCCTGTTCCATTAGCAAATTATGTGGATGGCATGCATTTTCATCTGAACAGCGTGCCACCTCTCCAATTAATTTTGATTCTGCTGCTGGAAAGCTTGGCAGTTCTTTACAAGACTTTGAGATGACTATTGGCTCAAATCTTTTCTTTTGAGAACATGCATCTTGATTATCCAATTTCAGCTTTTTACACTGCTCTGAACCCAATGTAATGTCACTCTGCTCATGACAACTGTTCCAGTCCATTTCAGATCTCTTCACTGCCTGTGACTGCCATGTTCCAGGAGTATTAGCCACACCTGGTGTCTGCCTTGCCTGACCAAAACTTGCAGCCTCCACTGATGTGTCATGATGATCAGGTTGTCTAATCTGAATGTCTGAAAAATAAGAACAAAACATATTTTGACTGCAAAATGGTATTAAGGGCAAGTGTGGTAGAACTAGGTCATTTTCATTAATAAAGGGAACTTTGTCATTTTGGGGTGAAAAATGGGTCATATAGGGCCAGGAAGGAAGATAAACAGGGATGTTTTGCAATTTCCTCCCTCCGTTGCTATGGAAACACCAATTGTTTGGCCATCATTTTGGAAAATATGCATAACTTTAAAACCCTATGATCTGGAGATCAACATTTGGTAGAATGCTGTTTTTTTTGGTGTTTTTTTTTTGAAAGATCACTTTCTTTAAAATAGAATGTCACAGGCTTTTTTTGATTTCTTGGATAGATTTTATTTTATAATTCTTTTAAAAATGTCATAAAAAAAACTTTGAAAATGTTGAGAATTTTCAACTTTAAAAATTCATAAAAGATAAAAAACACAAGACATCGAAAAAACCCTGTGACAATCTCAAAACAGGAATTTGGAGAGTTGTTATGCAAAATTTTCTGTAAATGGGACCAGAAAAAAGTCAGATCGAAGGAATAGAGTGACGAAAACTGATTTTGAGATAATTGACAATAAAGATTACCCGACAGATGCATTTGAGACTGGGTGATCATTTCCTTTTGCATCAAAATAAACTTTTTGAAACAGATATCATGAAAATAACTCTAGGACTCGATAAAGGACATGTCGCCGCCCAAGAAACTGCCCGTAACTCATTTTACACAATTTGACCCAATTTTACCCCTACAGGGTGCCGCACTTGCCCTTAAGATCCACATAGATTAGATACAGCCTCGGCCATATCGTCACTCTACTTCAAAAATGGCCTGCCAATAATTTCACACCAAAATTGCAGTTGCACAGATACATGCTGACTCTTTTGTTTTGTCATTGTTTCCCCTGCCTTCTCTCAGAAATGTGAAAAATTACTGTGGGGCATTTTCAAAGCACAGTGACCATATTTTCCCACTTACTACCTGGCAAACTTTTAATCTTATTTTTTTCAAGATGTTCTTAGATGAAATAGAGAAAAAAAAATTCCATCACCTCTATAAGATTTCAAAATGTTCTTAACTATTTCAGAGGCCCCCTCACAAAAGTAGATTTTTCCATTAAAAATTGTTAGGCCCAATATAATCCTGTTCACTGATGGTATGTGCAGTGAACTTAAGGGTTTGTACATTCTCTCCCTCAAAGACTCATGTTAATATAAATTAACCAAAACATTAGAAAGTGTGTGAGCATGAGTTCTGTTTCTGTACAGCGCTCAGAAGCTGTTATGGAACTGAGTGCTTTATAAATGCACCACATTATTATTGATATACTCACCATGTCTGAAAACTCCACAGTATACAACTTGTACAGAATGTCCATTAACAGTGATGTCTTTGTACAGCTTTTGGAACTCCTCAACATACTCAGCTTTGCTGTAGCACAGGTGCAGGTAACTGGAAATGAAATCAGATATTATGAACATCTCATATGTTCCTCAAATATCAGTTACAAAATGGAACAAAAACACCTTCACTGACCACATAGCAACTTTTTTTACGATGCCATAACATATGAAATCATTGATAATACAGTCGACTCCGCTTAACTGCCCTCCGCTTAATCGCCTTTTCCGCTTAATCGCCTTGTTTCTGACGGAACCGAATATTTTCTATATAAAAGTCACTGGACAATCGCCTCTCACTCCGGATAATCGACCACTCTTCAGCGCCTGTGAATTCATAGATTAGCGGTTGAAGGATTACAGTTGACAAACAAATGTACGCAGATGGTTTAACTGCGTGACGGATGGCACACACACGGGGAGTGACAGCTCCCACGCCGAAATAGGTGTGATAAACCTTACCTCCCCACATGTCCCCTTTTGTCCCACGCTACACATCACCGCCGTCTCCCGTCCGATAATGCTAATGCGCCGAAAGCCTTAAACAGACTCCTCCCCCCACGCCTTCCGTCACAGAGAGGCGGAGAATGTAAACATCATATTGAGAATGTCTGGTGGATTTCGGCTAGATCAGAGAATGTGTCATGTGGATGATCGGTCGATCCAAACCGTGCCATCCTACTCCTTATTGTCTACTGGGTGGCCAATGAGAGAGACCGCGGAGATCAAAGATTTTGTGTGGTACAATACCGTCAAACTTGAGCCAGAGTCCTAAGTTTGGCGACGAGAAGGCATCAATGCACTACATCAAAGAAATTTAACCCCATTACCAAAAATATGGCCGAAATTACCTTCTCCGCTTCATCGCCCACTTTTTCCGTGATCCCGAGGATGGGCGATTAAGCGGAGTCGACTGTATCAGTTTGGAATACTGATCCCCCCATCTCTAAAGCCAGGTAATTTACATCTAAATCAGATGAGGCATGAGATTTAGTATCCTCCTAAAGACATCACAATATGAATAGCCTGACATGAGAGCTAAACCCACAAATCTCAGACTGGACAATCTTTGGATTGTAAGAAAGACTTGTGCATCTCAACATCACATTATCCTGAGGATGTGAGTGTTTACTCCGTTTGTGCAATGCTTTATCAAAATACATCCTTTTCTACCTCTCTCTGTATGACTTACCTTCCTTCTACAGTAATTTCACTATACAGAAGTTCCAAACTAGCAGAAAACATGACAATCTCTTGGCTGGCGCTGAACAGGAGAAAGGTATTTGGAAACACACCAGACA
>JAWQUT010000057.1:1321652-1344125 GCA_033807755.1 Ellobium chinense
TGGTATGGGACTCTAAATGGCTGATGGATGAATGAATTTGCTCCCCTCCCTGTTCACTGTGTAGTCCCATGACGAACAGACTGAGAGTGTCGGTCATCATCCCCGTCCACGTTTATGCGATAAACATGAAAAATCTCCTTTATGTAATCACGGCAGTATTTTAGCTTAATCTTCAGACAGCGGGTAGCAGCTTTTTGTATTCTAAAGCCACAGAAGCGGCACAATCTGTCTTTAATATTATTGTGTTCATCTTCTGTGGGTTCTTTATCCATTGTTAATACTTTGAACAAATATATGACATCAGTGTAATTTCATGTGTTGTTGTTACGACGTAGATACACTGCATTACCTATAACTATTAGAAAAAGATGACCGTGATTATTTTAGAATGTGGTTTGCACAGTCATATAGGTATTATTAATAATCTAATCCACAAAATTAACTGGTAATTTCAGGAGAGGTGATGAAACTTTCACCTAATATTTATTATCAAGTCTAATACTAATAACACACACTGCATTCTTGTGAGCTCTCTGGAAAAGAAGGGGGGTCTTGGTGTAAAATACGCATATCTCAATAAAGAATCGTGAGTCAATAATCAGATATGGTCCATAGTAAAGTGTAATAACTACTGAATAGATTAGTACCAATATTATTGAAAAATCTTGATGTGAAAGTTGTCAAATTTTTAGATAAATAAAAACATTCTTAAAAATTAACGGCATTCACAGACAATGGAATGTGTTAAATCTAAGACTCACCAAACTGTCTCTTCACAGGACAAATCTTATCTCCTCAAAGTGCTAAAGCTAAAGAAGACGTTACTGTAATACTCATGGTGACCGCATCAGTGGTTGAGTAGTAATTAATGTGGAAAGACTAACGAATTCAAAATAAATACAACCAAAAAGCCAAACAACAGGTATGCGTCACCTGGGAGCAGGGACGGGTATGTAATCGACACCGTAATTGCCTCACGTAGCGGCGCGAGGGTGGTAATATAAACCGATGGCAGGGTGCAAGACTCCGGCAAAAACTAATCTTCAAGTAAGAACTTATCGCATTCTTGCATTGACCCAGCGGAAACGGGGTGAAAAGAGGTGAGGTGCAAACTAAATGTACCGATTTGAAGCCTTTTAAACAGCCGTGATTAAGATGGATAGGTCCGTGGCTTGTTTCTCCTTTCAAGGTTACATATTCTACCAATACAGTGACAGCGTGTATCCTAGGTGAGCCTATGACCTATTAACCTGTGCAGCAGTGATCGACTTTAGTTACTTACTCGGTGATCAGGTCTTATAAACTCCGAGTGTGTTGTCTACAAAACTGTAAGCTGAGCACAGTCTTTTAAACTATACTGCATCCAGACTAGCAAAGTTTAATATTAATTTGTCATTTTTTGGAGGAAGAAGGTTGAGTAATCTATAGATTATATATAAATCATTTGTCCTACTGTAAGCTAAAATGAATGTAGGTAGGCCCATGTTTTGTTCTCAGTTAACTGTTTACCTCTGGGACCATCGACCTGGAGGATACTTACAAAAACTTGGACTTCACGACTCCTTGATAGACTGCAATATCAATAGATGTAGACTGGGATGCATGACTTGTGAACTGGGTCGCAGCTGCTTTGATGGAGAGAAAAGTCCCCCTTCTATTGGGATCATGGACATCTGAACCCATATATATTTATGTCCAAGACTGCCTCAGGTATAACCTTTTTAACCCGTACTATTCCACATCTTCACTGCTAGGGTGACAAGGTTTCAATGGAATGGTCCAGGAAGGACATTACCGTTTGTAGACGATATCCTTATATAAGACTGACCCAGATAGACAGGAAATGGCCACAAGCATTCACGAAACGATGCAAGCCATCGCTTAGTGGAGTGATGAATCTAGCTCACAAGACAACCTGCAACTCTTTAAATAATCACATATTTTTGGCTGATCTCCCCGTAATCACCTTCCAGGGACATAACATAAAAATGCAACAGAATTAAATATCTCGAGATGACGTTTGATTGCAGCCTATTTGTATAGGCACTATGGGAGCAAATAATTCAGAGATGCAAACGAGATATGGCAACGCTGAAATCAACAGCAGCTGTGAACCTGGAATAGAGACGACTGGCTCTTCTGCACCATCAGTTGGTCTTAGCGTTGGTCAGTTATGACCTTGGAATCCTCACACTGTCATCACCAGTGTGATCGACTGGAATATATCCAGAATGAAGGTATGCACATCATTTGGGGTGCATTAGAGAAGCCCTTATTGTGACAATAAGACACACACTGAGACTAATGTCAATAAAATATAGACACGCTTGCCAAGGTTAAGGCTAACTGTGAATAGTGGAGGACAAGAGACATCCACTACATGAAAACACTGCAAACATCTACAGCACAGTATTTAAAGATCATATCATGGATGGCACAAGAAGAAAAATACTAGTGAGCAGAAAAATACTACTGCTCTGGTCCCCTCAGCTAAAGACTTAGTTGAGGGAGAGGACTAGGTCAACTCCAAATAGCGCATGACTGACTTCCAGAAAGTAATTACCATCCTTGGCAGGAAATGCAGGAAGTGGGTCTCTGGGAGAGTTGACCTCGAGATTAAGCAAACTCATTGCTGATAGAGAAGACGATGCTATCGATGCTATCGTATTCACTGATGGGTCTGTGCTGTGTGGCTGGAAATCAGGACAGGGCTTCTCAGTGAGAGACAGGATCATCACCAAGTAGAATAAGAATAATCAATGACTTCCTCCGAATTGAGAACGAAGATGGAGGCAGTCACCGCGGCTCTGAAGTAGTTCTCTGGGACCACAGTAGCAAAGGAAGTCATTGTGACAGATTCACAATCCATGCTCCTATAGGTCCTAAACGGATGGTTGCAGCATGAGTGGATGGACTATCTGCTGACCTCCAGGTTTCATGGAACCACAAGGATCTATTGTCCAGGACATGCTGGGGTCAACGATAATGAAAAACTGATTGTCTGGCGGCTGATGCCCCTGTGGTGGTGACATTACAGATAGATAAGGCAGACATAGAAAAGTCACTGAAAGATTGCCTGTGGCCTCAGACTGCAAGAGTTTGTGATTACAAGAGGACCAGGTCAAAAGGAACGCTACAGCGAGGAAGGGACAGGAGGGTACACACAGGGCGACTGGCACCACTGGCATCACTTAAGTCGTTTGCTGCACGTATGGGTCTGCCCAGAGTGAAAAGATGTCAGTTCTGCAACTCAGTAACCAGTTTATGCCTTCTATCAACACGATGACAGTTAGCATGTAGCCTACATGAGCTTGGGACTATAGCTCTGAATCTGGCATTCCAATACTTTTATTATGTAAGATTAATCTGTGGGTTTTAAGATACCCAGTCCTTATTCGTATGGGTGAGATTTGAGTGGTTTGATGGGTATATATTTTTTGTAGTAGGTCTATGATCATACATTAATTATGTTGCTGGAGACAACACTTAACAAACACATAACATAAACCTTCAAATCCCTTGAACCTTATGGCATTTATAAGAATGAACAAGTTTAGAAACTATTGTAGTCCTCCGTTGGTTCACGAACACCTTTTTAAGTGGCAAATCTTTTATTACAGCATCTCACCTTCGTCTACTTCCAACTCTGTGTCCTGGCCGTAAAATGATTGCTTTCCTCACCATCAATTTCATCTATGATATGACTTTCCTGTTAACTGTTAAAATGTTTTCTCTTCTGTCATCACCTTCCATTGTGTGAATCTAAACTTCGAGGCCACCAACTTTTCTAGAACAACAAGCAGCTAAACCTGATGTTGTTAAGTAATGCATTAACAATGTGTATTAAAAGCCAAAATAATATTAGAACCCCTGAAGTAAAAATAATGGAAGCACTCAATTACGCTCATAATAGTCAAAGGTATGGAATTTTCTGTATTTGCTATTAAATGACTTTAGCAGCAACAAGAAGAAAATCCCAACCATCAATTGCTCTAAAAAGTCATCGGGTCTTATATGACCCAATCATCAGTGTCTCTATAATGGTGATTGAGTCTTATATGACCCAATCATCAGCAGCTCTATAATATTGACTGGGTCTTATATGACCCGACATCATTATGGGGGGGCTGTGGTCAGAAAGTGGTGGTCACTCATTAACTTATGGGTGGAATTGATTGATGTTTGGTAGCTCATGAGGAAAATGATTTTTAAGAGAAGTCACAAAATTTCAGATCCAAGAAGTGATTTTTAACAGAACTATACCTATTTGAAGATGCCCCCGGGTCGTATAAAACCTGATCAATACCGCATGGGTTAACACCAGGATAAAGTTCAAGATGAGGAAACCTATGATGTAGAAAAAAACTAATTGGAAAATAGTACGTGAAAGAAATATAATTTCTGGTAAGAGAGACTGACATAATTGTTCCCCTCATAGTCTCTTCATGATTTTTTAGATTAGCCCTGGCCTATCTTTTCATTAAGCAATAATCCACCANCTACTGGACTTCCAAAACACCAATGCCTGAGCTAATACTGCCATGAATGGCTAAAGGAAGCAATTTCAAAACACCAATCAAATAGTACGTGAAAGAAATATAAATTTCTGGTAAGAGAGACTGACATAATTGTTCCCCTCATAGTCTCTTCATGATTTTTTAGATTAGCCCTGACCTATCTTTTCATTAAGCAATAATCTACCACAAAAATAGCTTAAATATTCAAATATTCACCTTCTAGAGGGAGTTCATGCTCTAAACATTGAAAGCTGACTTTCAGCTCTTGCACCTCCAGAGTCAACTGGCCCAATATGCCCATCACTTTTCTCAACTGCTCAGTGTGTGAGAGTTTCAACAGTACTGCCCTGAAATAATGTCAAATGAGAGAATTAGTGCACACAAACAACAAAAAAACTGGTTCACAAAGTGAGGAAATTGAAGTGAAACATTCTCTCCCCTCCCCCTCCCCACCCACAACCCCTCAAAGAACACTACAAACATCCCCTCCCTCTCTCCCTTCCCCCACCCATCCTGAAACAATACATCAAGTATGATGCAGGAAACTGAGAACACAATACAAAACACAATACAAACGAGAATAATGAAGCAAAAAATTGAAAGTTATTTTAACTTGAAACCAAGATTTTCACTCAGACACAACAAAGTCACAACACACAAGCACAAAAAAAAAACCACCACCAAAATATAATGATACCCAGTTTTAACATTGTCTTGTCTACTGTGAGAAGAGTTGAAATACACTTCCATGCTTTCACATGCACAAGCTAGTGGCGTTATGACATTGTGTACATCACAGAGAGATAGAGGTTGCATGCTTGCTCCAATTCGCATTCCATTGCTTCCTGTAAATATATAAATGTCAAGTTATCAGCAACACAACTGCAGTTATACCTCCTTACAACCTTGAACTGCCATCTATATGACATTAACTGTACCCAAGCAAAAAACCTGACAAAGACTGAAATATTGATATCAAAATATTTTCACAAAACTATGGCCCTCTGACTGTAAAAGCAAAGAGGAAAATCAATCCCACTTCAGTGGTCACATGAGTGTAGAAGTGGGGAGTGAATACACACACAAACAAATGCATAAACACAGAAGGTTGAAGGGGAAAGTGCTCAAACAGACAAATGCAGTGAGTGGTCTATGATAGAGGTCAAATCACTAGGACAGCTGGAGCTTCTAAATCTCAAAAATGTATAAATCATGTTCATCTGTGAATCCTAAAACTAAAATTAATGACCAAGATTCACTTGTCCTGACATTTCTGTCCTAGGTATAAGCTTCATAATTATTTTTATAACAACTCAGATTAATTCACATGAGAGTGTCATGTGTCTGCTTTTGCAATAATCACAAAATCCCATTTGCCTGGCTGAATCTAACCATACAACTGAAATATTTCAATCCCCAAAAAGTAGTGAATTTCAAATTCTGAAACGTGTAAAGTGAGACACCCATAATCATATTTCTCAACAGATTCTTTAAAAAGAAAAGTTCCTATGCTCGGCTATCTGCTGGCGTGAACAAAAAACAAAATGGGGAGGGGGGAATGGTGAAGCCAATGAAATGATGTTGATCCTGACACCATGTAACCAGACAAGATAAGCAGTATGAAGAAGATGTTATCACTCAGCAGAAATGGACTCACTGTGATTCTGAATGTCTGTCCAAAAGGCCGTCAGCCTAGTGTGGTTAACCACAGTACGGCATTCATTTCTGTCCTGCTGACTGTCATTTTCACAGGCAGACATGACCTGCTCTTCAGAAGGCCATGTTTCAGGATATTCTGGGTCCACTGAAACAGATTGCACCACCTCAGTTCTGGTGGCAGCCGGAGGTGATGACTGGTTCTCTTCTAACATTATTGCTGTTGACCTTATGGCACTGCTTACAGATATTCCATGAGTAACTTCTGCTTTTGGCAACATTGTTGCATCTGTTTTGGTACTGCATGTAACAGATTCCAAATAATCAAATACTGGCCTTGACTTGATCTGTTTTGACAGCAGCGTTAATCCTGTTTTCGTAGTGTCTGCTGATTCAGAATCAATAGCTTTTGCTTGGGCATGTTTTAAAAGCACTCCTGCAGCTGTTTTCGTACTGTCCACCGATTCACTATCACCAACTTGTACTTTGGATTGGGTATATTCCAACTGCACTGCTGCTGATGTTTTAGAAGTGACAAGAACTTTTAAGTCCGACTCACTAACTGCAGACCTGCTGCACAATGAATCGACAACTTTATCCAACATTTGGATTTCTTTACTGGGGCTTGACCTTGAAGAACAGCCAGCTGTTGCCTGTGGCATGGTGCAAGTGGCAACTGCAGCATCCTCTACATTTAAATCCTTACATTCAGGCAAATCTGCATCAGCAATGATCAAATCATCCTTATCACTGTCAGTACTGTCATACTGTTGTGACATAACGTGCTCCTGTTTATGCAGTCTGTTAAATGCTTCTGCAATATCATAATCCTGTGACCTCGATATCGTTCTCAGCGTTGTGTTGGAGAACCTTCCAGTGACCAAGTTTTGCTGCATATTTGAACTGGTGGATGATGACAAGCTCTCATTCTGGGTAGCTGAAATTCTGTTGCCTGTACTTACAGAAGCAGCAGGAATGAAAACTGAAACTGAAGGACAGTTGATGGAACCAGTCAAGGCCTCATAAGGGTTCAAAGAGGACGCCCTTGTGGTATCCCATCCAATTTCAGTTGATCGTGCCATAGCCCGGCTTGGGGATGTCTTTTGACAAGTGGTACTGCTGTTAATGACATCTGATGACAATATAACATCTGTAGAGGTTGTCTGGGTTGTCAACCAACTCATTTCACCTAGTGATAGTGCTGTGCCTATGGGTACTGAGATCTGGGGTTTATCACCATCTGATGGGAGATTAGTCTTTTTCGATCCCTGTGGGGTCACTGATAAAGTAGATGAACCTGTACTCTCCAATTTCAGTCTTTCTTGTAAAGCTTTTCTTTTTTGTTTCCTCCAGTATGCTTTTGATTTCTTTGATTCTGGATGGCCAGAGCAGGCATTCTGTGTGGCATTCTGAACAGGCATGTCCACTTCACTATTCCTGATTTTATTCTTTTTTGTCGTACTCTTACATGTTTTGTCTTTCTTACATCCCGACTTCACAGCTCCATCTTTCACATCATAACACTGCTGTGCTTGCATTCTCTTCTTCCAGTTTGCTTCCTTGCGTTTCCTTTTTTTCCCAGAAATGTCTTGGATGTCCAAACTGATTTGACCATCACAATACCCTGTCAAGCCATCATAATTTACTGTATCAGCATATTCCCCTCCATGCAAAACCCTGTCTTCATAATGGGGAGCAAACAAAGAGTACAAATCCTTGCTCTCTGGTATTGTGAAAACTGCAGGATATAAGTTTTTGTCCCTGACCTCATGATGACTGGACACATGATGAGAAAATATATCGGCATCTTCTTCTGCAGGAACTAGCAAATCATTGTATGCATCCTGAGAGCTTGATTGGTGAGATTCTGAGTCAACATGCATAACCTCATCTAGAGTCTGCTGAGAACCTATTTCCTGCAGCCATTTCTGCGCCTGTTTTCTCCTCTTCCTTGCTATCCTTTTCCTCTTGTTCTTTCCATAACCACATTGAACATCTGATGTAGATGGACTGTCATAATGCAATATGAAGTTATCATCACTAATTTCATTGGCAAATTCATCTACAGTGAAATCTCTGTCCAGTGATGTGGAAGCAAATGAAAAATGCATTTCCCATTTCTCTCTTTCATTAACAACCATATCCCTTCTCTCCCTTTCATTAAAGACAGCAGAACATGAACTGTTGCCCTCATACTCATGATGAATGGGAATAAAATAAGGCAATGCGTTAGTGTCAGGCATTAAGTTGTCTTGTTTTCTCAGCAGCTTAGAGAATACCTCGGGATACAAATCCATGGGCTGTGTCTTTTGAGAAGATGCTGAGATGAAATCCCTTGCAAGCATTATTTCTTGAGCTGACTGATCTAAATGAAACCCTTCATAATCTGGGTAGTGAGAAGAGGACTCAGAATATCCTACCATCGGGGCAAATTGTAGCTCCATGCCCATTGGATCCAACATTTTCTCGACTGGTATGTGGGTGACTGCATAGGCATGCTTGTTTTCTGACATATGCAGCAATGCTCCTGAGTCCAAACCCCTCTCTCTTGATGAGCTAGCTGAGACATCAACAAAATAAGTCTTGGAACTGGTGTAACACCAATCTCTACCAGGGGGAATAACCTCTGGCTGGGTAAGGCTGCTACACAGAGTCTGCTCACAGAGTTCAGAATGATTCCTAAGATGGCAGTCATCACTATCTGTGCTCTGTAAATGGTTATTATTAACTGACAGAGAGAAATAACTTTTTGGGGACAGCGGTGTATGATCTGCAGTGTCTGCTTCTAAACGACATTTTTGCTGCTGCCTTCTCCTCCTCATCTTTCTGGCCAGTGTCTTTGCAGAACAGGACTTGAAACTGACTTGCTGATTTTGAGAAGTATGCTGCTCAGTTTTTTTGGCTTCCTTTGTAGAAAACATCTTTTCGCAGGTAGTAAAAGTTCTTGAAAATTTGTGGTTATTTAACACTTCTGCAAATAGATAAAAAATAAAACAAGAGGAGAATTAAACCTATAGACACCTCTAGATTTTATCAGGGTTAAAAATCAATACTTCCAAACTTGCAGTTTGCAAACTAAAATTTAACCTTGCAAGGCAAATACAGCTAACATTAGCAAAGCTAGTGTGTACTCAACATTATCTATGAATCTCATTCAAGACATGAGAAAATCTACCACTGGTAGGATGAGTTGGGAAGGAAAAGGGGAAGTACTCTGAAAACTCAAAGAATGACAGCAAATGAGATCCAGTGAAAGTATACAAAACAATGGTCATAAGAAGGGCAAAAGTTGGCACATTTAGACCAAATGTAACCGGGTGGCAAGGCATATAGATAGTATTCATTCTTTATTATTAAGGGGGCGAGGAACGTGAGCCCAACCTGATAATATTTCTTATGATGTTACATATAGTTTTAGGGAAATGTGTCACCATGGATTTTGCCAAATTACTGTGAAGGATCAATTTTGAGAAGAAATGCCAAGAAATATGCTCTCTAACTTCCATGTGTGAGCCAGCCTAGTGTTCACCCGTGAACCCGACATAATTCCCGACTGCTCACACTTAGCCAATTTGATTTTCTGTCAACTGTTTCCTGTCATCTAATAAAACAGGTGTGGAAAATGGTATTTTCCAACCCTGATTTTAGATGGTCTTTTATGACTACATTACTCTTCAAGTGTCTGCCACCTAAAAACGGGGAAAAGGCCATCTCTTGGGACAGCACTGTGTTTCCATCAATACAACTCATTCAGTTCTGGACTTTTCACCAGACTGATACTGTGATAATAGAAGTTCCTTCTAGGTAAACCACCAAATTTGTCCCGCCTTCCACATCTGCTGCCTAATACAGTACATATATCTCCGCAAAATAACACCTTTTGCCTGGTTTATGGCCAGGATTAAGAAAGAGAAAGCACACATAAGAGCATCTCTAAATAATAATGTCTGGACTTTGGTTACTGTCCCTAAGCTGCTCTTTCTTCCCTAATCTTGTCCCCAAACCTAACATTAAAATGCTAAGGCCAGTCTGCAGACAACAACTACATCCTAAAGCCAAGTGTTCATGGGTCTCCCAGAAACTGTATTTTGAATATGGAGTCAAAATAAATGCTTTGACTGAAGATTAAGTGTTTCCTTCTACACTAGTCTAGTGCAGCAATTATCAAAGATGCATTGAATGTCCTGAAGGAAAGGATTTGCAGTTAAAATTACAGTGATTCGCGTGGAATTGTGCCAAACTCTTAATGCAGCATGAAAGATCATTCAATTGTCTATGAATCGAAATAAGGAACACATGATGATACAGTAACAGCCATTTTTGTTTGTCTATGCCATCTGACTGCGGAGGGGTCACTTTCTGGACTGTTCCACCGGTCTACACCCTCCCTACCTTTCCACTGGTCTACAGAATGATCATGACATAGGCCTAACAAAGATCCAAAAATACTATAGTCTATCAGAGAGCAAATTTTTACCCTGTGCATGTGTACGGTGTTGCGGTGTTTGTGTGGTTTATGGTAGTATTTCACTTTTATGAAAACTTGTTATTTCATGGATTTATGGACTTTTTAAGGCAAGAAATTGACCGTTTTCACGATTACTTTTTATTATTTTCTTGTTTTTGTTTTCTTGACGTTTCTTGTGACAATCGTGGTGAATTTTACCCGAGCACAATACCTGGATAAACACATCTTCACGACAAGTTGACATAACATGCTGCATGAGAACCGATGCCTAGAGGGATAAAAACTGCTCGGGTGCATAAACACCAATCCTGTGTAAACACAGGACCACTGACTGTAGTCCTAAGCCAAGCATTAGATGGGAGAGAGATTGGATACTGGGTATTCAAATCTAGTCTAGACCCTAGACGAAGCTAAGAAGACCCTCTCAACTTACCCTGACCGCAAAGCCCATCATGTTTTGTTCACTTTACTACTAACCACGCTGTTGACCTCTGCTAACGTTGAGTAGTTCAGAAATATGCATTCTTATTCCTCATAAAGCTTACATTGCACCTGAAAGAGTAACTTTTTCACCAATAGGGTAAGCTGCGAACTCTTGATTGGTTGTACTGAAGTCGGCCTAGCAACTGATGATTCCGGAACATTTCTTTCACTTTTCCCTTCCCAGAATTTACCGCAACGGCCGGGAATGCTGGGCTAAATAACTATTATTCGAGTAATTGATCAGTTTTCGAGTATGCTTTTAAGTGGTGTTCTAAGCATCTTTTGCTAAGCCTAACTATTATATCAGGAGCGGATTTAAACTCCACGAGGCCCCGGCCAAGAGAAAGATGTGGAGTCCCCTTTCATAACATATAAAAGACAATGACTGGGACAAACTCTGCCATAGCAGCAGGCAGGGCAAGAATAGCACCCCCATCCCCCCTTCCCCGCAGTGGCAGCCCTCGCAATGTGTGAGTCCCCCGATGATCAGGGCGGGGCTCCGAAGAAATGAGGCGAGAAAACATGCTGAAGAGAAAGGAAAGAAGATGAAGATTCGTCCAGCTTCTTTGTATACTCCATTCCTTCCTCTCTCTCTCTCTCTCTCTCTCTCTCTCTCTCTCTCTCTCTCTCTCCTCCTCATCTTTTTGTTTTCATGAGAATGTTTTCTCCTCCTCCAGCACCGCACCCCTACAAGGTGGAGGGGGGGGGGTGCATGGGCAGGTGCCCATCTCAGAGTATTACTAGCTCCCAGGTCTCAAGAGGTACATAAAGAGACACTAAATGTTTAATATCTTTTTACTTATAAATTTTTACTGCATTTCAAAGGGCGCTTGTCTATATACATGTGATTACAAGTTAATATGGTTTCAATTCTGAAAAATCTTCTCTTGCCTTTGTCCCTAACGATACTATGAAGTGTGTGTCTTATTTTATGTTGAGATATAGTTTCCAGTCACTTGGCAAAGCTGTTGTAGTCGCGTTTTAAAACTGATGTCAAACCATGACGTGGCTTTATTCTGGTTTGAAATTCTAGACCCTGGACATCAGTGAGTCCATAATTATCTGATTTTGACTTTGCTTATGGAATATAGTCTAGTTTTCTCTGTCGTGGATAGAATAGTCAAGTCCTATAACATTTTTTTACACACACAAAAAATATTGGCAGCTCCATAAATTTTTAATCTTCCTGTTAATTTCGTTATTAGGCCTACAGGTAATTAAACGTAGCATCTATTCCAGTATGTATGACTTACAAACCATAAATAAGAAACCACTGATTTTTTTATTTTATTCTGCCGAAATACTGAGGTTGGACTATATAATACATAATGTACAACTAACTGTTGTATCAAGTGAGATAACCGTTGAGTAACAACGACGATTACATGTATTGTTAAATCTCGTTAAATCTGTAGCGTATCGGAATGACTCACATACCTTTCATTCTTTCCTTCGAAAAGAGCTTCACTCGTGAAAATAAAATTTCTCTCAGTTACAAAATTGTGATATTATTTTTACACGGCTCTGCTGGATAGGACTACCAGCTTCGCAGTCAGTGACTATAATAACAGTTGTGTAATTTAGGGGGAAGACAAGACAAAGATCCCTCCTCATTATAATTCAAATAGAAATGTTCCCAGTATCGATTCCTAATCCCTCTCCTTCATGTCCTGGGAAATCACCAATATATTGAATAGTCTAACAGGTAGGTAACAGAATCACTCATCATAAGTAGGCTAACAAAAAGTGTATAGCCCCACCCTCACTCCCTTCTTTCATGTCATGAAAATCATGGTCTTACAGAAAAAAAAGTCCTTAAAACGGATGAACTTGATAAAACAAACTCATTCCAACACATCAAGATGTCAAAGGAGGACGTTCCCAGTGTGTTCTCGCAAATCAATAAGGCTGGTTCTTTCACAAGCCCCCCCCCCNCCCCCACCCTCCAAAAAAAATAACAGTCCGCGCGAAAGTGAGGCCTGATCCTAATATCCTACGTTATCACCCCTTCCCCCACCAACTTCCTCCTTACGGGTCGGCGCCAGATTATTATTGCTGCTGTAACGGTGGTGGTATACTCTTAACGAAAGAACAACGACGAAGCACTCATAGTGGTAAATGGAAAAGTGGAATTAAAAAAAAAAACTCCAAGCAAGACAGGAGCGGCTAACGATCGAAGGGAAACAACTAATGAAACGACAATCGTGCATCCATGATTTGCCTCCCATATATCACGACTTTCTCTCACGGAGAGAGAGAAATCCTATGTAGAATAGTGTGTACATAAAGGTTGGAAAGGTGATGTATTGGTCGTCGATTTTGGGTTAACACAATTATAGTGGTAGTAGTTGTAGTGGTGATATTGGAGGTGATAGTGGTGGGGTTGGTGGTGGTGGTGGTGAAGGTGCTGCTGCTGATAACTGATGACAGTCAACAGAAATATGGAATAAGAAAAAAAAAACTTAAAGCAAATCAGGAGCAGCTCAGGTCAAAGGGAAGCAACCAATGAAATAACAACCATAACTAGTGCATCCATGATTTGTCTCCCATTTATTACGACCGTCATTTTTAACGATTGTGTTCTTTTGACCACAAATTTTACACCAATTCATCCCCTCCTCCCTCTCTGTCTGCCTGTCTGTCTCTTTCTCTTTGTGTGTCTTTCACTCTTCTTCTCATTCTCTTGATTGTGTTCCTAAGATCACACGGAATTTCGTTTCATCCAAGTCAAGGATAATGGGGTAGACCTCAACCATTAATATTGTGTGTGTCTGCACGCAGGCGCGTGCGTGCGAGCTTACATGTGCATATGTGGGCGTCTGCACGTATGTGCGCGTGCACACATGTGCGTATTTTACATGTGAGCGCGCGAATGTGTGTAAATTTGCGTACGTGCATGCGTGTCTGTGTGTGAGTGCTCTTGCGTGCGCGTCCGTTTTTCTGTATTGAGGATGGTGTTAATGATAAAGGTTATGATGATGATGATGATGTGCTGATTTGACGTAACAATAGGTGTTATGGTGGTATTGGTGGTGATGGTGGTGGTGGCGGTGATGGTAGTAGTGATCGTAGGTGGTGATGGTGGTTGTGGTGATGGTGATACTGTTGCTGGCGCTGTCTCTGCTGCTGTTGCCTTTGCTGATGTTGCCATTGCTGATGTTGCCATTGCTGATGTAATGGTAGTGATACTCTCAGAGGGAACCAGTAACGACGATACATTGGTGGTGTCTGTGGGGACAATCCGAAAAAATTCCACACAGGATAGGTGCAGCAAACAGTCGAAGGGAAACAACCAGTAAAATAACAATCGTGAAATAGTGCATCCGTGATTTGTCTCCCATTTATTGCTACCTTCATTTCTTACGACGTATTTTTGACACCAATCTAGCAACACTTTATTCCCCCATTTTTCTTTTTTTTTTCCTCTCATTCTTTCTTTTTCAGTCTCTTTTTATATGTCTAGGAACGACCAACAGGTCATCATCATAACTATTATCTGTAACATTATCCTAAATACAGAAAACAGACGAACACGCGAACACACTCCACAGACATAGACACAGATTCACAGACCCACAAACCCACAGACTCACAGACACACACACACACACACACACACATATACACATGCACACACGCGCGCGCGCGTGCACACACACACACACACACACACACACACACACACACACACAAACGGACAAGGGCACACACGCGCATACACATGCATGCAGGCACACGCAGACACAAACACAAGTAAGGTGGTTGAGAAGTCGGTCCTATGACCTATAATTTGGCAGCAACAAAATTCCGTGTGATCCTAAGGACAATATTAAAAATCGGGGAGGGAGAGAGAGAGAGAGAGAGAGAGAGAGAGAGAGAGACAGACAGACAGACAGACACACAGACAGACAGAGAGATAGAGACAGAAAGACAGAGAGAGAGAGAAATAGATAGAAAGAGGGGGAGGGGGAAGTGAATGTATGCAAAATTTATGGTCGAAGGGACATAATCGTAAAAATTGAAGGTCATATTAAATAGGAGACAAATCATGGCATCACTAGCTTACAATTATCATTTTACCGGTTGTTTCCCTTCCACCATTGTCTGCTCCCGTGTTATTTGGATTTTTGTTGTTTGTGATTATTTGTGTGTTGAAAGTTGCTGTTTTTCTTTGAGAATGTCATTACTTTTAGATCATCATCATCATCATCATCATCATCATCATCATCATCATCATCAGCAGCAGCAGCAGCAGCAGCAGCAGCAGCAGCAGCAGCAGCATCAGCAGCAGCAGCATCACCACCACCACCACCACCACAATCAGAGAAAGAAATGAGAGAAATAGTGAGTAAGTGTATGCGTGTTTGTGTGTATTAAAGAGAGAGAGAGAGAGAGAGAGAGAGAGAGAGAGAGAGAGAGAGAGAGAGAGGGCAAGAACGAGAGGGAGGAAGAAGGAGAGCGAGGTAGAAGAAAAAGGAAGAAAAACAGAGAGAATGAAAGAAAGAGACAGTCACAGAAAGAGAGAGGAAAGAAAGAGTGATTAAGTGTGTGTGTGTGTGTGTGTGTGTGTGTGTGTGTGTCTATCTGTCTGTGTGTCTGTGTGTCTGTCTGTCTATCTGTCTGTGTGAGAGAGAGAGAGAGAGAGAGAGAGAGAGAGAGAGAGAGAGAGAGAGAAAGAAGATGAAGTGTTGCAAAATTTATAGTCGAAGGGACATAATCGTGAAAATTATAGGCCAAAATGGGTGGGAGACAATTCCTGGGTGAACTAGCTCACGATTTTCTTTTCACTGGTTGCTTCCCTTCGACCGTTAAGCGGTCCTTTTGGTCATCGGCACCTACGGTTTTTTTCTTCTTGAGGTCCTGTAAATGAATAGTGCTATTCTTCAATTTTTCTTTGATTTTGGCGTTTTTTTCCTCCAAAGACGTTAAGAAACTTCTAATGCTGTATTTCTTTTAAGTAGGAAGAAAAAGAGAGGTGAGCATCCAAATATTTGTACAAATCTCTTTCAAATACAAACACTTCTGACATGGTGCCTAATTTTCTGAAAGGTTTATTTTTAAGGGGTTGGCAGATTCGATCCTCTAAGCTTCGAATCCGGATTCAATTCCAGAGCTAGGATTCGGTGAATCTGAAACTGAATTCGAGGCCCGAGGGGAGGGGACATATAATGTTTCTGGAATTTCCACTTGTACTTGTTTTAATGAAAAGAATATAGCCACTATATTCTAAATGAGGTCTTCAGTAGTGTAGTTAATTTTAATAAAGCTAAAGGTTTACATCTGTACACTTTAACACTTAGCTTGACGGCACTTTGGTGACGGTAAGAGAGAACCACGACACTGGATGGCGGATTCGCTTATGACGCAGTGGGAGTGATGACATTTCTGTAACGAGTGCAGAGCAAGTGTGTTTGCAACCGGCCGACCTCATCCTCTTAATAAGTAAGTCGTATTTGTAAAACGAAGAGATAAAGCCTGATACCGGCGTATTCTGGCTTGCACATGACGGTTACATGAGTGTTCTTTAATCCTCACATATGATTGATTAAAAGCTTAAAACATTTTGCGGTCTGGTGTCTGTGTTCAAATCTGACAGTCATCTTACTCATCTAAACACAGGTAAGGTCGCCCCTCTCACCCCTCCCTCCCTTACACCGCGGGCAGCCCGACACGACACAATCTGTCCCCCTCCATCCCTTCTCCCTGCACCCCCCTCTCGCCCGCGACTGGGTGGCTCGAAGGTAAGGCCTGATCCTAGTATCCTACGTCCGTCCACTTCACCCCTTCCCCCACCAACTTCCTCCTTGCGGGTCGGGACCAGATTACTAGGCTCCACCACTAGCTCCTTTTCACCTCAATTTCAAGCAAAAACACAGTTGAAAAATGATCGCCGGTTGCGCATATCTCGATTGTTTACATAATTGAAAAGCGTTTTTCCAAAAGGCACTAAGTCCACTTTCGTTGAAAATGTAGCTAAGTGTTTCACATCAAGGCATTCCTACTCTCTTTTCATCCTGTGATTTGCTGATGCTTCAAAACAAGCTTAGACCACATTAACCAAGCTGGTAAAATATTGCCGTTTTTTCTAAAGGGGTTAAGTCCAAGCTCTCTGGCTTTCCAAAACGCGATTAGTCCTCGCGCATGCACCGTATCGGTCACTTTCTCGGACGTTAAAGGTTGGTATCGAGTCGGAATTTAACTATAGAATCTTCTTGTTGTGAGGATGTTAATTAATTTTTGAGGCTTGGAATACTCTGAATTTAAGAAAATAATTGACAGACATGGTATGTTTATCTCAGAAAGCACATTTTAAAATTTATTTTGAATATACAGAGGGCGACTACTTGCATCTGGTTCGCCCATCTTTACAGGACTTGGTCCCTTTTAAAAGATCACTTATTTTAGTACCGGTAAATCTAAAACCTGACATTTTGTTGAATAGAACCTGTCTGTCTGTTTTCAATGATTACTGCACAAGTTTTAATTTTTAATTTTTTTTTTGTAATTTTTAATTGTACATTTTTTAAAAATCTAAATGTAGTAGATCCATACACACACTATTTCTCTCTCACGCTCTCCCATTCACACACACACTCTCTCTCACACATATGCACACATCAATCAATTAATTCAATTTCAAATATATTTTATTACAAGACAATGCCATCAGTGAACAAAATATTTACCTCAGTAATGTCAATGTTTCAGAAGGAGCTAAGTCCATGGACTTGGAGCGTTTTGCAGAATCGCACAATTTGTCAACAACATTATTTAATGTATGAGTTTACAAAGATCTCATTTAACATGTCTCTAAAGTTACTCTTAAAATACCCCTACTTTATGTGGAGAGAGGAATTTGATATTTAATTCCATCTGTCTTTCACTTAAAATTTGTTTCTACTGACAAAAAATGTAAATTGGACTTAGTGCGTTCTGGAAAAACGCTCTTCAATTATGACGTGACGTTGAGAACAACGGAGGATCAGTGGTATTGTTACATGGACACCACGATCTTCATGATCGTTTAGTTTTGCACAGATACACGTGGACAAACGAAGGAGCTTGCCCCCGACATCGGTTTGCTTTTATTTTTTGCTCTCCCCCAAAATCCAATTCGGGCCGACAAGCAAGCGCGTGACACACACACAAACACACACACAAATAACGAAAAGAGCAACGAGTAATTTTGTAACTGTTACACAAAAATTTGGTAACGAGTATTTTTTCGTTACTTAAAATGAAGCGTGTAACGCGTAGATAATTGTTACTCGAAAACTGTAACGAGTACTCGTAGCGGCGTTACTTTTTACTCGTTACAACAACCCTGCAACCCTGTCTTGCATTGCAGAGTTACATTTTCACGTCTTAAAAGAGTTAACTGATTTAATACCGATTCGTTATGTTCAGTTCGCTGGAAGTTGATTTTAATCTCATTTTCTGAGAAAAAAAAAAACAGAAAACAAAAAACCTGCGGACTAATAATTCGGAATTTCAACCCCATTGCTTCAGCTTTGAGCCAGGACTGTGAATATTATTATAATATTATCATTATGAGTATGAGCAATATGAATCATTTACTGTTAGATAAACTGGGAAAAATTCAAAAATTCAATTCAATAAAGTCATTGCTATTTCTTTTTGGTTCTATTGACTGCTAAGTTTACATTTGGTCAGCAACATGAAAACAACAGGAAGGCAGAGCCGTTGATGTAAGTTATTGTCTAACCAGGATGTTTTGCCATGACATTTTATTACTGACAGTCAGGGTCCGTTGGGTCTGTTACAAGAATACTTTAGTTTAGAAAGAAACGTCTCAAACATGGCTTCTTTTGTGATGAAGGACTTAAGATAATTCAATAGGATCTGGCACTGAAATTCAAAGTCATCCTTTTAATGTTTCTCGTGCCCAACGGCAATTTATAATATGCAGCCTCTAGGTAATTTTAAATAGTCCTTATAATTCAGAAAATTGGCCTGGGNGGGGGGTTGGATTTGATTTTCTAAAGCTTAGATAGGTTATTTGTAGACTCAGAATAAGTGAGGTTTAGCCGCCGAAGTATAAACTGTATGGTTGTTTTTAAGTTGCCTTGATTGCTGTGTGAAAATGTCTAAAATATTGTGTAGCCTGGGTCAGCGCCTAAAATATCAACATCTAATTTGCCAGGGGCATTTTCTATGTTATCTTCCATTGGAGGAAGAGTTAAACAACATATGGGACCCCTACATAAGTTAAAGAAGGGTGTAAAATCTTTCTTAGCCAGAAGTGGAACGGACATTTTGCATCTTCATACTTTTAATAGAATCACCAACGATAGCCAGACACTACTACAGTACTCACACTGGTGGTAAGGGCCTCGTATCAACGAAATCCCCTAAGACGTCAGAGAACCAAAATGATCAGGCACTGACTGAGTAGGTATTGCGAGGGGTGGGGGATGGGAGGAGGGGTCAGTTGACAGGCGAGGAATTCCGAATGAGACTCACACTAGATGCTCCGGTCTCATGGAATATTGGGGTTAGGAACTCCGTCGCCTCGACTGACGCTCCAGCCTCGATGGGCGTTAGGTTTAGGGGTAGGAGTAGGAAAGGGTTAAAAGTAAGGGTAGGGTTTTAGAAGTGGGCACGAGTTTCCATTAGGAATGTGAGTCTCATTCGGAATGCCTTCTGTTAGTTAGTTGGTTGGTTGATCAGTCGGTAGGTCCGTTAGTTGGTTAGTTGGTCAGTTGGTTGGTTGGTTGGTTGATTAGTCGGTCGGTCGGTAGGTCGTTCGATTGGTTGGTTGGTTGGTTGGTTGGTTGGTTGGTTGGTTGGTTGGTTGGTTGGTTGGTGGTTGGTCCCCCCAAAACTCACACACAGGCATACAATCTTCACTTTAATTACTGTCCAGGCGAAGGTCTGCGCTCTACTGAATGCCTTTCTACATTCAAGTTTCAAGTTTCAAGTTTCAAGTTTATTTATCTAGGCATAAGCCAACCACATACAATGAAATGTTACATCAATACAAAGGAACAAATGAAAAGGAAGAAAAAAAATATATATCTACACATAACTGCTACTAAATTAAATTTATCATTGACATATCTTATCTCTTTCTCTTTCTCCCTGTTTACATTATTGTGGGTTGTGGCTGTTGTTGCTGGCTTTGAGGATCACCTATCCACTGAGTTTGTCTCAAAGACATCAATGTGCCTGAAAATTGGGAGTCAAACATTGATTCGACTGTTCTGTTGGTTTTTTTTTCCGCTAAAGACTTTCTCTGCTGCAGTACACAGATAGATCGCTCATACGGCGGAAGTGTGAAAGACCGGAGCCATGTTGTTTTCCAGTTTACAAAGATTCGAGGACAAATTTACGCAATTTTAACATCCAATGGCCACCTCAGAATCCCTCCCTTATCTGTCGATTAAAATCCTTGGGCCAAAATGTCTTACCGATGAACTAAGCCTTGTCTAGGGGTAGAGCCATGATCGTTTAAGTGATTAGAGGTACAAGAAAGAAAGAAAGAAAGAAAGAAAGAAAGAAAGAAAGAAAGAAAGAAAGAAAGAAAGAAAGAAATGGTTCCAGAGAAGAGTCTTATCAAGAGCACATTTATTCCTAAACAAGTAAACAAACTTCAAAATTAGAAGAGGACTTTCTAGGAGACCAATTAATGTGATATAATTCGGTCCTTGGTAAGAAAGGCCTCTTGGTGTGATGTCATGAATTAGGAAAAGGCAAGTATGCTATGACGCTTGCAAGGCAGATCGAAAAGATTAGCTCCATAACCACTATAGCGGTCACAGCCTATAAAATCCAGTTGGCAAAAGTATGGTGTATTATTTCGTTCTATATTTTCCAAATCGATAACATCCATGCATGTGTGCTTATAGAGTGTTGAGTTTGCTTTCATTCAATATTTTCAAAAACTCCCCCTCTCATTTACTTGGAAATATGCTGCGAATCAATTCGCTGTCGTACACACAGTTACTTCGACCCAAGTTAAGACAGTATTATCCACTGCTAAAATTGATGTACCCTGCTGCTACCATTATTAATTGGAAACAGTATGTCTGCATCAGGAGCGATCTACCAATAGCTTTAACAAGACATACAGAGTCGTTCTTCTTCTTTTTTTTTTCTATTGTATATCATTATCGCTGTTATTAATGATGAAACACATTATCAAAACTCGAAAATCATTGTCTTTTATTGTCACTTTGTATTTCACATAAGTACATAATATCTATAAATTTATAATAGAGACACACACACACACACGTATTTATATCCAGTGCGGATAAATGTTTTGTAAATAATAGAGACACACACAAACATAGACTACATCACATATTTCGTAGAGTTGACTATTTGTAGGAGCACTAAACGAGATTTTAGCAAATCTGCTATTTTACCTGTAATTGAAAGTCAGACTTAAAGTTGGACAATATGAACACATTTTTGTTGTTTTGAATGAAAACGACACCACTTCAGCCCTAAAAAAAATCCCTGCCTAGAAAACTATACAAGTCCTCATTATGAAGATAAGCTAATACTTATAACGTGTTGTCTAATACACTCCAGATACTAACACTACATAGTGAAACCATTGGCAGACAACGTCATTTAGTTCAACGAATGTTTGATGCGCGGCTTAAAGTAACAATTCAAACAAATTTCTATTTTTGCTCTGTGGACGACTTAACAGGCAGTCGACTTCGGACTTTGCCTTATATATCGGTAAACTTAGACTTATCCATGAACATTAAGTTACTACGCGATAGCTAAATTTCATGAGGAATTTTTGTCTTAATTGCCTTGACTTTGATTAATCTTCAGGGGATTCTGTCGTCGAAGGCGTCACTCCATAGGGCTGGTAGTCACATTTAGGCCGGCACTGGCAGCTGTTTGGACATCTACCCTGTGGGCACTGGGGCCATCCGAGACAGAGACCAGCTGATCCGCTCCCCCAGCCCCAGAGACTTCCGCGGGAAAAGTCATAGCAAGTACATGTCTCACATCCTGCTTGGTCGTAGTGAGTTAGTCTGAAAGAGATTTGGGTTCATTAATTTGACGACTTCATGCTGTCAGGATTAATATAGTCGTGCTATAGTCGTTCCCAAGGCGACCAAAAAATAAAAAAAGTGAAGAAATAAAGGCTAGGTCTAGTATCTTGTTGTTACCAGGTGGTAAGGCATATATTCTGTTCGCTATCACAGGAGTGGCAACTATTTGATATTGACTGGAAAGTGTGCCACTAGGCATTTAACACAATTACTGTGAAAGATCAAGTTTTAGAAGTAACGTCGAAAAACCAACCACTAGAAAATTTCCTGTCCCTATCGGGATTCGAACCCAGAGTCTCTCAGCTTG
>JAWQUT010000057.1:1356261-1373580 GCA_033807755.1 Ellobium chinense
TATGTCACTTAAGAGCTAACAAAACCAGGCTCCAGCAGTGTATTTCTGCAAAGTCTTTATTCAGGTTCACTGTGAAGTGCAACTAATCTGAATCAGCCTCTGAGCAATGACTGTAGCACTGGGTTATAATCTTCCCACCAAAAAAAACACCATTCAGATGATCTAGATTCTACTTTATAGCCGCCTGGACATAAATACTCTTATAAGTCCATAAAGTCATTTTTGGACTTACAACAGTATTAATTGCCCGCAGCGATATAGTACATAGTATAAGTTGGACAAGCGACATAATCACTTTGTATCCTCCATCTCGCTCACTCCTCTGATATGACAATATGATGGACAGAAAGGTGTCACTAGTTCTTATCTTCTTGTTTACTAAGCCTTTAATACTTTCCACATGCAAGAGTGTCTTGCTTTCATAACAGTTTTATCATTGCCAATGCAATGCAAGACTGTTATGCAACTTTTCTGCTGACAATGAATTGCATCTGAATTTACTTATGTAAACATTCAGTGGCTTTAATTCAGTAAAGTATGAGATTTTTTTTGGGGGGNGGGGGGGAGAGAAAGCTACTCTATTTAATAAACTTTGGTATCTCTACAACAGTTTGGTAGCATCCCTTTGATCATTACTGAAATGTAGAATAACATTATTCAGATTTGATTCTGTATGTACAGAGGAAATGATTGCAGAGAAATGTGTATTTGGAAAATGTTACTAAAAAGGTGGGCAAATTAGTTCAATTTATACTCCAAACTAGACTAGTTCAGTTTATACTCTATTCTATTTTCCCCATCTCAAGTCTTGCTTTGAGGGGCAAAGATTAAAAAAAATGCAGTGGACAGCAGGTAAACTAAACAGACATGCTGCTGGAGGGGATTAATACTGTCGTAAGTCCAGAGATGATTTTTAAGGACTTACAACATATTATTTCCAGACAGCGATATCTTCATTAAGAAAATGGCATAACCAAGGTAAAAGCAAGAGTCAAAACATTATTGGCACACTGTTTGTCTTTACCATGTACAAAAATTCCACCAAATGTTCAGTCACAAGTTGCTCTGGAGATATCATAATTATATACAATTTCCAAACAAATCCATCAAATATTGAAACACCACAAGACAACATCAATGTGTCAAACCCAGTTGTTCATATCACATTTATTTTGATGAGCTTGGGGTTAACGTTTTTTTTTTTTTTCAAGAAATTGTTTCTCTTAAATCTTATTGATTTAAAAATATGGAATTTATGAAAATATGTAAACAAATAACAATGAACACTAAAACAAACACTCAAACCTTTGAAAGATACGAAATTCACTACAACAGAGATATCTGTAATTACATCTCATAATTAAATATTTCAAAATATAAGCTGAGTCAAATTAGCCGTACTTATGAACAATATAATGTGACACATAATGTGAGATTCATTAAAATCTTATCCAAAGTCTAAGGGGCATGGGGACTATGATCAGTGTACAATGCATGAAGGTGGGAATATCTGAAATATAAAGAATTCACTGTTGTCATGTTTTGTTAGTGGGGACTGGTCTTAGACTACATGAAGGGGTTGCATGGCAAAATGCGTTATCCACCAATTTGAATTTTTAGCTTAGTTTGCATGCTTCATGTAGCAGTAGGAGTATTTAGTATACATGCATACTTCCACTCCATAGAACGACATTTGGTCTATCTTAATTCAGAAGTAAATTTCGCCTTTCACCAAAAAATATGCCTTGTATCTGGACTGTTTTGCCACACCCCCAGGATGGTGTATAGTGCGTTTTGCCATGGAGCCCTTCACATACAGTATGGAAGTTTAGCCAGAAGGTCGCTGACCTTGTCCTGTCATAACATATATATACTTCATGGTAACGGTCCAGTATCAGATGTGTAACTCAATCAAGTTGACTTTACAAATAAACTTGAGTCCTTGTCATGATTGATAATTTTTGTTTTTCTTACACTGTTCTGGAGCTGGACATACTTTCGATAATGCTATTTTTTGTCCATGTGATGAATGTGATGTTGAACCAAATGTTTCTTACACTCTGGTTTGTAAAATGATACAAGAAAGAGTGCAAATAATATATGTATAATAATAATAATAATAATAATAATGTGATTTATAAGTCTCGTATCCAGGCTAATGCCCGCTCACGCGACTTCACACTATCATTACCTCAGCAGGCCTGATCACTCTAGGACTTTCTTGACTCCCTGGGGAGCATACAGTGCCGCTGCCATTGTATAAGCGCTGATCACTAGCATTCTGACAATATCTTCCACTGCCTATAGCCAGGTACCCATTTTACAGACGGGTGGACTGAGGAAAATGAGAATGAAATGCTTTCCCAAGGCACTTACAACATGACCGTGGTCGGGAATCGAACACACGACCTTTACATCTTGAGTCCAACGCCGTAACCATTAGACCACGCTGCTCCACATCTTATGCCTTTATGTAAAAAGAAATTTATGGAGGTGCAGAGATCTGCTTTAGCAAAAATATGATTTATATGTTGTGTATATATGATGATAGGACATTATCAAAGACCTTCTAACATCACATCATATACATCTGAAGTTGCTGATATCAAGCAAAGCTAAGAATGAAGGAGAAATTTACTGGTCAGAGGGTCATAAATTTTCACTGCTTACCAGAAAACTACATTTAAATTAGGGATTTTGTCTTTGTGTCTNATCTGCTTTAGCAAAAATATGCTTTATATGTTGTGTAGATATGATGATAGGACATTATCAAAGACCTTCTAACATCACATCATATACATCTGAAGTTGCTGATATCAAGCAAAGCTAAGAATGAAGGAGAAATTTACTGATCAGAGGGTCATAAATTTTCACTGCTTACCAGAAAACTACATTTAAATTAGGGATTTTGTCTTTGTGTCTTAGAATCAATACTGAAAGTTATACACCTAGGAATTTTGATTATATTTTTCAATATGTCAGCATATAAAATGAAGTCTCAAGATCAACAGAAGTCTTTGATGATGTCCATTCTTGGTAAGTTTTTTGGGAGCTCCATGTCCAGAACATGAGATAATACTTGGCTCAAATGTTGCACTGCCAGACTTTAAGTACTTGGATAAATCAAACTGAACAAAACAAACTGCTATATTAACTTTTTAAACCTGTACTCCTGCTAGGCTGGCTTTTCTCTGGGCTTGCACAATGTCATGTAGTCCCAGTAAACTGGGATTTAAAACAGTACATCAGAAAAAATAGCAACTATGGACCAGTGAATGATTTGACTGAGAGGACAAGAAGAATTTTTGTAAATGGCAGTGGCCCTGTATGCTCCCATGGGAGTTGAGAAAGTCTGAGAGTGAGCAGGCTTGCTGGGTTGTCGTAGTGTAAAGTCATGTTAGGAGGCATTAGCCTAGACATGAGCCTTATATACACGGCACTGTTATTACTGACAATTAAAAATGGCAAAATTCCATACTTCATGCATGTTTCTTTCCATAAGCTTGGTGCCCGGAAAAAAATCTCGCAAAGCAGGCAATAGGTCTAAAGAAATAATGTTTGCAGTCATCATATGCACAAATAGTTCCAAATTAAAAAATAGGAAGTCCCTTGAAAGTTTATTTCTTTAATCACAAACAACAGTATATTTACGAGACAGTTTTACAAATAGATAAACACTTTTTCACAAAGAAAATTGGCCATATTTTAATTGTATGATATCTTTCCACTCTGTACAAACAAAAAACAGATTTCTTATGTACAAACAATAAATACTTAAATCAGTAAAGATATGGTTAGTGTGAAACCATCTTATTGAGAAATATATTTCTGAGCCAAGATGTACTGTAGCTTCCTATGCCACTTTTGCACTCTGTAAACTTTGAGATAATGCGATTTTTGCTTTCTCCAAGCCTGAATGTATTGATAAACGTGACACACATGATGAAACATCTTGTGCCAAACGAATATGAGGCTTACGTTTCTAACCTAAGAGTAGTGATATCAGGCTTACAAAATGATAACGATCATTTTACATGCAGAATTTCTGATTTGTTATGGAAACTGAACATACAGTCATTACTGTACAAAACAATATTAATTTAGCATTTTGTGATGTGGATTACATTATTTCTGCAGAGAAACTAGGGTCATGCTGTTTTCTTGAAATTATCAGTACTGTAGAAAAGAGAACCCCTCCGCCCAAAAAACTGTATCTCTTAAGATAACCAAAGTTTTTTTAACTTTGTGAAAGTACATAAAATAAAGCTTTCCTATGATCTCAATAACTTAATAAAATCACAAGAGTGACTTAGCCTCATTTTAATTGGCTGTAAGACAAATGTTCCCACACTGGACATTATCCATAAAACAAATTTGTGGGATACAAACAAATTTTGCATCACTATGGAGTGATATACAGAAAATAAGTTATTCAATTAAAATTCAAAATCCTTATTTTACATCTAGGCCTTCATTGGGCAAGTCTCCTATAATGATGGACTATCGTATCATCTTCATGAGACAAAAAGACTAGTCTGTCACTATGTTTCTTATATATATATATAAAATATATAAAACATAAAATACTAGTAGTCTCTCAGTGGCTAGAAGGTTCATAATGGCAAGATAAAGTTAAGAATATGTCTTGCAGCCAGTCAAAATGAAACTCCAGTCACTTTATTTTTAACCAAGCAAAGTTACTGACATAACACGAAAGCTATATGTTGGTACTTTCATTGGGTGAAAAAAAAGTGACCTAGCATTATATTAAATAGCTGTCTGATAAGTTCACTGCATGCATGGATAAAAATATTGAGACAATTACAACCTGAAGAAGAGTTTTACATAGTTCATCTTATATGCCTCACAAAAACTCAGATTTATCCACAAATACTGATTTGCCAATCAATTAACACTTCAGTGCACAGAAATGATTTAAGTTTAACTGTTGATTTCCTCAACAAACAGAAATTTGATACCAGATGGCCTTATTGATCTTCCATACTTGATAACTCAATTCCTAGTTTAGAGATATAAGTCTCATTTTGACCAGCTGCAAAATGTAGGATCAATAAATCCACATCAAAACAAGATATCCTTGTTCCTGGGCTTCAGCTGTCACAACTTCACCATCAGTCATGGTCTGCTCCTGTTACTGGCCACATTCCAAAACGTTTCTCATCATTCCAGTTTGAATGTTTCTGACCCATAGGAATGAACATAAATGTACACAAAAATGATAGGGACTTTTGAAAGTAATGTACATCTTTACTATATTTTTACACTTTACTTTCTTTGACACATAAAGAACAGCAGCACATGATTCCATATGCAGCCTTGGTTTCTTGATTCTGTTCTGTATTCCCAGCTTGCAGTGTTGCCCTCACGTTGTCAACAGGTTCATGAGTAACACAACAGTGAAGACAAATCAAATCATGTTGATGTAATATATAAATCTTACTCTAAAACAAATACAGAGTTAATAATGACTCAGATAAATTTTGATTATTCTACATGATATCAGTATTACGAACACCAACAAAAGAACATATAATATACTTACAAATGGTTTGATATCTCTGATAGTAATTTAATTTTCTTGTAAACATTTCGAAAAGAAAACAAATGTGGAAATCAGGCATACTTTTAAACAACTTTGCACAACTTTACTAACAGTTATGAAACTTCATAAAAATAAAATTTCTGTGAAATGCTTAACAAGTTAAACTTAATCGAACAATGCATATTTATATAAGCTTTAGCACCACTAGTTGCTGTGGAGCTGTCCAATATTTCATTTACATGTACTGATATTTGTGCCTCTTAAAGAATGACTTTCAACATCATACGTTTTCATGCGGAACTGCTCAATATGATGACCACACTGGAAAAGGACGAAATATGTGAAACTGGAAATTGAATCTATCTCGGTGATCGTCCAACAAAACCCTTTTGGTAATTGAAATTTATGTTTGTGTGCCTTGATATGATCATTAATATTTCCCATTATATAGATATATATATACTGATCCCTGATTTCCTCTTTATCTATTGTATGAGAATCATAATAAAAAGTATGCTTTGGCATCTGAACCATAACATATGAAAGAAAATGATCTGTATATACCTGCACAGGTATGTTTATCAATATTAAGAAAGAAATCTATTTCTTAGTGAATTTTCAATTTAACATGACATGGTATTAAATCAATAATGTCTCAGGAGACACAGAATTAACAAGTTATAGTTAGCTCACAATAATAAATGGTCGATTAAATAGTTACTGTGATATCTATAGAGTGTCACATCATTTACAAATTGATGCAGAATTACAAGGATGGCCTGTTTCCATTTGCAAAGCATGAAATAGACTAGTCTTCAATAAATAAATCCATACTAGTGTATGGGAGGAAATTTTTACCACAGAAATACAAATTTGTATGACATGTTTCATTTGCTCATATGACTAAATAACTATAAATGGCATGCCAATGAATGTGCACACAGAGATGGCAACCAAAAAGATGTACAAAATTTCAAAATGCTTGAAATAAAACTATGAAACCAATTGCAGCAATCAAATGTGTCAAAAGTTAGATGTTAACAGATATCAGCATGAGCATATCATTCACTTAGAGACAGATCTTTACACTAAAGTCATCTCAGTTGAAGTCTTAGTTGATCTTTGCTACAGCAAACTTGCTGTCAGCTGGCCCTAATGGCCATTAGCAGCATACATGTTATGTAACGTCTACATCAAGCTGTTTACCCCAAAAAGACAGTAATAAATGTTCCTCTCTAAAATCTGCAAGTCTTCTCAGTGAAGATGGATGCAATCACCTTTCTTGATCAATCTGTATATACCACAAAGGAAGCCCTTTCTTGCTTAAGAGTCTTAAACTTCAATTCACCACCCCTCACATTTTACAAATTACATTTTAGTACCCACATAGCATCATGAAAGTCAAAACCCCATTTTTTTCTTGCAACAGTAACAAGCTATGTTAAGTATTTAGAGTGCTGCTTTGAGCAAATTTGTTGGAGGAAAGATCATGGAAATATCTGGCTTTTAAACAAGTCATAACAGGGATAGAAATATCCAATAGTTCAGAACGAGATCAGGAACAAGTCAAGAAACTGGAATGTGTGATATATTCCTGATGAAGAGCTTCTGCCTGATAAATGTTAAAAGTTAAGGAAACATGAATTTTCTTTTGACCAAAATAAACATTGGAATCAATCTTCCAACAACTATGTTGTGAGGAATTTGTGGATTTTAATCAGCAAAATTACCATGAGAAGGAAATAGACTACTTATCATACTACAAGAGGAATGAACACTAACACATGACCACATGTCTGTCTTTTATCCAGAGTTTTCAACAGACAGTTTTAGGTCATAGAGAACTACCTGATCATGCTAGCGCTCATAGCTGTGAAAATGTGTGTATACCAACACTTAAAAACACTGATCCATACTTAAGGAGCTCACAAAATTTCTAACTTCTTCAAGAAAGTATAGATTAACTACTTACATTACCTTTTAAAGGAGGCAGTTGCAAATGAAATAGATTTACCTAATATACTTTGGCTCCACTGTGAAAATAGTTACAGGAAAGTCAAGACAAGAGCGTGACATAATTGCACTAAGTAACATGAGAGTTCAATCAAGTCTAAATGGAAGGACAAGTCACCACAACATGAAAAGCCACAGGCAATAGGTTGAGTCATCGGTCTAACACACTCTGATAGAGAGGAAGTCTTTGTTATCTATATGGTATAGGGGATATGTTCTGAATAACATGTAGGTTTCCCAACTTTGAGTTAATAAAAAAAGTCCTGAAGATTTGTTTAGCCTAGATATCTATTGAAAAATTTAAGTCTGAGTGATAAGAAATATGGGCATAGGGCTTTCCTCAGGAGCTGAATTCTGATTTGTAACCCATGTTCAGTGACATTACCTTCTGACATTTAATTTTATAACAAGATAAATCTAGACCAACAACCTGTTCGCCGGCTTGTTTGGTACATGCAAGCATAAACAAAGTGTCACGGATTTGGGGTTTATCCATGTTTTGACTGTTCACAAACAATACAAAGCACACATCTGCACTGATTTTCACAGGCAAACTTGGGAGAAGACACGCCACAAGATCAGAGTGTATTAAAGGGTAGTGGTTCAGCTAGGATGAGTTTGGGTGTAATCTGTTCAGCAACATGAGATGAAAGGCACTGTAAACTAAGTATATGAAAAGTTCTAAAACAGGCATACCATTTATGAGACTAGCAGAATCATCTGCTCAGCTCACACAGAAAAATATTTGAGACTTATTTGAAAAAAAATTCTGCATTTTCAGTAACCTGGGACTGTGAAAACCTTCAGGTATTGGTCAGATTCAACTTGACATTACATTCATTACCCAACTTATGCAATGCTCTAGTCCCATACGCAAATATTTCACGTTCATAAGTTGGTTATGCAGTAGGATTGGGACACTATCCTTGTGAATTATACTATTCGTGTGTGGAACCAGGCAATCATGACATAAGTTATGTAGCCAAACTGTGACACAGAGCCATACCTGACCACTGTGTGCAAAAGGTAGATGAATGTAGATTCAAACAGTTTAGTGCCTTAAAGTTTATTGGAAGACAGCTAACCCTATCCCATAATAGAGGAACAGGATAGAGTTTGTCTGTTGAGACATATTAACCTCAAAAAAACAGCAGATCTTAGGCACTGTGCCCCTTTCTATAACCTGTGAGCTATTTCTCTTCCTTTCACCTAAATTGCTAGAACAGATGACAAATGGGGTGAGCGGAAGGAATAGGTGAGCAAAAGAGTGGACACAGTGCATGTAATAAACAGTGCTCAAATGATGCCATGGCAGGATAAGAAATATATATGTAGATATATCATTCATTGATAATGACCGATGATCAGATCAAACCACTGTACTCATGACAGCTATCACAATACTGGTATGTCTACAACTACACATCAACTACCACTGGTTTTCACACCACCCTCTACATTACAAAACAAGACAACAAAACGGTGACACAAATACAACACAAGATGGTGACTCTTTAATATGAATCAAAGACAAAAAAAAACCACAAAAAAACAAGCTGGATGCTCTGTAAGTATTGTCTTTTCATGCAGCGCAGAAATGGGTTAAGACAAAGAAACAAACAAGCCTTGCAAGATCAGAACATGCCAAGAAGCTGCTTTGTGTCATGACATAAAAATAAGAAATGCTTGTTCTGAATCGGACACATCTAATGAGATTTTACTTTGTCATATACAGGAATCACAGAAAACGGTTAAAGTTGATTTGAACTATTTTGTTCGTGTTATGGGAGTGCAGACCAATGAAAACACTGAAGATGGGGTGAAGATTACGATAAATGGATTGTGAAAAATCCAGTTTCTTCAAAAATTTTCGGATAAAAAGTATATACACATATACCAATCATGGAAAACTGGCTGCATGAATTTAGACTAAGTAACGGAATGCCTTGTAAATAATCAAAATATAAATCTTGGACAACAACATAAACTCTGACTTAGTAATTAATGTGACCAGCACAGAAGTCACTAATCAATACATTTATGTACTTTTATGCCAACCATGATATTTACAAATTTTCATCTTAAGAATTTGATATGTGGTGGTTCAATACATGTATTTTTTTTTTTGTGAACCTGTGGGAAGGTAAAGGTGGGAAGAAGCAAGGACAATCAGAGACCTAAATCTTGAAATACCAAAAAAATAATGACCAGTGACTTTACTGATCTGTCTTGATTCAGCTGTAACATGTATCAGCAGCAGAGCTGCACTATTCAGTGCAAGATATGTTACAAGGAAGTGAAAGCTTGCCCTCTTATGACTTTTGCATGATCACAAAATCAAAATGCTGTTTGGTCATTAAGAAAAGAAAACAGAACTTGTCCAAGACTAAACAGCAAGGAAGGGTTGGGAAGTTCATGGGTGATGCACAAGCAAACTGACAAACGGAAAGGAAATAAACATAATCACATACTGAGATTTCCAATATGCAGACAACAAAATGCCTCAAATATGCTGTAACATTTTGTGAGCAGACAACAAAAAACAGAAGAGGCTGTCTTGTGTTCTCTGCCACAACTGAGCATAGGGAAGATGCGGCAGTTCCTTCTTTCTTGGCAATCTCAAAGTGAGGCAGGCAAACAAATGGGGGGAAACATGTCACATTCGACTTACGCATATCTTCTGCAGCTCAGAAAAACTTTGAATGTTAAAAATCTGAATCAGAGTCCCTGAAAGCAATCCATATTTCACAAACATTTAAATAAAAAGAAACAAAATATATGGTACAATAGAAGATAATATCTACAGTACTTTTGTTTTCTACACACTTAAGGGGTGTCTGGTCCCAAATGGGGTAAATACATTAAATCTAAAACTGGGAATGGATGCTAAAATGAGCATGCATGACAATGAAAGTGCTCTGATGACTTGTCATTTTATTGTCCTCAGGCTATGTAAACATTTGTATCGAATACACTTTGTGCACTACCTACATTTTCACTCAAGTGTTTCATAGTAGTTATCTTCAAGTTATATTTAGCTGCAACAGCAAAGCATTGACTTTCTGAGAGAACAATGGGGTTCAGTACTTTCATGTATGTTTACAATCCTTGACTGATTTTAACAGCCCAACATCTGTTCTGACATCCGCCCCTTATCACTGCCTTGATACACTACCATATTAAACAAAGTAAACAGAGATACTGTGGAAGAGGCTTTGATGAAGCTCTGAATTCCTCAACAAAGCTTCATACCATTTCAGGATATACACTGCCTGAGGGCTCAAATGAAAAGGTTGGGGAATGTTTAGCAAACTATATTTAGCATTATTTGACTGAAATTAGCACACTTTTAGTGCTTACTTTGACCGACCATAACGAATTTCAGTAATGATTAATTTCAATAACCAATTAAATAAAATGTATAGCTGCTATATCACTAACTCACTGATATGTATAAATGCTGTATAAAATGTTGCAACAACTTTTTGGGGTCTTTGACCAAAACTACCAACATTATTGAGGGTATTGTTCACCTACTAACAAGGTTATTACCTTCAATGGCAGCACAACCAGTGTAACGGTTAACAAAGAATTGTCAACAGTAAAAATTTTACAACATGGGAACATATTTTAAAGATCATCAAGATTGATAAATCAAAGAAAATAAACAACAGTAGTTGTTTCATATATGTTGCTCAGCACCAAAGTTAATTACAAAATATTACGTGAGGTTTGTTTTATAAAACTGCCCCAAAACAAGCAAACAAACAAACAAAAAAAATGTGAAACTGTGGGATTTTCATACAAGAAGTTAAACCATTTCGCACATATCTATTTGCTGAAAATTGAAGAGATTATAATAAAATTTGTGACCTCCCCTCTCTCTGTTCAAGAACAACATGCATGACTGTTTTGACCCAACAAAAACAGTTCGACAACAAACAGTGATAAAACATAAAAGACATTACTGAAACTCGTCATCAGAGTTGAGCAGCGTCGTCTTCTCATTGAAGCGACTTTTCTTCCCCTGAGCCCCAGCAGGGGCCCCAGCTGTGGTGTTGCCCTGGGCTGGCTGCTTAGGCTGCTGGCCAGCACCTCCACCACCNCAACAAAAACAGTTCGACAACAAACAGTGATAAAACATAAAAGACATTACTGAAACTCGTCATCAGAGTTGAGCAGCGTCGTCTTCTCATTGAAGCGACTTTTCTTCCCCTGAGCGCCAGCAGGGGCCCCAGCTGTGGTGTTGCCCTGGGCTGGCTGCTTAGGTTGCTGGCCAGCACCTCCACCACCGCCACTGTTGCTGCCACCACTCCCACTCGTGGCCGAGGCAGGTGAAGTGGCTGGTGGGTTTCCATTAGAGACAGGCCGTTGTTGCTGGTACTGGTAGTGGTCAGTGCTCCAGGGCCCATCCTGATGGTCATCCTCGGAAGGCTTCATGCCGTGCTGGGTGTATTGTTGATATTGCGGATGGAAATTGTGGATGGCATCCTGGATAGAGCACAACATAAAAATTAACTACATAGCATGATTTTGTATGTCGGAGAGGTACAGAACAGGATATCAAAACTGTTCCATGACATGAAACTGAACTTCATAATAACTGCAGTGCTTCATACAACAGCACTTACAATGTTCCAAGTCTCAGAACTGCAATGGTCACAAATCTACAAATCGAATTCTCAATGCTGAAAAGTGCCTTCCTTTTATTACTGTTAAGTGATCTACATTGGTAGCTATGCATTTCTGAAGGTACTGGGCCCTAGAAACACCAATTCCTTGTTTCCTACTTGTGTCATAGATGTAGAAGAAAAAAAAAATGGAAAGAAATAATGCTCTAGACAGCATGATGAAGGTGTAAACCATATTGAAAAGCACTTCTTTTTAAGTACTTACAGATTACACTAATAAAAACTAGGGAGATACGGGTTTACCTAAATATCTAATTTGGACTTCTTTGCATCTCAATATTCCCCTGGAAAATGTCCCACTTTACAACTGATACACAGCTTGGGCTTGTTGCTGAACTCATTACACTGTTCCCATAAGAAACTAGTATTGGACACTGAGGAGCAAGAGCAAACTGTAGAAAGGCACAAGTCATGACCAGTGCGTTGTGAAAAGGTTTGACTTGCATGGTCCACTGACCTGCATGATATCTCTTGGATTCATGGTCTCTTTCAAACTGCTAGAGATGGACTGCAGAGATACCGTGCGTCCGTGGGTGCTGGTAGGTCCTGTGCTGTAGACACCATGGGGGAATGCAAACCTCAGTGCCACTGATGCCATGAACATCTCCAAACAAATGAAGAAGTTCTGCCAGCCAGCAGACACTGTACCTACATCAACTGCCTTACTACCCTTGTGAGAGAAGATGGGATCAATAACTTTGGCTTTCTCAAGGATGGCTAGGACAACACCTGTGGAAATTAAAAACACAGCATGATTTCAATGAGGTGACTTGCCACAGAAATCTGTGTATACAATAAATCATCGCCATGGCACTGGACCCTGAAAAAATGATTAAACACAGTGTATGTGTCAGTGCCTTGTAATCAAGTTACCATTTGACTTTAAGGCATAAAATGCAATATGCCTGAGTCCTTCATCTCAACAAAAAAAAATAATTTTAAAGCCACATTCTGATGTAATATGAGGTAAGTTTATGTCAAGATGGAAATCCAGAGAAGTCCATGTATGANTTGGAATATATCTATCCCATAGAATGTGTTTTAATAAAATGCATCATTTTTTCTAGTTTTAATTCACGTTTTTGAAAAAAAGTCGATTATCTGGTGGAAAAGTGAGAAAAATACACATCTCTCAACACACATATTTCAAAATTTTTTTACTGACATTGTATGATAAATAAACAAAAAACAAATGCATTTTATTATTATTATAGAGCTATTTTATAAGTGTACAAAATTTGAAATGATCACATTCAAAACTCTAGGAGCCTTAGGCTTTTGAAAATAGCTCATTTTCAACACACGAAATCCAATATGGCGCGTTGCCATGGCAACCGTACACAAAACAAAACAAAAATCCACATATTTCCTCTAATTTGAACATGCTGAATCTGAATCTAAAGCTTAAAAAGTCCCTAGTTCAAGCATTCACGATTTCACTCCCAGGAGGCGCACCCCCCCTTAAGGCATAAAATGCAATATGCCTGAGTCCTTCATCTCGACAAAAAAAAATAATTTTAAGGCCACATTCTGATGTAATATGAGGTAAGTTTATGTCAAGATGGAAATCCAGAGAAGTCCATGTATGAATATTCATAGTGGTATCTAAAAGACATAAGTGAAAACTGTTATCGGACAACTGGTGCTACTGCAAATATTAGTTGCTTTAAGATCATCATCCTTACAGGAGAAAAATGCGCCATTCAACACCCTGATATGCAACTTTGTGCAGAAATGCAATGCGCTTATATGGCAACATGTGCACAATGTTTTCTGCATCACAATCTCTGCAGAAGGTCCATTCTCCTCTTAACACTATATAAGGAACAAAGAGAAATCAAACATAACATGGTCCAAGGGCCTACTTACCTTGCTAAAAGAAGAGAAAAAAGATGAATTTGATGATGGAACCCACTTACCTTGCCAGAAGGAGAGAAAAATGACGGATTTGATGATGCAGAACTTGAGAATGGGATCGAAGGGGCTTAGCAAGTCTTTAGTTGCCAGGTAAAACATGACCAGTGCATACAGGGCGAGAGTGACGGAGATGTTGTAGATTATTGTGATGTAGAGGTATCCACTGGCAGGTCTGTGCACAGAAAACAAAGATTAAACATAAAAAACAAAGTAGATAACCATTCACATCTATAAGATCCTTAAAAAATGTTCCGTAATATTAAGCCTCTCCCACTTAATTATGCCGAAATGCACTGATCTGCAACTCTTATTCATTTTTCCAAGATACACCAACATGCACCATACAGATCGTCAATGAAAAACTTCTAATCATTACATACTTATAAATACCTGCAAGACCTACCGTTGTTTACAGTATGAAAAAGATAACATGGCAGTGACCAGTGAAAAGTAGGCATTTCTAATCCCATTTTCAGATTTTTAAAAAAAAAATTTGTAGGACAATGAAATTTCACTTGTGATCAAATGATGGATGATATTCAAGTGGTTTTAAAAAGGTATGATAACAGATAGGAAGGTTCTCTCCAATGCCATAGGGAAATGAGGTGACACTCCCCCCCCCCCACACACACAAAAGATGGAATAAGTAACAGAATATGAAGATACAAATAAGACATCTCAGTGATGTTCGTCCTGCATCATAAAAACTAGCAAATCTTCCTTCTGACTCCTTTCTGCTATGGCATGCAAGACTTTACCAAAGATGTATACTTACATTAAAATATAAGCTGTGTTTATCTTGTTACACAAACAAATCTAAATCTACCAAAAGCCTTTAAAACCATATTTACTTCCCAAAGCACAATAGTGGTACTTACGAGAAGTTTCCGTCCTTGTAATATCCAAAAGCTTGCAATAGCAGAGTCAGGATAGCCATGATAGGTTTGATGAAACAGAACTGGAGTGTCGCCTAGGAGTAGGATACATTAAGGAAGCACAATCATAATTTACTCAACGCTTGTCCCTATATTCTGTTCTTCAGAAGTTCATATTTTCCATCCACATTGAAAGAAATTGAAATGACAACGGATTGTTAATTTGCAGACAAAAAAAGCTGAGAAATCGTCATTTAAAAGATAAGCATTCAAGAAAAGAACACAAAGTGGTCTAGTCCATAACATTTCAATCCTCATGGTCAAATTGATCAACAAATTCTTAACAATCAGTTATGACCAATACCTCTGTGATATGTTAGTAAATGCAAATAGAGATCATGCCACTGTGATTGTTTTACCAACCTGTTACAGACCCTATCAGCTAACTGTTGCCCTGATCAGACTGTCTATGTGTAATTATACCGTTTACTATTTCACTGCACTGTGAAATAGTACCGAGATGCAATCATAACAAATAGGAAGTAACAAATGTAGGGAAAACATATGATGAACTGCTTTCAAAAATGCATTAAGAAATGCATGCTACAACAAGAAGGAAATCTAAACTGTAATACCATACCTGCATAGATCCATTCTGCATTCACTGCTGCTTTAGCAATGCTGCATGGCAGACTGCATGTGACAAATATGCTACTTTCAAAGAGACATGCCCACAAATTAACGATCTGACAAATCTTATTCTAAGTCAAAAAGTGCAAACCCACTGGTATCTGATTTATAAGTTTGAACACTGAAATAGTAAGGGTAAGATGTCTGAACCAATACTTTTCACAGTTTAGATACCAGAATGTCTACGTCATGGAACATCAACCCTATGAGTGTCCTGGACCTCTGAGTTCGACAGTCTCTTGTGCCTGAGCTCTTGATCGATCCATTGTCTTGAAATCTGGCATAATCTTACTGTGACAATTCCTGGTTCACCCAGAACCTGGCCTCACAGGGTTAAAAATGCTTTTCTTGGCATGTTTATAAATCTATGTCATCACATTTGTGCAAAGCTAAATCAAAGTGAGAGTCATTATATTGGCATAAACTTGCATATCATGCGTGAATTACCTGTTTGCAGAATCGTAAAAAGCCAATCGTGTACTGCCGTCCTGCAAAACAGCAAGTACAAGACAACCAACTTGACCTGAAAAGGAACAATTTAAGAGTCATTATGTGATATCATATCCTTTGATCACAAAGTGAAACAGCGCTTTTCTGTAGTGAAACATTGTGGCAGCATACAAAAGAATACAATGAAACCTTTCAACTTCTGTTCAAAATACTATTTACTTCTTGCTATAATGCAACAGAAATATAGCTTTATAACGGTACACATGGCTGGCAGGCAGCCAGAGGAAATTATTACCAAATTTCTCTCCAGAATGTTCATCCGTAGCACTAGTCTACAGCTTTTCAATTTTCTTCTCAGCTTGATTATTCCCCATAGCCTGAAACTAAATGGGTTAACTTTCTCCCAATTTATAAATGAGCAAGTTAACCCTCTACCATCCCATAGAGATCCAATAATAATTAAACCTGCCTGACTGTCAAAATAACAGGCGGCAGTCACTAAACTCGTATAATTATATTAAGTGTGCTTCCTTCAGAGAATCCCTAAACTGTCTATCAAAGCTTGGTGACTGTTTCATGCAGGAGATGATCAATTAATGTAACATTTCTATATGCATAGTATTTTAGAAGCAAAGCTTATTCACTCACTGAATTGGTTTGCCCCGAATTTCAGACATGATGGCTCCCTCTCCACCAAGATACTCATAGCACAGGCTGAGGAAGCTGTAGATTACAAAAGCTGAGGAGAAAAAGAACACCATTTGTCAACTGCTGTCACATTTGATAGAAATGAATAAACGACTTCCATTCTAAAAGGATATAGCAGATTAGAAACATAAATGATTTAACATCAGGATCCCCCAGCATCAGATGGAAAACATCAATAACTGTCATTAAATTATCAAACCATCATATTGTTCTCTCTAGATCTTCTCAGTCAATGGGGCGGCTGGTAGTCAGATCATATTTTCATTTCTCCATTATGAACGTCCACCGTGATGTCTCAATGTATCTCAGTCAACAGTGAATAAAAATGTCTTCATCTTCTTTCACACCACCTTTAATCTCATAAAAATGAATGAACCTTAAACTGCCCAAAAGTTATCAGTCATCAAAATGG
>JAWQUT010000057.1:1398388-1457150 GCA_033807755.1 Ellobium chinense
GGGGGGCTATGTGCTCAGCATTGAATATCTTGAATTGATACCTGCCCAGCTCTACTTAGGGGCTAAGCTACTGTTATACCACATGGCTTAGGCCTTCGGCTTCCTTCTGTAACATGCCTGCAGTATTGAGTTACATTTTGTATACCTGCTAAACCCCCTACTATGCCTAGAGAAGAGGATGAACTCAATTACCAAATAAAGTAATTTTGCCCATAAAACACATGATTTTATAATGTGTGTTACAAGTGGTTGTATGATTTTTTTAATAGTTATAAAGTCACACAGTTTAATAATAATTCAAGGGGAGGGTGATCTATGTCTAGAACAGTAAACATTAAAAAAAAAATATGGAGCTGTGCAGACACATAACTACTGACTGTAGTCAGTGTGATGTAGACTAGTTCTACTGACTGAAGAGTAGTTCTGTATTAAAATTTATTTTAATAATTATACAGATAAATGAATAAAACCCTCCCCTTCCCATCTTGCACTCCCTGAGCTGTAAGATGTGAATAGAAACAAAAGTATACTCCCAACGCTTTTTCTGTTCACAAGGATCATCCGATGTTGATTGAAATGAGTCTAAAATTTAAAAATAAACACTCTTTTCAATAATACATTTTCAATTCCAGGCCCAGACTTATCACAACCATCTCACCTCTTAACTGGGCTGACAGTCATAACCCAACCGGTAAATGTACATTATTCAGTTAAAGACCGTCATACTAACACTGTCTTTCACACGAACGTTAACAGCTAACTAAAACGACAGTGAAACAAAAAAAATTACTCCCACATACCTTTTTCACTCTGTATCTACTGGGAGAGTGAGAAAATGGCGAATGCGGAAGTGACGTTCCGACCGAATCGTAAGTTGAGAATGTATTATCATCGGTAATTTCATACAAGGTAATAGCCGTCTTATCGAAAACAGAGGACCAGCTTAATCATTTAGACTTTCAGTATAATACTTACAAGTTCGATTGGTGCTCGCTGAAAGATGAAACGACAGTAATGAAAGCTTGGAGTGTCCCTTGTTAGTCAAAACAATAAACACGTTTGTTGTTTTCTTTCGCTTCGCTAGAGTAAACGCTGAAACTTTTTGCATTGCTAAAAATAAATCTGAAGAAATTTGACCAATGGTATTCGAGAACTGACTTCGTATGCGGTCCTACATTCATATGGCAACAAGAAAACAGCAACAACATGGCGGCGGTGTCCAAATAGTTAATCTTTTAAGTATATCTGGAAACGCTTATTGAGGGCACCAAAAACAGACAACATAAGTAGAGAAAATGGATTTCTTTGGATCAGTCTTGTCAAGAAGGCTCAAAACAGACCAGCAAGCGGAAGATTCTGGGTAGGCATTCGTGAACCCTTTGCTTTGAATCGTCGTGAGACCACTCAGGACTCAGGGTACAATCACGGAATAGGACCGATCTTGTAGCTAAACCAATGACTAAATGAACTGTATTAATGCAAGAGCGGTCCTGTCCCAGGAGATAGCCGGACTCAGAAGTCAGATTTCGCTTAGGCTAACTTAGAGAGCCGGGCATATGTTTTAAGTTTATTTAGCCCGCGGATGATGGAGGAATGATGTTAACCACAAAGCCATAGGTCTAGACCAAGTATATGTGATTTTTAATTGAAACCTAAAGAAAAAGTGAATTAAAAGGAAGGAATTAACGCAAACTGAAACCATATAGTTTACGCTATCAGTATGATCTTAGGAAGAGGGATATGGTTGCAAGGAAATGAACATTTTTATCTCAGGGGAAGATTCTTTTGCTCTTTATGTCTGGCTCAGGAGGACCAGTTAAGACAGTTTAAGAACAAACATATAATAAATCAAATACTACTACATATGCATGATGATTTAATTTTATAGTATGTCCATTCCTTGCTTTCAGTATTCAGTATTTTCAGTATTTTAAAGTCATGTTCTTTGGCAAAGTTACAGTGAAGGAGCGGGTAATTAGCTTACTGTTTTGATTATAAAGGGCATTTTTTCCCTGGCATAAGAAGCAAATAAAATATTTATTTTTTTTTAAATAATGTAATCCAGATCTAGGTTAGTGGATCAATATGGAATTGTGTATTTTAATTTGAGAAGAGAACATATTGCAGTGGACATGGTTACAGATTCAGCATTGCATATACATTTCAGGGAAGAGAAAGAAAAGGCTGATAAAAAAGAAAGGCCAGTAAGTGCTGGCAAGAGAGAAAGACCATCAAGTGCAAGCTTGTCACGAAAATCTTCCAGCAATGTGGGTGTTGACTCTGATGAGGAAGAAGAAGAAGTAGTGGTAACAGATGATGACGATGGGGAGGATTTTGATGAAGTTATTGGGTAAGTTACACATTTTAGTATTTTAATCTAAAGTATTAAAGATATGGTCTTTTTTTTTGTTAGTCTTAGTGGTTAATTGATATGTATCACAAATACATAAGTCCAAGTAAATTGTAGTCCAGCTTTATTGTTATTGTTTTAAAGTTAAATACTTGATCATTAGAATTTCTGTTTCATTATAAATGCTTTTTTATCATTACAAGCTCTGAACGTATTTACAAGAGGCTTGACATGGGCATTATCCTTTTGAAATAACTTGGACTGTCGAATACAAACCATTCTTTTTGCCATATACTCTATTTATTTTTAATATCCTATTAGACAGATAAAAACAAGCAATCCCTGTGTTTATTTTCTGTGAATTTTTGTGAAGATGTTCAAGGATTGTACAAGCAAGAGTTGACAGTGATACTGATTGTTATCTTGCTATATAGGAATTCTGATGATGAACGGGAAAAGAAATGGCGACCACCACAAGTGAGACAAGCAAGGCCACCTCATCCACTCACTGTCACCCATGTGAACCATACTAAAGATCTACAGGTAGTGTACTTTGGAATTCCTCACACAGTGTCGGTGAATGCAGTGCCTGAAATTAAGAAGGAGTTTCAGGGAAATTTTATGGGTACTATTAACATCATTGTTTGTAGGGCAGTGGTTTTCCCTCAGTCAAAGCATAATACTGGTGTGTAAACACAACATTTTTGCATGGATTATTTTAATATACCCGTGGCAAATACTAAAAAGTCACAATGTTGTCTGATAATATTTATATTGCCTGTTTTAGCGTTTACAAGATGTTGTCTCAGCTGCTGATGCAGAGAAGCAGAACTCGGAGGAATGGTTGCAAAGTCATAGTATTGCCCACCTGAAGCTGAGTTTGAAAGATCTGGTAGACAAAGGAAAGATTGGAAGGTAAGTTTGGAACAAGCACTTGAATGTGCGTAATGTGTGCTGCCTTCACAGAAAACTTTTTCATTTATCTGTGAATAAGAGAAGTGATATGTCTAGCATTTTCTCATGTTTAGTCAGACTCATGAGTCAAAGAGACTTCATTATTGCTCTGTTAAAATGTGATGAAGTCAGATAATCTTGAAAATGGAGAAGAGGGAGATGCCGAACATATTTGCTGATACTGATAGTGCAAATTTAAGGTGTTCAAATATTTTAATTATTCCCTTTTTTTTCAGGCTTCATCCTGATCAGCAAACAGGAAAGGTGACTCAGCATATTCAGTTTGATGCGTATGATGTCAATGAGTTTGAGTACAAACTTAATGTGTGAGTTCATTTTCTTTCACTTGTGTGAACTCATGCATGTCTAAAGCTTTATTACCATCAGTCCATCTGGTATTTAATAGATATATCACCCACCTCACTCACTCTGCCTAAATGCCATTTTTGAACCGTTACTTATTTGTGAATCTGCACAGAAGACTGTGTTCGAAGAAATATAAGTATATGAGGACATGAAATTAGCTTTAAAGTTTTTTCGATAATGTGGTAGAATGGACCCACACTTGACATTGTTGGGGGGCCAGAAAACAAGGTGCAACATTTCCATTCTTATCTACCTACAGTCAGAATCGCATTTGTTATGATCATTCGATACCTTCCTCATTGCTCTTGTAAGTAGTCAAAATGGATTTCATACTTAACTGACAGTGCTCCACACTATTAGAAAGCCATTTGGTATGCTCATACAGAATGAGCATGCTTAGTACAAGATTATGGCATAGGAGCACTTGTCACACAATCTCAGTCAGGGAAGCTGTTTATGAATAGCTTAGTTAACATTCCCTGGTTATCATAGAGTTGTGCTTCTATTTATATTTCTTATGAAGCTCCCTGATATTAGTACTATCATTTGCCTTGAAAGTTTTACAGCTCAATAGAAGAAGGCCGGTTGTGCTCATGATTCAATTATTTTATTTTTTTTTTAGCTCAGATTTGGTTGGCCATACACATTTCTACTGACTATATATAAATAGGAAATCATATATAAATCAGATACTCATGATTCAATTTTCTTTACAGTGCCATTGAGATGTACACAAAAAGAATCAAATGGCTGTTACAAGGAAGTAAAAGGGTAAGTATGAAAGATGTTTATGTATGTACATATAGAAGGCTATAAAGTTGTCTGTTTATGTCTTTGTATGTCTGTGAAAGTTGTCCGTTTATGTCTTCATTACACCATGAACATCACAATACTGTATAACATGCTGTGTTTGCCCATCCATGCACCGTTTGGCCAGCCAATGAGAGAACATGGTTATTCAAATATTCTAGATAGACAGCCGGCAACGGTTACTTGTCAAATGACACAGCTATGGCACTCAAAGGTCACCTAAGGGGAAAGATCATTTCAAATTATTGATTTTTAAAAATTTTTACGTCTAAGACTGTGATCTGGTCATTTGCCAAACACCTAAAAGGCACCACTACAATTAACAATGTGTCTTTTGTGAATTTTTGACTGCACTCTGTGGCTTCTACATGGCGTTCTTGATGTTACAATTTTGAGCTTAATTTTTTGTATATAGATATACATGTGCTGTGTGACTTCATACTTTCAGATGTTTGGCCACATAATGGGGAGAAGAGTGGCAGTTTGTGTAGACACATCTGATGCAAACATGGGATTTGGAAGACAGACAGCATTTCAGGAATCATTATTGGTAAGTCTAACAGATTTATTTACATTTCCTTTTTATGCCGTGTTGTTCCTCTGTCGTGGCAACTTCTGTATTCATAATCAGGGCTTGGTTTAGATGACTACTTGATGCTTTATCAGGGTATGTTCTTCTATAAATATAAATAAAATTGAGTTGCTATAAATCATCGTGTCCACAGGGATACACTGAGGTCACTTTACATCATATTCCAGCATACCTTACATTTACCTAAGATGTACACACACCTAATCAGCTATCGGCTACACAAGTATTGGTATGCACTCAAAAAAACATTGCAAACAAAGACATTCTTTCAAATAAGCAGAGAAATGTTCTGTGTGATGAAGCTGCTTACAATCAGAAGAATCATCAGTATTGGATTCTCTTAAGTAATCTCAGAGATAAATTTTCATTTTTGCGTGTTCCCACATTCTCACAAATTTTTTCTGCCATTTTTCAGCACCTCATAGATGAGCAGCTGACAGATAAGAAAGGAATTTATTTGCTCAGCTTTGGCACAGATATTGCCCCACTATGGCCTGTCGTAAGAGATGTCAACTACCATCTGTGAGTATTTCTGCAGCATGCTTAGTGTTACAGTCCACCTGGGCAAGGGAAGAATCTTTTAAAAATGAGTTATTATTTTGTGGTACTGCTTTTCCTGTCAGTGAGTGTGATACAAACTTTTAAGAAAATATTTCCAAGAGAAAATTTACTCAGTTCTTTCATTACATAATAAAGATAAGAATATTTTTATTCAGAAACAAACTCTTGGCAATGCGGTTTCCCATTTAGCTGATCAGGAGTATATTTTACCTGTATAAATGCTTGTTGTAAGTAATACTTTTTTGTATTTGAGATTCTGTATTTTAACATATTAAGTAGAATGCTATCATATGAACCAGTGCTCCATTTTTCCTAGGCAAAACCTTATGCTGTATACACTCAAACTGACAGCTAGCACAGACTGTCTGATCCACCCATAAGTATGAGGCTAAACATTAGAATGATGTAATATGAAGTGAATGCTTTAGTAGTCAGCCTGGCTAGTGCAGAATGTGCACGTAAGCGAATATTTAATGTTCATGCAAATGTGATTCCTCTAGAGTAGAACCCCAACTTTGAAATTTACGATAATAAGGTATTAAAGACTGTGAAGTAAATTTAATATAGAAATACAGAACTTGGGACTGAAGCTTTGCAACAAGATGATGCAGCATTTGAGATGATAAGGTTAAAGGTCATGAGGTGCTACTGAAGTAACTGAATTTCCTTATTCTCACATACTTACACTAACCCCTATGACAGGCTGGAGGAAGCCAAGACCTGGGCCACACAGATCCGCAGCAGTGGAGGAACCAACCTATTGAAGGCAATGAAACATGTGATGAAGTTACCTGATCTAGATGCCATTGTGCTGGTGTTAGGCAGTGTGTAAGTAGCAGAGCAGTTCCTTTTAGATTTACTAACTAGATTTATCCGTCTCCAGATGTAAGTTTTGGAACAGTACTTCCTGGATGGAGTGGACACTCATTAACCCTTGAAATCTGGCCTCTTTAATATTAGGCTTCCTTGTTAATGAGCTCTTGTTTGAAATGTTAACATCAACTGTGAAACAGTCCTGATAACCTGTTACTTTGACAGAACAAATAATGAGATCATCACTTCCCAGGAAATGTGTTCGAAATAATTCTTAACTTTCTTTAATGTTAAGATGAAATAATAAATTTGGAAGTGCTGTTCGCCCACAGATTCAAGTTACATACTGAAAATGTGAGCTTAGGTCATATCAAGAATCCCCATTTTGCTATATGGCTATCGACATAGTTCACAAGTATGTGAATACAGAATGTGAGAATAGGTTCATATTCAGGTTCAGTTTTATCTGTTTAGGTTATTGGCCTTTCACAGTAGAAGTAAAACATAAACATTATAATAATACGATTTATGTCTAGTGATATGACGAATTAAAAAACTGGGTGATCACAGAATTGTAGACTTAATTCAGTAACTGTTGTAACCAGGATGTCAGTTTTTATGTTGTTTTTTTTCCAGACCCGACCAACCCTCAGAAATCCTGTGTGATTTTATCTACCAAATGGGTGTAGGGCAGGGAAAAGCTTTACACACAGTGGCATATGACTGCAGTAACAATCTCACCAATGTAAGTAGCAGAGTATCAGCTGATGGGAAGTTATGTAACTCACATAGCATGAGTCTCCTTGGATTCAGCCTCCTGCTGGCTGTATGGCCATCGTTAAGATAATGACTTCTTGCATGTGTTGTCTGCTTGTCAGTCAGGTGATGCTTGGATGCAGAATTTACCACCGCCCTCAGAGCTTGGCAAAAGACATGCTTATATATTTTATTGCTGCATTCAAGGGAAGCGAGCTCATAGTGAAATAAATTCTATCACCGCATTATAAAGGTTAATACCTTTAATTCTTGTTGCTCATCTTTGATGGCTGTTACTGACATTCTTTTTTATTGAGTTTGTTCCAATATTAATAAAATGCTTTCCTTGTATGTAATGTAAAGTATAGCCTTAGTCACAACTCTCACATTTCACAAACTTGCTCATTACAATTTGACATCGCTGTGAACCATGTGCACAGGCTGTCGTGTAATGAGTATGAGTTGCAGAGAATATGATGTATGTTCTGCTAATTTCTTACAGGTCACTCTAAGGAGGCTGGCAGAATCATCCGGTGGGAGGTATCATTGCTACACTGCCAGTTGTGAGGTATTTTTGACATTGTGATTGTGTTGAAGTCTTGTTCTTTTGATTTGCTTTATATTGAAAGTCCCATTCTCACTGATTATATTGTTTTAAAATTTGTGTTTGAATCATGTGTCTTAGCTCATCTGCATCTTAGTGTCTGAGTTAATGTTCGAGAGATGTAATGTCTGGAAAAGAACTTTATACTGACTCAGTTAGACGTTCACAGTAGCTTCACTGTTAGTTTATATGAGGCTGAAGACTTTGATATGTGAATGTATTGAGCTGCCATTCTGTCTGAATATTTCATCATCGATGCATTTGCCACCATTTTCTGCAGGAACAAATCTACACTGGTACAGACATCAGTCTGTTGCTGGGAGAAATTCGAGAGGCTCAAGATGTCATCAATAAGATCAAGGAGATGAGACAGGGCTTGATGGGGAGTGCAATCATCAGCATCATGAATGAGGTCAAGTTTGTTTTCATGCCTTGTTTAAGCGATTTTGAAAGTAGTTTCCTCTCAGTTTGCATGATCCCTCTACTCCGCTTAATGCCACAGTTTAATTAATTTGCCTCCTGGAGCCTACACATGAAATGCAACCATTGAATTTGAATTTGTACTAATTGACAGTGTCCAGGAGAAGGAAATCAGCCATAACTGGTTTTGTGTGCAGTGGAATAGACAGCTGTTGCTCAGTGCTGTTAGTGTTAATTTTAATCCTTGTTGTCTCATCATTCACACTGCTTTTGAGCCATTCCTTTAGAGGCAGGAGCTTCTTCTGGTGTTTTTCGACAGTGGATGAAAATCTGATACTTTAAGTCATACATCAGAGAGTGCCACAGTGTGAGCCTTCCGACTTGGAATTCTAGCACCCATAGCATCCTGTTGTCTACAGCCTAGCTGCAAAAAGTCCTGTTGAATGTGGCTTGCCTTTCTTCAGGCTTGGATTTGCCTCTCCTGCACAGCTCTTGCAGTCTTGTAGCATTGGGGAAATGAAAATTAGGGCGACACACTATCAGTATGGCAGAAGTGATGTCATTGTGAACAGAGGAAGCATCTAATATATTTCCCATCCATGTTCTAAACTTTTCAGATCACTACAGAGGTATCTAAGCTTCCCCAGTCACGCTTCCTACCTCGCCCTCCAGGCCATGAACTTCCTCTGAAGCTGGAAGTGCCAAATTTTCACCCAAGAACATCCCAGGAGTGGTTGCAGCAGCATGGACTTAAAGGTAGGTATATGTTCTGTCACACTTTTGGATCTGTGGATTTTACACAGTAAACTGGGCTCTTTATGCTGAGACACTTGCAGTGTCACACATTGCTCTGACCTCATATCAAAGGCTTTTAATTTACAAATATTGGTGGAGTCAAATTCATTGTTTTCAGCTCAATCTCATTATTAAGTCAGCTGCATTGATTTGAACTCTGAAAATGAATCACATGAAAATTATCATTGTGGAAGCTTGGATCAGCGAGAGTTTATCAGTAAATCTAGTCCCATGATCAAAGAGATGTAGTCAGTGAATTCTTAGTTCTTTAGATATTATATCTTTGATTTCAGCTAAACGCCTGGACTTGTATCAGATCTTGGCACCAAATGCCTACTCTTACAGAGAAGAATTCATCCCAGTCATTAAGAAAGCTGTGCAGTCTCAAGTTCATGAAGTGAGTAGTTGTTGTAAGTAGATATCATAAAGCCTCCTAACTATGTGCGTGAGAACATTTAATTTCAACTACAGCACGCAAATAAAAGTTTTATACTGGATTGACACTACAAGCTTTAGCATCAGTATTTTACCCATCATGGTGGCTCAAAATGACATCTAGATTTCTTCACTTGGACAGTATGAGTTACACGCACAAACACCCTTCTTAGATTATATCAGTGGAATATTTCCTCCTCTTTCATGCACAACATTTTGCTCACTTCTTTATGACAGTGTATGCCACACTGTTGCTATCAGTCATAATTACATGTTTTGTCACTAGTTTTTCAAGTGTATCCATATACATAAACAAAATTGCTAAGACCTCCCGAAATGTATATGTGTACTTTTTTTAAGGTAAGGAAACAACAGCCATCGAAGCAGTAGCACTGTGAAAAAGTAACCTATTTATATTTTATTCAACCTGTATTTGCCGAAGTTGAATGTACATTTTCATTTTGACCCACAGAAAGCAATGGTGCAGTTTCCCTGGCATGATGGCTCTCTAAAAAATCTTCATGTTGACATGACCCAGCTGTTTGAGTACCAAAAACAACTGAGTGATGCAGTGATGCTGTTTGAGAGGAGGGTTGACTGGTTGGCCTCAGGGAGCCGAAGAATCTTTGGGGCTGTCACAGAGCGCAAGTGAGTTTTATTCCTCTTAGAAATGCCCTCGTGACTGGGGTGTCAGTATTATCCTTCCCAGTACATACACAGGTGTTTCTTTTGACTGTCAGATAGATGAAATAATGCACAAATGACTTTTGCCAGATGTTTGCCACATAAGCTGACGATGTCTGTTTCTTGCTTACATGTACCAAATGGATCTTTGATCTAGATGATCCTTCTTGTAGCAGCCTCTAAGTTCCAATTCCCAGGGTTAAACTGAAGCTAATATTATAGGATATCCCATGGCATGAGGAGAAGCATTATTAAAGCCTTGCTTAGGTTAATGATAGAGCAGACATATTTCCTTGTAAAGTGACTTGGGATTAGCAATGATAATTATCAAAGTTGTGAGAATTCCTGTCTTGTCAGTCATACTTAAGCTGGAAGAGTTCATAAGTATGTAAATTAAGGAAGGTTTGGAGATATTAATTTCCAGGGATGTTTGGCTGCTTTGCCTGTTAATATTTAAGAATCAGATCGTGTGCCATAGAAAGAAGTAAGCCGTGTAGAAAAGTGCAGATACACAGTGGAAAATTTAACCCTCGTTTGTAGAAATACATTTTTGCTCATGTGACAAAGAATGACACGCTTTGTTTTATTCCTCTAATCAGTGTGGTGATACTGGTTGATACATCTGTGAGTAACATCAAATACCTGGTTCACATCCAGCACTCACTTAGACTTCTGATGGAAGAGCAGATAGCCAACAAGGATTACTTCAACATAATAGCGTATGTATCAAGAGAGCTTACTGTGTATCTTCAAGAATGCTTCATGTGAGAAATATTTTCTTCTGTCCTGCACTGGCCGTACATTACTTAGAATGCTTCAAATTATTGATTCAGTCAAGTGGATTGTCAAGTGGACAAAGTCTTGAATGGTGTCATTGCCTTCCCCCTGCACCTCCTTGTCTTTTGTTGATGTCTCCAGATGTTAATGTATAGGTGCTATCCATAAATGACACATGGTATAATATTGCAATAGATAATCTGCTGTGAGCAGGTGGTGTGACAAAGAACTCTTACTGCTGTGTAACCACACAATGATATTATCTTTCAACTTAGGTTTGGGAGCAAGTCAAGACAATGGATGCCAACTATGGTGCGACCAACAGCTGAAAATTTGCAGAAGGCGTGGAAGTAAGTGTTACCTGCTACTAGAAAAAATAAAACAAAAACTTGGTTCATTTCTTTTTTTTTTACATCTCTGTGACAAAAGCAGGGAATTATTTCATCATTAGATTTATTATAGTGTTAAGTCTTAAGCATATTAGAAAAATAAAATTAACTTTTTTAATAGCGGTATATCAAGTCATCTATACCAAACATCCATATATGCACTTTTGCATGACAGCACCAAATGTTTCATATGTACACAGTGGAAAAATCATAGCTGAAACTGTGCACACGTTTTAGTATGCTTCACAGGTATGATTCATGATTTATTGATACAGCTACAGTACTATGAATGCATCTTATGTTGCTTTTTATTTTATTCCAGGTGGGTGCTTGAGCTCCAGTGTGGAGGTAGTCGCAACTTTCTGTCTGCCTACAGAGCAGCTGTTGAGAATGATGAGGAAAATAAACATCACATCAGTGAGTAAACACAAGATGAATAATATGTATGTTTTGGCCTTTGAATCCCACCAATTTTGGATAATTATCAGATACAACCGTATAAGTGTTCCACCTATCTATATGCATGTGAACATTAGTAGATGATATCAGCAAATCATGTTTTAAAAAGCATGATCAGCTTTTCCAAAACTATTGATTTTGTGCATGACATAATGAGAAACTTGGTCCTCTGTCTATAGCTTCAATCTAAAATTGATTAATTGTTATTTCCTCATCTGATACTGGGCAGGTAAATCATGGCACACTGGTTACCACAGTTGCAGTGCTTATTTGTGACACTTCATTATGACTAATTAAAGTCTCATTTGTGATACATGATAGCATTTGCACAAGAGATATTCACATGGATACATGGACTAGCTACATTGTTCTGTTTCTGCCATGGTCTAACTGGTAGAAAGTACTCCAAGCTGGGCAGAGATTAGAGAGAAAGATTTGACTTCAAGTAATCTGTCTCAGATCTTAACCCGTATTGCATACAAGCAGGCTGCATTCAACCAGCATGAGCATGAAGCATATAAGTTAGACCTGGGTTGAATCAAGGCATTCTTTAGACACCGTGGTGAACATCATAGGTATAATGTGATTGTGAAATGAGATGACCATCTACAGGAAGCCCATGTCACTCAGTTCCACATCTGGAGGGTTTAATGATCCATTCCTAGGTCCACAGGTGAGAGGGCTCACTCACATGTTATCAACTCATTTTCACATGTCCCTGTTAATGTCAATTTTTATTCTAGTCCTCCTTACCACAGAAGTTTGTCAATATATCTCATAAATGTCCAGCTGTCCCAGTTACATCATACTGTATTCAGTGCCATCCCTCTCATTTCCAGTCGTACAAGGTGCGTACCTGTTCACCAGCGGGGTTCCTGACCAGGTGCCTGAAGTTGTCACTGGATATATTGAGGAAGCAAGCTCAGGAAGAGGTGTCAGGCTGCACACTATTCTCTTCAATGTGGATGACTATGATGCAAATGGTGCCATACCAGGCCGTTATGCTAACATCACAAGAACAGCAGAGTGCTTGAGAAATATGGCTCACATAAGTGGAGGAAGGTTCCACTGGTTTAGGGAGACAGGTAAGAGCATTTTCAGTATATTTAAACCACATATTTACCCAGTTTTCATAGACTAACTGAATAGCTGTGTGGGAATGAAAAAAGATATTAAATGTCAGTGTATTGAAGAGCACAACTCTTTTGTACAAATGAGTTGCTTTTTAAGACAGCATTGATCTGTCTGAACAAGAAGACATCTTTTGTTAGGAGACAAATATTTCATTGTCATTCACTTCTTTGTATGTCTTAACTGGGTTGACCAGATCACATTTAAAGTATTCCATATTGTTGCATCTTAACACTTAAACTTGCAGTAATCACTGATTAGAGTGAATGAAGACTGTGTGTATGTAATTTGCTATAATTGCGGTTTTGTTGTCTCAGAACTATTTAAGGTGTATTGTGCCGTGAAATAACTCATGTTGCTTTCTCACATGTTTGGTTGTTTGAGGCTTTGCTATCACGCTATTCGTTTTTCTTAATTTTCTGACACAGGTCATCAGCAATCACAATTTGGGTTTGGTAGAGCTGGTCAGTTTTGAATTTTTTGGCATTTTTGATGTTGTCTCATTTAATTTCCAGTTCATAGAACTTTGGCAGCAAGAGATAATCAACAACCTTTCATTTTCTTAGAAGGGACTGGACACAACAAATTATTTTGGGAAATTAGGTTGTGATTTACAGATATGATATCTAGATTTAGGCTCTTTAGTTGCTGGAATTTTGTTAAGATCACCATTTTGTTTTATGTGTTTTATGTTGCTGTATTTTGCTGAATGTGGTTTAAGCCTGTTCAGTGCATGTTTAAAGTAGGACATGTACATCAAAAATAATTTTCCGATTTTCAGTACTTTTTCTCTCTAAAAATTATCTATAGTGCCCACCGAGTCAATTTTGTGAAGAAAGAGCATCGTTCTGTTACCGTGCGCATATGTAATATGACGCAATAAGGAGAGCTAGAGTTACCGGATTTGGCCCTTGCGTCCAGAATTATTCCCCTTCCCTGATCAGCAGAAGCCTGTGGCAAAAACGCTGACATCACTAACGTTCCAGCAGCTACATCCACCTCTATCTGACAGTGTATTATTCAGCTTTTAATTATGGTTCTGGTATTTCAAATTCAAATGTAAAGTTTGATAGTGTAAGCCAGAAAAAGTATTCTGCATTTTTATTGCCTCAGCATGATTTTGTTTGGCATATCTACTGTTCACAGAGGATTTAAAACTTTCATACCAACATGCTGTCATCTGTCTGCAGAGCACTGGCTAGACAGCTTGGCCATGTGGCTGGCACGTATTTGATGTAAGCTTATGGCCGCCACGCGTGCAATGGTTGTAACAATTCGGACTTTGGATAATGTAATCCTGTGGGTTGTCTAGGGCCAGCAGAGACGTTATATCATTATGACAGACACTTGAAAGACTGTTTTATTGGAATAATAGGATATCTTATGATTTAATATGGTCTATAGGACGGTGCAGTCTTCCTTAAAGTACACTCAGACACGCTGTATACAAAATTCACAGGGCCGTTCAGTATTAACCCCTTCGTTACATCATGTTTTCCAAGTGCTGATCTCACCTGTACATATGAACTCTCCAGACGATTATAAGACAAATGGACCCTCTGATAGGTAGACAGGAATGCTATTTCCAGGATGTTCTGATACACATAAGAGCTGTTTGTAACAAGGATAAGAACGCACATATATGTCTGAAGTAGTGAATGGCTTAAGCATACTAAATGTTATCCTCAGGAATGATTGAACTCAGAGGTCACAGTGAAATTTGCAGAGTGTTTTGAAATAGTGTTTAAGGGAACTTTGTACTGGATTTTATTTCATGTGATCATGGCTGATTGTAATGAGCAAATTTGCATTTAACTCTGGGGAGTTTGAATGATTTCTTTCCAATTTTTGTTACCCTCAGTTTGTTTTCCAGAGTTTAAAGAGTCAGCATGGAAAATGTGTAGTTGCAAATATAACTTATGTTTTTTATTTTAATTGTCTGCTTGATGTGACCAGATTTCTGGGGTTTTGTGAAGTAAGCTTTGTCAGTATTACATTTTCTTCTTTTTCTCTGCAAAATGATACATTTAATTTGTGGATCTTATGGGTCACTGAAAATATAAACTTAAAATTTGACTCTGTAATTTTGCATGAGCTGCTTTTCTTTTTGTCAGTTTTGGCTTTATATTTGTTCTTCAGAAGATATTGTATGTTTTAAGTTAGATTCAACAGTTAGGCATTTATGAAATATATCACACAAAAGTTTTGAATGTCAAATATTCCTTTCCTAAACTCAATGTTTGTGTCCAAAAATTTATATAAATTTAGCAGTATCAAACAGCATACAATGCAAACACACAGAGTGTTTTTTTTTGTTTTGTTAATAACCACAAGGATTGTCACTAACATTTACTAACAAAACATGCTGTACAAAGTCAGCTCCACTTAATCACAAACCAAATAATTGCAATCTCTGCTTAACTGCAACATTTTTCATCTTTATGGTACAATTTTATATAAAAGTCATGAGACAATCACACCTTCTTTTAATTGCAACTTTTCCCATGCTCCCAAGGAGTTGCAGTTAAACAGAGTAGACATTATGTATATATCATCATATATCTCTTGAGATTCTTTCAGACAGTGTCCATATAGTGAGGCACCTGTGATATGCAAGGAAACCTCATGATCTTATCACTAGTTATGTTTCTTTCAGGTATCATTGAGAATGATGACATTCAGTTTATAAACTCAGAGATTGACAAGGCCCTGAACTTTTCTCGCAAGTGTGCCATGTTGGTGGAATCGGTCAAAAAGAAATACAGGAACAGATTTGTAAGTTAATTTGCTTGGATTTTTGAAAGTAGACTTTGTGATGGAATTTGGCTTCATTAAAGGCAAGAGGCAGCAACTCTCATTACCACCAAAAATACTTAGCGCTTCCAGCAGTTTAATCACAGATGAAAAACTTTGGGTATACAGTATTAGATTCTGAGTGATCTCCAAAATCTATATGAAAACTTAATCCTCTTTGATCTTATTCTAACAATGAGACGATTTGTGTACAAATTCAGTGCAACTGTGGTCTTCTAGATGTCCTGTATAGAACATTTAGACCTGCAGCAAGGGTTAAGGTAACAAGCCGATACACCTATACTTGCAGCTTCAAAATGCCAGAGGGAACAAACAGAATTGTATCTTACAGGTTAGCATATGCAACAGATGGTTTTTGCCACCAAACTGGGCAGAAAATGAGCATGATTTATTCATTAGAGGGATGGAAATCTTTAATGCTCCAAGGCCCTGGTAGGAATAGGAAGGACTTTTGAAAGAGTAAAATAAGGAGATGGTTTTAAACTGTTATATATAAGTTTAGATCTGTGCACATATTAATTGTTTTAAACTGTTGTATATAAGTTTAGATATTGTTTTAAACTGTTGTATATAAGTTTAGATCTGTACACATATTAATTGTTTTAAACTGATGTATATAAGTTTAGATCTGTGCACATATTAACATCTGTATAATTCATGATGCTTCAACAGTTGCACCATCCAGAAATGAAAGCCATCCAGAGCAGGTTGTCTCAGAGACACATGCATTGCATACCACAGCCTGAAGTACCAGAGCCATTTACGGCTTTGCCAGCACCACCACCACCACCTGATGCTCCACCAAGATACTCTGGCTATGGAAGTTCAAGTAAACAAGTAAGTATGCCAAGTTTTACTTTGCCAGTATAGACAAAAAAATTGCTATTTTTTCTGCCTTGAGATGTTGAAAATATGTCACTCGATAGGACTGGCTTAAACATTAAGGAATTGAAATATCAGAGGGAAAGTTAAAAATAAGTAAACAAAAGAAATCTTAGAATCAGGTCATGGAAAAGCATGAAATGAATCATGTATTTATGATGTGAGGTGTTTATGGTAAATCTTTGACATTTACTTGCTGTTCAGATGTAAAATGTGTAATTTTCATAATTGCTATAGGATCAGCTTGTTTTCAACTGATGTCATGCATTTAGCCTGGCAAAAGCACCCAGTGGTGTCAGTGCATTATGGCATGTGGTCACCTTGCTGGGTGACATGGCATGTGAATGCATTGATATCAGATGGTCTTGTCCATCATGAGTTTCTTTAGTGAGTGAAGTCAACATTCGCATTACGTGTAGATATTAGAATGACTACATTCACATCTTGTACTAGAAAGGTAAACAATTCATCAAGGGTATTTGTGGGCTTTTATAAACTGGCTTTCATCAACTCTAGGGCCTGATCTCTGTGTATTTTATTGCAGAGTGGAGGCTCTCCAGATCGCACAACTCACAGGGCAATCTCCTGGAGACCATCAAGTGCTTCTAGTGCATCCAGCTCAAAAGATGGAAAACAAGGACCAAGACGTAAGTGTGCAGTGAACAATAGAGAAGGAGAAAGACCTCCTGATCAATACTTTTTGGTAAAGATCTTATACCCACTTTAATAATAGGTCAGTTGTATTTCTATGTTCGTGCGTGTGATCATTATCAACATAGTTATGGTCCTTTGGTTCTAAGTTATCAGTTTCCAACCTCCTTGAATAGTGCATGACCATATGACCATGATAGAATGATGCATGCAGTCTCAAAATAAGTATTCCTTAAATGAAGAAATCATTGGCAGTTTATGAAATTTATTTACTAGACTATCATTTTTCAATTGAAAACACTTTCTCTTGAATTTTGCTTAACAAAACTGGATTGCTGAAGGACCCTAATGTCGCCTTTAAACGTTTGGTCTTCAGCAGTAAGTTAACTAATCCTCAATAAGGAGGTTATCAGATTAAGAGCAGACCACTGCTAACAAAATGTAAATGTTATAAATAGAAGGAGATTGAAATTAGAAATGAATATGATATAATATATTGTATATATAGGAGTGGTATTAACACTAGTGGTGCTAGCTGACCACGTGCTATGCAGCTCGCTGGCTGTGTGATCTAGTTTTATCAATATTAAAGTGGATCACCGCATCTTGTCTGACGTTAAGACCCATTGCCAGGATACATGGTTGCATAAATATGATCGCCGCAGGTAGAGGTTGGTTGAGTGATATGTATTTATACTATTGCCGCACTGAACGGTAGCGAGAGCACAGTAGTATATATACTATCACCGCATCCTGAGGGTTAAGATGTATTTTTTATTATTGCAGCATTGCTTCGCCAGAGGCCCACTTCAGCCCATGACCCAATGCAGAGGGTTAAAGCTTCTCGTCGCACAACAAGCCATGTGACAACGCAGCACTTCTTCTTGGAAGACAAGAAGCATGATACAGGTAACTTAAGTATCTTCTTTTGTAGTGATTGAGTGGAGAAGAAGACGGAAAGAATGCAAAAGAAAAGATAGAACATTATTAGATCAGCTACAGGAGAGGTAAAACATCCTGACAGCTGTGCCCAAAATTTCAGAATTTTTGCTTCATGTTGCACTGTTATAGAAAATGAAGTGGAAAACACTTCATATCATGAACTGATCAGATGGTGAGACTACTAATGCAGGCCTTCTACTGTGTATCATTCATACAGACTGTGATTTTCATAAGAATGTCATGGAAGTTACTGAGCAAGACTACTTCCCAAGAGATGTTCATAGTGAAAACTTGATTCTTTCTCAGGCACCCTTATGAAGTTGCAAGGACAGAAATCTGCAAGAAAACAAGTTCCTCACATTACCATTCCAGAACAAGAGGATTCTATCACAACTAAAGAGGTGTGTGTGTGCTGGTAGTGATCTTATCTCATAGTTTTAATGTTTGGTTATTTTCCTTCGATAAATCTCTAAAAATGTAATAAATGTCTGAAGATGATTATATCTGCAGTCATTGTTAAGAAATGAAAGCTGATCCAGCAGGCTTAGCAGATCCCTTGGAGGGAGGTTGAATGGAGGACTAGGCAGGGAGATGAAGGATGTGAGATAAGTTAGATGTATAATAGCTCTAGCATTATTATTCATGGTATATTGTTTAAAACCATGTACGTTATTCCAGAGCGTCTTAATCATCCTTCCTGTCATGCATTATAGAGTTATTTTAAATATATTGATTCTTTAAAAGTTTAAATTTCAATACATATGCAGGTCTAGCAATTTATTTGAGAGGGTGCTTCCAAAAACCTGAGAATGATTAATTCTGCTTTCCATTTTTAACTTCTTCGTTATAGTTAACTTGTTTATGTGTTTGGTCTGTACATCAGCACCTAACAACAGAGTCATCCATGTTTTTGTATGTGCTTCATCACTTTTGTCTTTCATTTGTACCCTCAGTGGTTGCGGGTTTACAGTCTGAACAAGCTGAAACTAGATCTGAACAAAATGGTTTCGGGTCCTGACTGTAAACATGAAGAGAAAAATGTGAAGATTCTGCAGAAGAATATCACAGCCAAAGTGTAAGTTGTTTGTTCACACCTTGATTATCTTGCACGTCCACAGTTATTATTAAAAGTTTTCCCCCACAGATAGAAACCTTCACATTCACATTCTTAAGAATCCATTTAAAAAACATCACTAAGTTGCTAAAGTGACATTGGTGCTAATCAGCAAACAATTATGGTAAAATGCTGACACTGATAAGTGGAGGGAAAGTGTTTAAAGCAATGCCTTAATTTGAAAGACATTTCTTAAATGATATTAGGAAAGATTATACTGTCAAAGACAGTTTATTTTTTTTTATTCTGTGCCTTGCAAAATGGTGAATTAAAGTGGATTCTCTTTGCTCTGAGTTAAACAAGTTTAACAAGTTTATTTCGAATAAGCCCAGACCACAGCCGTGGCACATGGGCATCTGGTGGTAATGACAATTGCATTGAAGAGCTGCGAATAATAATACTTATTACTCCTTGCTAAAATGTTTTATCATAATAATGTTTAAATATCCTTTCAAGTCATAAGCTTGAGGACCACACTGATGGCTCTGAATCACGTTGTTCATATGATAAGAAAAGCAAATGATGAGATTTTTGACATTTGATCCCGCAGTTATCCTGATGTATTCCCCACGGTGAATGTGAAAGGCACCATGAAGTACATGCAGCTGCTGCCTCATGAACTCAATGATTATGAAGTCCAGCTGGTCAAAGTTCTCAGGAGATATTTGAAACGCCTGCAGTGGCTGTTGAGTGGTATGTATGGTTCATGCATTTTGTCAAACAACCCATTGTGACTAATACATTTAAACAGTTCATAACCATGTTCTGTTTCATGGAATACAGCGGTAAACTACATGGTAGTATCTTTTGTTTTAAGACTGCAGGAGTCAGAATTGCGGAGAATCACTGTAGCCAGTGCATGATGACTGCATGAAATACACGTCTGGAGAGTGAGAGCGATTACTTTACAAGCACCATAATTTTCATTAAGTATTACAATAAGGCACTGAAATTTTTTTTCCATACTGTACATACAACTTGGCTTTCACAGAAATTAGTAATAGACTTAAAAAGGAAAAATATGTTGCCTGCCTTTTTTTTTTGTTTATGTCAAGAGCTGTTATGTGATCCGTTCAGTATTTATTTTGTGTTGCGGCTTTTTTTTGTTTTGTTTCATAAAATACTGTTAAACATTCATTTTAAACTGTCTATTTTGATAAAATAGCAAGAAGCATATCAGGGAATAGATTATTATGCTAAGAAGCACATAGTAACCTTCTGAACATTGTATTTTATATGTGTTTGCAGGAAGTCGTCGAGTGTTTGGCACTATTGTCCACAAACAAGTAGCCATTTTGATTGACACATCTGGCTCCATGGAGCCCAGGATGGAGGAACTTAAGAAGGAACTTGCATCTCTTGTGTGGGATCAACTGCATAAACAGAGCATTCAGTACGTTTGGGGAAACTAATAATAACTAATAATTATGATGATGCAGTTCGTAAGTCTTGTATCCAAGCTCGCTCATATGACTTCATAACATCATTACCCTACCAGGTCTGATTGTTCTAGGACTTTCTCAACTCCCAGGAGAGCATACAGTGCCACTGCCAATCACAGGTGCTGATCAATAAAATTTCGACAGACTCTTCCACTACTTTTAGCCAGGTATCCATTTTCCGATTGGTGGACTGAGGAAAGTGTGAATGTAATGCTTTCCCAAGATGGTTATAATTGAACCCATGACTTTTAGATCATGAGTCCAGTGCCAGTAATGATCTAAAAGGATGATGTACTATTTCCATGTGCAGTGTGAATGGTGTTTCAGTTATCTACTGTGATGGTTCATTTGTGATCATGAATGGTTTTGGTCCTCAGTGCAATGAAAATATCAGACAAGATATTTAACATTCCATGAGTCCACTAGTTTTCTTTCTATGTGTTAGTAAATATTTCAGTGACATTTTTCCATTGTTTCTATTTAGATTTAACCTCATTCGATTCTCTGGCTCCTGCACTGTGTGGAAAGATGCCGTTCAGAAGCCAACAGAGAACAACTGTCATGATGCTATCAGATGGGTGTCACATCTGGTTGCTGGTGGCAACACCTGTACACTTGAGGCTCTCCAGGTAATTTTCTTGCAGGTGCTGTTTAAGGACATACCCTATCATGAATTCATATGCTGAGTGCGTGCTTTTTTATTTCAATGTGAAACTTGAAGGCCCTCTTTTTCTGGAACATGTTGAATCTATGTTGATCATTTAATACAGAATAACTAGATCTTATTGTACCAGGTATTGACATGATTTGTGTGAGCACCATTTAAGGACTGCATTTGTACACATGGCACTGCATTGAATTTTTGTATTGTCCCTTTCTTTGGCCTTATCAATGCTAGGATGTACAGTATATCCTTTTCAGCAGCAGTGGTAAATTAATTATGCAACGAGACAAACTCGCAAGATGGTAGCAAAGTTGTATCTAAAACATTATCAAGGGTCTGAAAAGTGACTTCTTTTGTTGCTTGACTGGAATGTCTTTGCTTTGTTCAGGCACAACTGTTGTAAATTACATTTAAAGTGTTTCTGATATACACAGTCCACTGAAGTATAGGAGGCAGTAAATCATAAATGGGTGTTACATGTCATTAGATCTTCTTCACAATTATATCTTCCTCAGCTGGCATTCCGGGATCCTGACATAGATGCTATCTACCTGTTGACAGATGGCAAACCAGATACAAGCACATCTCTAGTGTTGAGGGAAGTGGCGAGGATGAATGAGAAGAGAAATGTCAGTGTTAACACCATCTCTTTCAACTGTACAGACAGGTAAGGAGGGTGAATGATACGTTGCTAGGTGATTGATTTGCAAGATTGCATGTTTGGCGGACTGAGTGTGAGATTGCAAGACAGCATTCATTCATTCACTTTGTATGTCATACAAGTATAACATTGTAATCCTTACTGGCAGTTTTCTATGATTTTCCCACAGAGTGCTTGGGTTAAGGTTAGGGGCAGCACTAGCTGAGAGAGTTCCAAGATATTGCCATTGAAGTTTTAATAAACATGATGTAGTAAAGGGGTTTTAGAACTATTTTATCAACATTACATGGAATCTGCCATCTTAATATCTTCCAGTTTATCTGTCTGTGTGCTTTATTTAGTGTACTTCATTAGAAATTATAATGTCTCTCATACATAGTCTTTCTTATTCTTCAAATTAATTTTCACATCAGTGAATGTTACTTATTTCTTCTTGTGTATTTTAGCACTGCCAACAATTTCTTGAGACTGCTGGCAACAGAGACAGGAGGACGGTACCACCGCATTCATGATGACTTTGATGCACATCTGTTTGTGCATAAGTTGTTGTCTGAGGGTTTCAGTGACAGTGAGGTTAGTGTGCGAAGTTAGGAGGGAAAATTTAGCTGAGGCTTAGCATGTCATTCTTTTGTTATGACATTGGTAGTGACTTCACTTGATCAGCTGGAAATAGGAAGAGATTAAAGTTCTCTGTCAGAGTATTATTCTGTCATTTTAAAGCTGTGTTGCTTAATTTCCTTATTATTTTAGTTTTACATGTCCTGTTTTCTGTGTTATGGGTGTTTTGCATGAAAATGACTGTGATTTTTTAAAAATTTCAGTACCCTCATCTTCCTACATTTGAGGGGGATGATCTACGCAAACTTGGAAATGAAATCTCCCATGCCCGCAAGTTTCTGCAGCAAGCAAGGGTTTACAAGTAAGCAGCACTCATGTTTCGTATTAATAATTGAACTAGTATTACAGAGATACCTCCCTGTCATGTTGATCCCAAGTGATCTCATGATTCAAATTGATTTTAAATTTTCAGTTTAATGTGTAAGAATATTTTCATGAATAATCTTGCATTGAAGCCTGGGCCTGAGTGTCTGATATATTTTGAAATATAGAAGTCTCCATATGAACTATTGTCATTTCTTCACATTCTTGGAAAGCTCCATGGGTAGCCAGGTTTTTCTTATCCTGAGTTAACTTCAACTGTTGTAAAGTGAAAGTCGGCTCCACAACTCCACTAAATTCAACATCACTAAATTTATTTGCATCTTTGGTACCATTGTGGGAAATGTAATGATCAACTCTATACACTCACTGACCGACCCTAGCATGTAGTAAGTTATGTAAGAGATGGTAATCTGTTGTAACTGGTTATGTTCGCCAAGTGTATGGAACGGACCTCTGTTACATAGTGCTACATGTGTTAAAGCTTAACTAGGTGTGTTTCACCTCTCTTGTTTAAGTTGTAGAGCAGACTAGAAATATGCATTTTCTGTTGAATCAGTGCAAGTCAAACTAAGAGCAACATCTCACTGTTGTGTTTTTATAATTCTATGGCTTGCTGGATTGATTTTCTCTTGAAATCAGCTAGCAGGATGAAAGTATCAGACAGATGTCAAAAATTTGATGAACAATTGAAGAGCATTTTTCCAAACCTCAGTAATTTCACTTTCGTTGAAAAATGAGTTGGTGGTGTTCTCAAACATGCATTTCTAAGTTAATTCATTTAAAACTTAATTGAGCTCAAAATCTGCACTCCTTTAAATTTTACGTCATTCAGCAGTAGGTAAAAATACATGTGTGAAGAGTATTAATATTAATTTTATTTCCCTTTATTTCAAAAATATTCAGAGACCACATACAGAGTTTGGAAAATCGCTCTTCAATTGACATGTAAACACTATAACAGTATCCACACCACACAAGTTTGACAACCACTTGTTCAATATCCCTCAACTGTAGAACATACAAAAATTCCTTCACCATGGTGCAATACTTCTAAGTCAGACTTTAAAGTTCACTGGAATCAGTACTGTCTTTTATTGGAGGGTAGTAATGATTAAACAGCTTTTTGCCCAGGGTTTTTAATAGCATGTTAAGGAAAATAATAGGTTTATCTTTCTTCAACCACAGAATAGATGCAGTTATGCATTTCACAAGACTGATCTGAATTTGTTTTAAACCTCTTTTATTAGGGAGAACATAATGCTATCAGCATTGTGGCTGATGTTTATGATGGAAATAGTTAACTGAAAGGACGTCAATGTTACTTCACATTATACATTTGATTTTAAAGTTACATACAGATTTTTTTGGTGCATGCAATCACGCCATCCTTACATGTACATGAGTTGCAGTTGTCTGGGGCATTGAAGAAGTCACCTGAATTGTAGGTTTTGCCAGTGAATGCATCGAAACATCGACTTTGTGGCTGGCAGGCCATTTCAGTGCATGAGATGACAGAGTTAAAGCAGTTGCATGTATTGCATCCATCAGCTGCCATGAATGTGTCTCCTCCCCTGTACACCTTCCCGGTAGCTGGGTCAGTGCATGTTCCAGTACTCAGGCATGCCATGAGGGTGCACAGAGGCACTCCATTGTGACACACACAGGTGTTGCATCCATCTGCAGATTTGAAGCTTTCCCCATCCGCATAAGTCTTGGTGACTCCCGCAATTGTTTGGGTGCAGGATTTCAGGAGTGTAGCTGTGGTTACAGATTGGCACAACATCTTGGTGCACACCACACCAATAGCTCCACACACACATTCATTGCAGCCGTCAGTGGACATGAACTTGTCGTTGATGTTGTAATCCTTGCCATTGTAGGTGCAGGCGAGAACACCTGAAACATGCCAGTTTGTTTTTAGAGATAAATATACTCAAAGCAACGTGACACTTCGGGATTCAGAAATAAATCTGATGAACTTACAGGTAGAGACAAAAGAATAAATTATAATAGATGTTTAAGAGACTGGAAAATAAATAAGAATAGGTTATAACTGAAGATCTAAGAATAAATGGAGACTTACAGACATAAATATGATGAGCTTACAGATAAATACAGAGATTTAGAGACCAGAGAATAAATATTATGAGCCTTGAGGAATAGACTAAATTATAAATACAGAGACTTAAGAGACTGAGGAATAGATATTATGAGCTTACAGGAGGAGACTAAGGTATATAATCAGAGATTTAGAGACCAAAGAATAAATATGATGAGCTTAGAAGAACAGACTAAATTATAGAGACCTCAGAAACTAAAGAATAAATATGATGAGCTTACAGGAGGAGACTAATGTATGTAAACAGAGATTCAGAGACCAAAGACTAAATATGATGAGCTCAGAGAAGGAGACTAAATTATAAATATAGAGACTTTTGAGACTAAAGAATGAATATGATGAGCTAAGAGGAACGGAGTAGATTATACATAAAGAGATTTAGAAACTAAAGAATAAATATGATGAGTTTACAGGAGGCAACTGAAATGAATAAATGTAGTGTGTTGCAAGTGAAAACGTGCATAATTTAAATGTAAGAGGAATGTGTAAAATGAAAAAAGTGCTGGGAGCAGCACAAGAGGGCTGAATGAGAGAAAAACAGGAGAGAGGGATAGATGTTCATGAAGATAGATTAAAAGAGAATTCCTTTCAACATTTTTAATAATAAGTGACGAATTTATACTAAACTGCATTTATTTTACATCACAGAGATCATATATTTTGTATATATATATAGAATACACAAACACACACACAGAGTATGTGCAGAGATATGTAGATATTTGTGTATGAAATGCTATTTTCAGTATGATATAATGAAAGATTAAAAAAAAAAAATGAAAAAAATAGACAAATAAATGTCAGAAATACTCACCTGATCCCAAAACCCCTATCATAAAGCACAGAATTACAGCAGAAGTTTCCATGATTTGTTGGTGTGTCGTGTCACTGTTTACAACAGTTCCAGAGCTGTACTCAGTATAAAATAAAGTCTATACTAGTACATGTATATGGGGCTCTAAGGTATGTTACCTATTGCCACTGTAATGGATTGTATAACATCTTATCTTGACTAGATTAGCCTGATTTACAGTGGACAATAGTGACCATTTATGCTACAAAGATCACCACATGACAACTTCTCACATGTGACCTGTCTTGAAAAACTGAGGCTTGAGTTGAAAATAAGTTTGCTTCTGTAGGTATGGAACTGAAGGGAAATGTTTAGACCAGCCTTAACATTTTGTAGTGTTTAATGTGTAGGACTGAGGTGTTCCGATGCAAGTGTTTGATACATGTATGTGGTAGTCGCTGCTAGTTTCATGGGTCAGAACACAAGTACTTTCAGGCCATTGGCAGTCTGGAGCAGAACTATTTACTCAAATGAGAAATAGGAATGGGAGTATATGAAATGTGATATTTATCCAACTCCTCATCACACCACAAGTTATCAGCTACTTTTCCTTATACTACAGTATTTTGTTTTGGTCTGTCAGAAAACTTGGATCATTTGTTTTGTGATCTATACAGTTATTATTGTTACTACATCACTATGAATTGTAACTGTGGAATTTCACTTAGATTCCCCCCATTTATCCTTTTTTTTCTTCTTTTTAAACAGAAGTCTGTATAAAGAAAAGGCAGCACAAGGTGCAGAGAAACCACCAACTGGTAAAGGTAAGTAAAGAAAAGATCCTATTCATATAACTACCTCTAATATCAAGCATGGTAGACCATGTTACCAGAGAACCGTATTAATCATAACTAGATATTGGAATTTAGTCAAAACACAATATAGAAATTTATATGCCAGGGGACTTGATATTTTGTTTTCTTAAGTTGGGAGGGCATTTTTACGCTTCAAGACGAGAGGCTATGAAAGGTGATAGCAATTTTCAGATGATAAGCTATTTAGGAATTTGAGCTGAGATAGAAATTGAATAATATTTGTACGTTGATAGAGGTGTTATCTCTGTAAAAGCAACATGTTCCTGTATTACTATTAGGTATGGTTTGATATATATCTTGATAATAATACTCTTATGTTGCTCAGACAGTACGTCAGACATTATCCACAAAGAGTAACAGACATAGCAGAAATTTTTGGAGAACAAAATTAAATCCTGAAACATAGCATCTTTTAATAAAGGAGCAACCAGAAAGAATAAATAAAAAATTTCAGTTTTGAACCGAGATACATATTATAACATAATGTCCGAAAATTTTGCCTTGGCTTGGCACCATCCCTCGAGTAACTCAGCAGTCACTGGAAATGATAATTATTTTTACAGAGCACACAAAAAACTGAGGGACTCTGATGCAGACTTATGATCATTCAAATTTCACATTTTGTGTTTGTTGTTTGCAGGTCTGACACCATTTATTGTGGGCCGACCAAGACCAGTATCAGCAACCAAATCATAGAAGTATAGACATTAGGGTTTAACCGTCCATCTCATAACCACCTGGAGGCTCAGGACTGCCTAGCTTGTGGTCACACTGTGACAGAGAAGGAGTGACATTCTGAAGAATAGAAGAATGATCTGCCAAAAGCCTCTTATCAGTAACATGATTCCTTTATGTTTATGTGTCTGTAAAAAGACATATGGTCAGTTGAAACTTCTGTTCCCTGTGATAGTTGTGATTGTCGTTTGTATGGTAAATGTCTAGTTACGGTGAAAGGTGATTTGCTTTATTATTTCCAATGCACAAAATGTTATTTGTAGCAGCTGAAGATTTTATTTCATAGATCACACTGTAGGTTACTTTTATAGTGTATTTATTATTATTTTAGTCTAAACTCAAAACAGAAGTAAGTCATTCTTGAAAGTGAAGACACATTTCGTTTGGAAGAGGAGGAAAAGTGAGTGTAGGCAACTTTTCATATCAGTTGCTATTATGATCATTATACTTTAATACTGTGGTTGAAAATGTGAAATTTCAAGATAATTTGGAAGTGTTAATGTACAGCATTGTGACTGTTATCTTCCATATGACTGAATATGAACAACTTGTAACACATATATGTTGCAAGAGTGAAAAAAATGTGAGAAAATGCATTGCATAGCCATATTTTTAAATATATCTTACCTATGCTAGAATATTTACCATAAACTCTTGATATATTTAATAAATCAGTGTTTAATAATGCAGTTGTCAGATCTATAGTTCTGGAGTCAGGGTGAGCTGTGAGTTCAAAGTTAATATGAAAATTAGCACTACCCATATAGCATAATCTGGAGACAAGAGCCTTAGTGATAAAGGCTGTGTTGAAATAATGGACGAGTGTATGGAACACTCATAGCGATTTTGCTGTTTTCTCGTTCTGGTCAACTGCTAGGATATATGTCCTTCTCAATGGACATGATGATAGCAGCATTGAAATGCATTTTCTAATTGTGGAGTAGTATCTCCACTGTGATGACTTCTGGAACATACAGGCACCTTGTGCCAGCAACAAGTCCACATGGCAATTCATTAGGCTGGTAATAAGTGGCATCTCAGCCAAGGCGGATGCTTGAAAAGCCATTCTGTAATTCTGTATCAAGATTCAAAACCAGCAGGGACATCTGCTGCGATTTCATCAGTCATAAATTGCCCATGGCATGTAGTATAAATGGTATAGTTGATTGAGTCATGAACTGTTTGGGAATCTGTGCTGAAGTCATGACCTTTGAGAACGTGAATGACCTAGTTTAATCGAGTCAGACATTTGAATTGATCTTAACCCATTTGAAACATCATGTTTTCAAGTGCTGATGTCACCAGATTTCCATGATTTTGTTTAGTCTGTGCATAGGAGTGCTCTATAAGCCTGTCTGTTGGGATGGACAGAAATGTCTTTTGGGTCCATAGGAATGTTAGTTCCAAGACATACTGATACGTCTAAGAGCTGTTTGTTACAAAGGGGAAGGAAATATATGTACCTATATGTAGTGAAGGGCGTAAGTGTCATCATGTATGGTATGTTTCTTGAATGTATGAGATAAATGCATTATCAGGATGCCTATTTACTTTAGTGTCTAATTTTAAGTTTTGTCTCTCACACTAAAATGTTTTTTGGTCATAACTACAAAAATGCATTTTGTATGAGGTTATGTATTGTTGAACTTAAAATTCTACATCATTGTAATTGTATACAGAAAGAAGTTTGACATGGTTTTTAAATGTTTAAAACTTTATAGTAATTGATTTCTCTGCTACATGTCATTGCCTGAGCACAATAACCTAATGACAGATTTTACTGAGAAGCAAATCAGAAACTTCTGAGACACAAAAGAATTAGAATGGTCCTTTAAAAAGGAAGATTTGGAAAACAGCTGGAGATGGACTTCCCAAGTCAGGAATACCTGCCGTTGCCAAATTAACAAACATAAGGTTATTGTTTTTGGGTGATGCTATGCTACAGATATTCTTTTTGGTCTGTGTAGATATGTAAACGACTGGTTTAATGTTACCAAAATTTAAAATTTTATACTGTTCACTAATAACTGTTGTAGAACAGAAATTTCTACTCCTCTAATAAAGCTTGGAGATGTTTTTCGCTACGCTTGAAATTGTTTAGTGTTTGTGTGTGAAACTTATTAAACCCTCACCTTCAGAGAGTGAACAAAGAAATTGTCATTCACATTGCAAAGTGATATATCATCGAGGTAGTAGGGAGAACAACAGAGCATTCTGAAGACTCCGTAATTCTAATTTATTATTATTATAAAGATCAGCATTACTTAGTTTTCAGACGTTTTTATCAGATAAATATGTATCTGATCTTGTCTAGTGCCCAATGATTCTCTATCCCTGAATCAGAAGATGTGGCAAAGATGTGGGTTATGTTTTATGTATTCCTCTCAGATGTTTTACTAATCTAACAAACAATTCTATCCCATAAGAAATAATAAGCTAATGGAAAGAACACATGAATAAAATACTTTAGTGCACCAGAACTCAGTTAACACAATCATTGCATATTTTTCCCTGCTTAGCACTCCATCTGAGGGTCGCAACACCTTTGTTTCTTACAACAGCACTCTAGATAAAACAACCTTTTGATAAAACATCCTCCGCAGCTTAGTGTGAAGGATGGCAGTGTTAGCATTGTTCCACTGTATATTCCCAAAGAAATTATTCCAGCTATTCAAAACTTGAAACATAATGACAAATTGTAACAACTCATGTCATATTAACCTTAAATTGATACAATTTATTGAAATCCAATTCACAATGCTTAATGTATATGATTTAATTGTGCAGCCTTCAGTAAAGCTCTTAAAATGGTAAAAATGTAATCTTCTTAGCTGATGCTGTAAATTTTACAGCATAAAATAAGGCAGTGATATTCTTCCATGTTTACTCCATTTAGACATTCAGTAGTACAATGGATCATTCAGTTTAAATCAACAATACCATTTAAAAATGCATTTCACACTGGACGGGTTATGAAGATATTCATTTTGAAAATAAACAATCAAAGCAACATTATAACGGCAATCATACATGAGCAATCAGCCACACCATTCCATATCAAATCTCCAATCAAATTTCTTACTGCCAAGTAGTATGACTGGATATGCACTACACGGACCAATATGCATTAACACAAGTGTGGCCTCAAAATTTGACCAGACATGAGAAATTGATGGAAACTGAAAATCATATGAAACTTCAAAACACTGTGAGAAAGGTGGCTGTTGGAGTCCTCTTTAACCCATTCCCATGGGCAGCCACTAAGCTACACCAATAATATGCACCAGTTCATTTTTGCAGTGCAGCAGATATCTCAATGGTCTTCACACATAACTCGCCAGGCTGATTATAAGTCATATACAAACATAGCCCATCCTATGCGAAGACTAATGATGTGCTGACTCCGTCACATTATGTAGCAATGTAAGAAATGGTTGAATATGAAAAAATTGTTTTCCCTATGAGATTTCAGTGAACTCTAAGCCTTGATAAGATTAATGGCATCACCCTGTAAAAATGTCATTCTGATAGACCTACTGGTCATTTTTCTATGGGCCTCAAAAGAGAGGCAGATTTTTTATTCAGTCTTTTTTGTACTATTTCATATATACAGAGTTACTTCCCAGCTCAGAGATAAATGAAAATGATTGCCTGATTGTGAGCCTGAGTGGGAAAGATTTTAACTTTTGTAAACTCACGCTTTACTGTGAAAGATCGATGGTTTCAAATAAACCTTTCCCTTTCTTGCACAGATCACAGCAAACCAGTAACACCATTTAACTGGTCATTACCTGGTTCACAATAATGATGGAGGAAAGAAGTTTACCCTTCTCACATAAGAGTTTAAAGATCACAGGAGGTGAAACTGCAATCTGGCAATTAAATTTCACTGACATTCTACAATGAAATCAAGACCGACCAAAATGTTTGGGTATCTTCCCAGTTTCAAAAGTTCAAAGATTTACATTTCAATAATATCACTCCATTTCCTCTTTCTAAAAAAAAATGTTACCCCAAGAGGCAAAATTCAAGCTGGAAAAAATATCACTGAGAACAAAGTATTTGAAAGGTGATATAAATTTCTCTGCTAGGTGAAAGTTTCCAGAAAATTGGCACCCAGACTCTCAATCAACAAATCACATTTAGTAGAGTTTGCAAATTAAAATAAAAACAGATTACAATCCTCTTGGCTCATTCATGATCAAACAATTCAGCTTTTAGCAAGTAAGTCCTGGGTATGCTGAATGAGCTGATCACAGTACTTGGTGCTTCGGTGTTTGTGTTTCACACTCTCCACCTCTTTGATCAAAGTGTGTGGGGCTAGTTCGGCAGCTTTCTTTAACACCTCTGAGGACAAAACAGAAAAGAGTAGATTGCTGATGACATCATGATGTAAGTTAATGCAGCAAAACTGAAGTTTAGTCATGTAGCTTCTCAACTTCTGAACACCAGTTTTATTAAGATTTAAACTTGGCTAATGGTTAACCTTGTACTAATGAAAAAAATCAAGCATTACAAAATTAGCCAAGCACCACTGAACCAGTCTGTCTTCCAATACACCAGTAAAACAGAGTGAAGAATATACAACACTGTGAATAGTAGAAGTGTTCACTACTCAAGCTCATAATTCGTGATGTAGTAAAGTGCCATTACGGAAATGACTACATCACAAGAGGCCATTTCAGGAAAGAAATAACTGCTGAGATCTCTTTCAGAGATATTAAAATTACAGTGGCCACAGTGTTTCTGTCATGAAACTACATGCAAATCACAGATGCCAACTCACCTAATACAGCAACTTGTATTTTGACCTCTGGGTCATCCAGATGGACTAACAAGCCTTGATATATGGCCTCCAGGTGGGCACGATACAAGCTGACATCATAGCCTCCCTCAAAACAGTCAAAGTAGGCCAACAGAGTCTTGGTCATCATCATGCGGATTTCATCACTACTGTCATCTAGACGCTGGAAAAAGATTTGATGAAATCAGTGAAAGTAATTTTGGACCACATGAAAGAGCCTTTTACAGCAATGGAAAGACCTTCATTTCATGTGCGGGCATACAGGAGCTGGTTACCATCAAGTCTTTCCAGTTGAAGTAATTGAAAACAGTTTATAGGTTTACTATTACAAGGACATGAACTTATCTCATGAAACTGTCTATAGGAGATGTACACTTCCATGAGCAATGATCTTGTTTAGTGTACTGTGTGATTCTAATGACTTTGGTCAACATGAGTTTGATGGATGGGTCACCAGTGATAAATAAGCATTTCTACATATTGTAAATTGACTCTTGAAAGCAATCACCAGGCTGATACTGGCTCATCCCATGAGACTTCTGTATTGTTCATATATCCTTATAGACCTGCAATACTGAACTTGAGCTACATACAATCACAGTCCTTGCCACTCAGAGATAGGCAAAATGCAAACTGGGTTATTTTTGTGCTTGCTACAATCCAAAACACCATCAAATATCACAGACAAATAAGTCACAAAGTCACTGATTGGAAACAGCACCAAAGCTTGAAATTGGTATTATTTTCTTGCATCATCTAACTCAGTGTTTCCTTCTCCTGGAAAACTCACTCAAATAAAATAAGTAAACTGCATGTGACTGAAAATGTGCTGTGATATGGGTAAAGAATACTGAAAAATGACCCTGGTTTCAGTTGAAACATTTACCTTAAGAAGCTCTGGGTACATATTGTGCAGTCTGTCTTGACCCAGACTTGTCCCCATGAGGTCAAAAGTTCTGGTCAGAACACGGCAGGCAACAAGACGAGTTGTTTTGTTATCATCTTCAATCAGTGTGGTAAGCTGGGTAAGAACAGCTTCAACAATAGGCTCCATCTGTGTTGAGATGAAAACAGTGAAAATTATGGACTGAAATATTACAGGAAAATAGTAACTTACAATACATAATGCTTGCTTTGGATAAATGGTACAGCCAAGAATTTCCAGTTTTTTAATAAGCAAGATCAGCCATGAAAGCTTGATGCAACTGATAAATCTCTATGACATCACTCAATCTACAATGGTGTCAAATCTTCCTGCCCTGCAATTTGTTCCACATAGTCTGTACTAGAGGATTGCAAATTTCCATCAAGTGCAAGAGTCAAATGAACTCTGTTATTTCATTCACGTCCTCACATAGATGCAATAATCCTTTAATTCTTTCTTATTTAAATCATCCAGATGTGCCCACAGTGTGTCATCTGTTTCCATCATTAAATCACCTGAATGGTGCCAATCAGATATCCCATTCTTTTGTTTTGTGAAAAATGACATTTGTTTACCTAAACATTTTTATTGACTCTTATGAAGTCATATCCCTTTTCACAGGAATTGGGGAATTGAGTAGCTTGGGGTTAGTTTAGAGAAAGAGCATTATGTGCCTCCAAAACAGGGCCATTTATCATGATATTGTGCAAGAAGATGATCTCTCCTTCCAGTTTGACACTGATGATTAGAATTTTTCTCTCCTGCTTATACAGCCCCAAAAGACTCTGGTACTCTACAGTAGTATGCTCTTCATGCTCTCAGAATCAAAAGGCTACATCAAAATTTCAAACCGGCGATTTCACTTTCAGCATGTAAGGTACCAATTATATATATACCTTTTCCCTAGTCAATACTCCACTCTGCAGCAATGCCCACAAGCAAGACACAGCAGTTGTGCGAATGGCACCAGCGGTTTTCCCTGCCTTCCAAACACAGTTGGGTAAAATCATATCTTTGACTACGGTAACAGCAAAGTTGGCAAAATGGTGCTCAGAATCCAAGGTTGTTGGAGCTGCCATGACAAGACGGGACAGAAGAGAGAAGAACTTCAGTCTCAGCTCTGGGTCCTTCTCTGGCTGCAGGTTTGCAACAATAATGGGTATGATGTCATCCAAGTGACGTCCAACAACAGGGCCTGTGAAAAGGGTAAAGCAGGTGTTAACACACTGAGTTTTACAAATTAAGAGATACAAAATATTGTGCACATCTTCACAACTGGAAAACTCAAAGTAACAAACAAACAAATGACTTATGAAGGGTCAGCTATGGTGTGTGAATGCCATTAAGGAAGTGTTGGAGATTTTCATCACTGGTAGAGTACATACAAATTTGCAACATGACATCTGAATTTTGGCTTGTTTCCCTTGTCCTAATTTTGGGTTGACGATAAAAGGAAAAACTCTTAATAAACCTCCCATTTCTGATGCATGCTTGCAAATGACTTATAGTCTAGTCTGTACTGGTAAACAGATGTATTATACTCTTGTGTAACCTTGCCCATAAAATTTGCAATAACAAAATTATTATTGCCATACCAGCTTCAATGAGTAAAGCATCAAAAATCTGTCTCTCAGCATAGTGATTAGTCCACATATTGATGCTGTCGCCAAAGGAATCTAACAGGGGTTTTGTGTGGCTCTCAAAAAGCTGTGTTCTGTCACTGAGATCTTGGGCTTTTGCAAGCTGGTCAAGACATGCTTTGGCCTATTATTGATACAAAAGAAGAAACAATACATGTTTACAATGTCATCTGAAATCTTAATCATTCTGCTAGGTAAAGCAAAAGCTCTTATACAGGGAAGGATTGAAGAGAGAGAATTAAATAAAATGAAGTTCTAGCAACACAACACCTTTGCTCCTAATTTTCTTTCCAATAACAGTAATAATAATAATAATAAATACAGCATTTGTGGTTCACTCTTCATGATGAACTTTGAGTGCTTTCCAAACCTGGCACAGTAATTTCACATTTGTAGACATGCATAGGCCTACATAAAAATTTAGGTGTTGTGCAAGGTGGAAACGGAACACTTAGCAACACCGAGTGGCGGCGTGGTCGTGTATAATCGTCTACCCGATTCTAAACTGATGGCAAGGCAATGGGTGCCGACGCACAGGTTGCGGGTCCGATTCCCACCACATCACTTTCTTTCCTTTTTCCATTTTCTCTCTGCATTTGTCTCTTTGAGCACACTCCCTTTTATCCTACCTTGTGTGAGCATCTGTTTGTATCTGCTCACTCCCCAGTTCTTCTACATAAAAATTTAACACACACCTGCCATACATAGGCATATTTCAACATCATCAAGCTCACAATACAAAATGAGTTCAGGAAACAACATTACTATGCCAAAATACAGAGAGGGAAAAGAAAGAAACTGCAGGACACTAACACTACTCATATTACAATGTTATACCACAGATGGACTTTGAATTTCTCCTCTGACTGACAACAACAGAAAATGCTTAAGGAACTACATTTAATCCAGATATCTGTTCATAGCAAGAAAAGCTGTGATGCTAGTCTGCATTTAGTAAATGTCTGTCTCAGCTCACTGAGCGCTATGTTACTGGGCAAAGTTAAGCTTATTTTACACTGACTGCTGTACTAAGAAGACTCACTGCATCAACTGTATCTCCATTCTGGGCCATGGCAACAACACCAATCAGAAGGTTAAACATTTGCTGGCTGACAGCTTGGATATCAGCACTCATAACTGACATCATAGACTGACAGAAATTGATGATCTGAAAAGTAAAATAAACTGAATTCAGTTACATTTGCATCCGGGTATCATCATCCAAAACTGTAAGATTGGGCTGACTAAATGTTATGCTACAAAACATGAAACAGTATCATTAAAGTAATCAAACAATAACATTTCTGAAGTCACATGTATTAAAAAATTAAAAGAGGTTCCATCTATGTAATTTCTTTCACAATTCTTAATTATAATGAAAACAAAATAAAGTCACCCCCTGAGTACAATAATTGGAGCTGCATCAGAGAGTTACTTTAGAAGAGAATTCAGTACCATTATTGAAGAGAAGCATGAAATCATAGTACCACTGCAATATAGCAGTACCATCCTTTAAAATTACTCTGATCTGAAAGTTTTGGAGTGAACAATAAACAAAAAAAAGTCTTTATTGAAACCGGTGAGGAATAAGAGGCATTTTCCTCTAGACAAAAAATTATAAATGACAGATCATTACTAAGGCACAAACTCTACCTGCTCATGCATCTTTGCCTCCACTGTCTGACATACATCAGGGTTCAACACAGCAGTGACAAGATCAGCCTGGTAATCAAGCAAGGCATCATGGGCTGACCCTCTTACAATCGCTGCCATCGTCATGACTACACCATAGGAGAGAGACTGCCGAAGCCCCACCAAGACCAACTTTTTCCAGACCTCTGGTTTGACAAAGTACCCAACAAGCTCCCCACATTTCTGGACCTGTTCATAGACAAGAAAAGAACGCATGTTACACAATATTCACAAATAGAGGATGGCTTTAAAGATACATTTAGGACTGTACAAAAGTCAAAAGGCCAATCAAATCACTCAGTCAGTCATGATAAATCCATCTCCTCCTCACAACCATCACTATCATCTTCGTAAAAGAGACAGAGAGTGATGAACCCAAATCAAAGATAAGGTTCCCTTACTCAAAGGGCACTATTATAGTCCAGGCTAAAAAGATCATAACAGAAGTAGAATTTCACCCAATCATCCTGTCACAAAAAAGGGGAAGCTCTGAGGGCTGTGGTTATGAATAAGATGGTCATAAATCTTCTTCCTGCTTCCTCTTCTTCCACTCCTCCTCTGCCCTATACTTTGCTTGATTCTCTAAACTTATGAAAGACCTCTTGCCTTACTGATCACTAAGGATCATAGCATCATGAGAGAAACAGAACCTGGCTTTCAAACTTACGTCTCTGACAACGCTTGGCTCCTCATCATGACAAGCTTTGTACAAGCCAGTAAGAAGAATTTCAATGTGCTGAGTTGTGTAATCTTCTGCGTTTATCAGCAGCCAGTACAGAAGAGACCCACATTTCACTCTTGTCTCTGCTACCCAATCACCCAGATCTTTCACAAGGCCAGGTAGAATCTTAGACAAATGATGATTCACTAGTACTCGGCAGCCAAGGTTAGGTCTCTCAACTGTGTATATGAATGTAGCAATATTATGTAGACTGTTATTCTGCAAACACACACATGCAGTGAATGAAAAGTGATCTGCAGATTTATTTACAGTAGAACTTCAGAAGGTATCTGGAGACCAGCTCACAAATATAAGTGCATGAGGAGAATTTAATATATATACATAAAGAAAGAGGCCCCTGCCTCACAAAGATTAGCTGAAAAATACACATGAAAATTCTGAAGTTGTGAGGTTCTACAGTATATTTATAGGCAGTACTTTGGAGCATGGGTGAGGAGCTACTATAAATTATAAAGTTTTCACAAAACCAGGACAATACCTTCAAAGAATTCATAATTACTGATTTATAATACCATTGCCATGAATAGAAGAACTTCTTACAAAGAAAGAATGACCCTCAGACTTCCATTTTCATATTCATACTTTTCTCTTTCCTTACATGTGCTCATCTCTTTACTGTTTTGCAGTGATTAGTTACAATGTGTTAGATAAACCACCCTCACTGGCCCATGCCTCATCAGTCAAGCCCTGATAAGATGTCATATCCTAGAATGAATTCTGATTACCTCCTGGGGGATAATGCTGAGGCTGTGGTGCTTGGAAGTCCAGCTTGTCTTTCATATCATCCTCATTTTCCCTTTCATATTTTAGACCTGTTTGATTGAACAGAGAAAAAAACATATAATGATAAGAAACACTTACAACTATTCATGCTTTCCTATTGTCTCATTTCAAATAAAAATCTAAGACAGACTGAAAAACTGAAAATGAAAATGAATGAAAATATGACTCTTATTTACCCCGTAAGGAATTTGATTCACAATGTTATACATCTCATTCATAATACATAATATAGAGATACAGAACAATACACATCATACATGTAAATACATAATATTACAAATGAAATGCATAACAATATCATTGCTGACCGCCAGTGGTGCAGCACCCTAGTCCCCCCAGCTTTAAAGCCAGGTACTCATTTACACCTGAGTCGAGTGAGGAAATGGATGTGAAGTGTCTTTCCCAAAGACACTACACTACAACATAAACCACCCAGCTCGTAAGTCAAACACATAAATATAAACCTTAGACTTGAAAGTCTTCAGTTTCTGAGTACAACTCACGAACTGCATGGCCACACTGCTTCCCCAAGGAGTCTTGATCTCAAGCACAGCCCCTTGAGGTAAATATGCTTTCATACTGAGCAAAGTGATTTCATGATTATGATTACTTAACAAAATATCTATCTGGTCCCTTCTTTCATGACCACCACACAAAAAATAGGAGAAGTGAAAGCAAGAGGTATATTTATCATAGCATTAGTCACTTACCAATGTCGTGCCATAAACTGTCAGCAAGTTCCCTAATGTCTGCTTGCTCATCTGATAAACTTGTCAGCAGCAAAGGAATCAGCTTGTGATGATATGAGTAGCGATCAGGAAGATCTAGCAACCAGCCACCAACAACACGAGTCACAGCTTTCCTCACTGCAGGAATCTGGAGCAAAATTACAAACTCAATGTAAATACAGTGGCGTCACAGAGACAATTGTATGATCTATTATCAGTCTTAACCCTTGTAACATGAGCATTGAATTAGCTCTCACTGTTATGTTACCCCTTTAAAGGCAAGCGTCAAATTTTTAACCAAGCTGGTGGCGACACAGTTGAACACGCTAGCACCAAATTCATGCTGCTGCCTCACAGCTAGTGGTAAGTGGCAATCTTCAAGGCTAATCAAGAGGACAGCCAATACCTGCTCATGGTTAGGCTGTTAAGTGGATCACAGATGCCTTGTGCTACCAGTGTTAACATTTCTTAAGCCATAAAATAAAAAGAATGTATCATCCAAGCACACCACAGCTTAAGAAACTGCAGTTTTGGATGCAGGAAATCGCAAATCACTGTTTGGGATGCGAGATAAATGTGAGAACACTGCCAAGGATGTTAAACTTTCATAAGCATCTGTCTGTAAGTTGGTCTGAACGCAAGACCAATCTACGTATAGCTTGTTGGTAATGTTAAGCCTGCTCTGTAACAAAAACTCTTGAGTTCTGCTGCAGGTCTGGAAAAGACGCAGATCTTGGAATTTTCAATTATGTCCTAGAATTGCAAGAACAGACACACAGTTAGCCCACAAAAAGCATAAATAGGGATGCTTGCAAGGAATAAGCATAAAACATGGCTGCATGAGACATAAACATCTACCACATAAGAAGACCCCTTTTCCACAAATTTTTTTTTTGACAATAACCATAGTTTTCTTTCTTCATATGTGCCTGCTTGCTTACAGGATCAATTACTTGCAAGACAGTCTGATCTGCCAGTAGGTGTATGTTAATCCTGATCTGCTTTATAAAGGGGATCCAAGATCTGGGTAGAAACTTTTTAGCCATGGCAGAGACTTGGGCTCTATTAAATGCCCATCTCTATTTATGTAAAAGACGACTTTAACTGACATATAAAATTATTACCGAACACAGTCAGTATAAAATCCTCTTCCAAGTCACATGCCATTCCGGCATGTGATTTTCCAAGTTTCACATGCCTGAACTGATTTTCACATGCCCGAAAGGGGAGAAATGAATGCGTTCATTGATAAGGCAACCCATGGAGCTAGAAGCTATAGCGTCAAACTTTGTTCACTTTTTTTGTTAAATTACATTAATAACAAATTAAGTATGCACATCATTATCACTCTATGCACAATGTACTGAATTAATGGGTGACAAAAGCTGTTCATTTTACAGTCACTCTCTCTTTCCCTTCTCCTTGTCTCCTTCTATGCACCATGCACACCTCAAGATGCGCTCATCCTCCAGGTACAACAGCCAAGGTCTGCCATTCTTCCAGCTAGCCTGGAACTGTCTGTCCCGTCCCTCTTCACACTTTTTTAGCCTTTTTTTCTTGTCCTCCTCGATCTCTGCTATTTGCCTTTTAGATGCCTTACCAGGCACTGCCCCTGCTGTATACTTCAGAAAGCTCATGTCTGGTTCAGCGAGTTGAGTTAAGACTTTAGACAACCTCCTACAGTAGGCCTACTTTCACTTTTATTTACTCCTGATCGAGCTTCCGGTACATTAGTCATTAGCTTTATACAAAATTCACGATATGTCCCAAACAAATTATGACACTATCTTGCTGTGTCACATTTTTGTGAAACATTATCATTCGTTAGCTAAAAATGCGGTATAATATGCTTCTTTCACTTCCCCATCTGATAGAGTGTGAAGTATTTTTGTAAATAATTCCACATCCAACAGCTCGTTTGTTTTTGCCCGGTTCAGCATGTCATCCTCGTACAACGGGGTCATTGTTTTTAAATTGCAAGACTCCACAAAGGGACGTAACACCTTATATGTCGTTGCTCTCCTACGTTAAAAGACTGAGAAAGGTTGACTTAAACTGTTATTCTTCTTTTAAGGATAGGCATCTGATTCTCCTACGACTTACGAGTATGACTACAAAAATGAACGCTCCCGTAGGCCGTAGATCCTCTAATTAGCGGTCCTTTTGTATCGATTTCGCGATCAAATAAGTCAAACTGTCCCATTTTACAAACTGTTAGTTACAAAACCAGAAATTTTGCTTTGCAAAATGCAAGGTCAAATACACTGAGTGCACTTGCCACTGAGATCTAGACGCCATTTGGGCCTGTGAGTTTTTCGAAAACCAGGCGCCTGACCCCAAAACCACATGCCTCGGGCAGTGGGCTTGTGGGATTTCACGTACACTGCTAACATTCACTCTATGCTGCCAAATCTATGTACATTGTATTCATATATTCCTCCCATCATTCATCGGTCCTTTTCACATTTGAATGCACTGGAAGCAATGAAACAAAAAATATTATAAATTTTAATACCTTATCAAAGAGACGTTGTGCTAAATGAGAGATGACATCATCTACTTCTTTTCCTGTTCCATACTGCAACACAGTGCCTGTAATAAATTATGAAGAATAAACATTGAGCAAGAACTTGATAAACTAGAAAGCCAAGTGATTTATCATTTCTGTGTAAGTCTTTATATCCTGATGGGACAAACTCAGCCGCTGCCCACACGTTCATTTACATGGAAGTCATAATAAACTATCATAAATAATCATTCCAAATGTCATAAACTGCCAGTAGGTGATATAACACTGCAGTCTGCATGACTGATTAATCAACTTAGTAGCAACAAAAAATACCTTCATACTTTTTATGTACTGGCAGAACTATCCTATTCTTTTTGCCATTCACTTAAGTCTGGGTATATGAAAACACTGGCTAACCTTGCAGACTTTTGGACTGTGCCATTAAATTAACCAGCATCTGGTCCAATTCTGGAAATTAAATAAGAATCTAGAAATACTCACCAATAGTTTCAACAACAATGATGCGAACTTTGGAATGCTGATGCGCAACTGACAAGAGAAGTGGTTTGACCAGACTTGCTGCTTGCATATAAAAATACTGTGGTGATGACTTTGCTAACAATGATGCACATCTACAGCTTTCCTTTTTCGCATCTGGGAATGGATCTACCAATGTTCTCTGAAGAATTCTGACACAATCATCTACATACACTCCAATTTTACTCCCACTAGTTTCAACAATGAAGTACAAAAACTCTACTAGTTGGGCTCTTAGTTCTTCTGATGGCTCAACAATCTCCTGCTGCCCTAATCTCTGAACTAACACTGGGAGTACATAGGACAGATACTCCTCCGGGTTTTGAACACTTTTGAGAAACGACGTGAGAATGGTAATAGAAAGTTCTCGACACTTCTCTACTGGATCAGAGAATGCTTTTAACAAGGGTTTCAACAGTTCTAAAAACACAGCCTGTAGATCTGGAGTCTCTAAAGGTGGTTTTCGATCAATTGTCTCCTTTTGTATACTCATCAATGCATTTTTGCGAGTATTTCGGTTCTCTTCACTTAAGCAATTGATATGTCGTGCGATGCCTTGTACCACGGCATTGGAATTCACGTCGGTGGCCGCCATTATTGTTGATCGCAACGCCTCGATCTGGAACACGTTTCTGCAAAAGTTGGAATGTATATTATGGCGGAAAGTACCGCGACTAGCTATAAAATGGTGATGGGACTTAGGGACGGAAGAAAGAGTTTCACCTGGTGAGATGCCGCTATTAAAAATCACAAATAAAATAGAACTTGATGTCATAATTTCCAACTTCTATTTTCAAAACATAAAGTTAATAGATGTAGAATCAGCAAAATACTGTATTTCAGTATAATCATTGATTATTAACTACAGATGAGACAACAGTTGCCGTGGAAAGCAGGAAACATTGTGTAGTCAGTAGATGACTTGGCCATGGCGGATAAAACTGAATTTTAAGACTCTCTTTAGACTACTCAACGTCTTGTCATGTGCTAAAGTTTATAAAAAACGTCAAGTATTAAATTATTCCCCAACACTCTGTTTTTCCTCCACGAAATATATTACAACTAGACGGTTGCATGGATTGCGTTTTAAAAACGATAATGGGTGTACTGTGTATAATTAATATATATATAACAAAGCATCACGTCTTTCTACTGGAAATTACAAGGATTTTACAGTGAATGGCATTCACAAGGCGTGTTAGACAGTGGAAGCAGGTTATGGCTTGAGATATAGTAGAGCATCCACATAAAGTAGGCCCTTGGTGCATGGAAAAAGTGTCCCTACTATTGAGGTATATTTATTATCGATACCCACTTGAAAAATGAGATGAAAGATTAATAAATAATAAATTCCTAACATGACGTGAAATTCATGCTTAATAACAAGATAATATATATATCAAATGAGTACTTGATATCGACGTTCCACCGTAACTGTAAGTCATCGAGACAGTTCTGGCCTGTGATGCTGCTAAATATGAAATGAAACTTTCTTATCCTTATGTAGGCCTACTGGCGAGGGCATGTGAAAGGTGGACGAGAGGAAGATCAAGATGGCTAACAAACACCAGACTCTATCTTGAAGAGAAAAGGCAATGGTCAATGATAAAATGTAGATCTACAGAACAGTACATTTCAGAACATTTCCTTTCACTTAAGAACCAACCAAGATGGATACAGATTACGGCTTAACCAGATATGGGAAAATCCATTTTGTATAGATTCAAAGGCAGAGGATACACCACTACTGACCACAAAAAGGATACTAAATTTTAATACTTTAAGTTTGACTTTTTACTGTCTATTTGTCTATTATTTCAGGCACATTTCACTTCAAACTCAGCTGGTAGTGAACCCTCCATTGTGGAGGGCGAAACAATAAAATTATAATAAGACAAACTACCCTCTTCGCGCAAAAAGGCAGCGTTTCTACGTTTATTGATCCTAGATCTTGGTGCCCTCCTTTTGTTCTTATCTTTTGAAAGGAATTGGCTTTGCTTTTCTGCTTCACAGCCGCTCCAAAGACATCTTCGGCCCCGGTATCATTTTGCTTATCCCAAAGCCAACTCGAGACTTAACCTTTATTAGATCCTTCAGGGATTGTGAGCGTTTCCACTCATTCATCCCTAAATGTTTCAGTACATCATGCATGTACTTTGAAACTTCGACGAAGGCTTTGCTCCCACTTCCACAGCCATGACTCCTGACGCTATACCAGCTTCCCTTTACTATCGGGCAAAATCGCCGCACTTTGTGAGATCGTATACTTGAGACTAACCGAAGCCCCAAAAGCACATCAGCTCGACTAGCAGCATCAGCGTTGTAGTTGTGGATAGAAATGAGGACGCCCAGGTAGTTTATTAAATGCACAATTTTACTACATTTATAAAATTATCAGCGGATTCAGTGTCCAAATGCGCTTTTGTGCGGTCAGTCAAACATCAGTACTGTAAGATGAGACGAAAACAGTCTGTAGATATCTTAACTTTTTTTTTTTTGGGGGGGGGGGGGGGGNGGGGGGGGGGTGAAGGGAGAGAAAGATTATGGATTATGATGTCTTGTGTTCGATAGATAACCACTTCTGAGTAGTGCGAAGAAATGAAATACACAAATCAATGAGTAGCAACGAAAACAACTGCGCAGCAAATCTGTAATCCGCGATTATCGTGCGCGGCACACTACACTGCATAAAAAAATGAAAGCGCTAATGGAGTCATGCTGTAAAGGTTAAAATTATCGTCAATGTAAGAAAACGTTTCAGTGAACGCACAGGCGTATACTCTAGCGCAAACAAAACAAAAAAAAACAAAACACCGATATACTGGAGTATGAAGGAGATGAAATTGAGTTGTTCTTATCCATTACTAATTTCCCTCTGTTGCTTGTATCACCCTGTTGTTCTAGTCTGTTCCTAATGCTCTTCTGTCGCACGTATCACTCAGTTGTTCTTGTCCATTCCCAACGTTCTTCTGCCATCTGTATCACCTAGCTGTTGTTCTTGTCCATTCCTAATATCTCTCTACCACCGTATCACCTAGTTGTTCTTGTCCATTCCTAATATCGCTCATAAATCTGCCGCCCGTATCGCCCAGTTATTCTTGTCCATTCCTAATATCGCTCATATATCTGCCGCCCGTATCGCCCAGTTGTTCTTGTCCATTCCTAATATCGCACTTATATCTGCCTCCCGTATCGCCCAGTTTTTGTTGTTCACCACCACATATCACCAAATGTGATGACATTGCACTCAGTGATGAGTTGTTGACTTAAAGGTGTCCTAAAATAACTTCTTAATTCTAAATAATTTGTTTTGTTTTGTTTTATTTTTTTGTTGTTGTAGTTGTTGTATATAGATCTAGACATTTTTATCACAAAATATCAGTACACACTTGTAGTGCTACACTATGCTGTCATTTTCTCTTAAAGTCCTTTTTAATATCTGTCCATTACCAGCCGTGGCCTGTATAGTCCAATCTGCTTAATCGTACCTTCTACCTGATTACAACATTTTCCAGACGATGAATCCGGCAATTTTTGTTTGAAGTTACTGGATAATCCGAGCTTTTCTTAATCACAACTTTTTGCATGGTTTCGTGGAATTATCACTAACCTCTTCTACCAATTAAATTTGAAATAAAATTGATAAAATCATTAGAATCTTACTGATTACTGACATGAAAAAGATGCTATCTTCAGTAAAATAATGACGACGAAGCCGATACTCCAAGGCTGTCCTCTGCTGGTAAACAGGCTTACAGCTTTTTTATTGTTCAAATATACATAACCACAAAGCGAGATCAAATATAATCATTTGGCTGGAATAGACTAACGCCACACAGTAAATTCAAATACACTAGAGTATGGATATTTTCGCACCAAACGCATCATGCAGCATCACATAACTTGATCTTGCTATGTGCACATTTGAGTGTTCAGTATTTTAATTTGCAGTTGTACAGTGCACTTGACTCGGCAGTTATATTATTTAGTCTGTGTATGTTATTTCTGTCTGTTCAAAGTTTGATTTGGAGCCGGGAAAACTACAGTTTAATAGCGGCAATGATGGTAATGATAGTTATGTAAACTAGTGATGGTGACCGACGCTGTGGCAGTGAGTAGGTCGGTAAGTGCAGGCCTACATCATCACTAAATAAAACAATCATGCAGGCACTAATTTAGAACATTGCAAAGTGCAAACGTAGACCTCCAGGCGCATGGTGTTTTGCCATTATTTTGACATTTTTACAGACACGCACTCTTAGGTATAAACGATTACTGTAATACTTTGGTAATGAGGCGAGTTAGTGCAATGCTCTAAGAATGACTGTTTGTGTGTTTGTTGTGTGCTTGTGTGTGTGTGTGTGTGTGTGTGTGTGTGTGTGTGTGTGTGTGTTGTTGCGTACGTGATGTGTGTGTGTGTGTGTGTGTGTGTGTGTGTGTGCGTGCGTGTGTGTGTGTTTGCGTGTGTGTAAGAATGTGTATATGAGAAGAGTGTGTGTGAAAAAGAAAGAGAGAGAGAGAGAGAGAGAGAGAGAGAACTGGTTGTTCAAATGTAGGCGTATCCTTGATGTAGCCAATGTGTGAGCAAAGGGGAACCTCAGACTACTCAGAGGCATAGTATGTCAACTAACTGTCAGCAAAGGGGACATAACCCTTCTTCTTCCATCTTAGGTCCACTCAGGACACGTGAGACAATACATATTTTATTGCTTATTATATCTAGATTATTTCCTTCTTCTCCAGCTTTCCATCTCAACCCAACCCTGTTGCTATGGTGACTGATTAATAAGGCTGCTCATGTTGATACAGAAGTGGGTAGGACCGTTTTTAATTGGTCAACGGCAGTAAAGAAACTTCCGGCTTGAGCAAAATAGTTCATGTAATTGCGTCATCAAATCTTGCTTCCGAAGAATGAAGATGCATCAGCCAATAAAAGTCAGTGTAACAGATCATATCAGCAAGTCATCAGTCGAAAACGGTGGTAATAATTACTGGAATGTTAGGCTATTAACGTTCAAGCATTATAGCCGAGAGTAATCTATAGTTGGTGTGTCCCATTGACATGCACCAATATTGGCTCGGCGATGACGTATCACGGTGATTTCCTTAACCGAATCTTTGGGCTCGTTTGTTAAGTCTCCTCTGACCAGGGGCGAAGGGTCCATATAATCAAATAATCACTGATTACTAGCCGAAAATGCCGTTGGTCGACCTTGGCCTTCGTGGCAAGTTAAACAAGAACACCGCCGATATCCTATTTATTTGCTCTTTGTCAGGCCTATTCTTACTTTGACCTACGTTCAGAACCTGATATTCCTCCAATTTTCTCTGCCCTATTCACTGATTAATAGGGATAAAGAAGAACCTGGACACCCCTATAGCCAAATGTGGAGTGGCCTCACAAAAAACTCAATGAAAGCAAGGAAATTTCACCGGCTAGTAAAGAAGAGCTGCTAATCAAGGGCTCCGCTTGATTTGTGGTACAGCTTTCACCTATTGCGGTTTAATGTGATGCGGAAAAAAAATAACATATAGGTTAAACGAGACACTATTCTATAGCATTTAATGAAATTCATTATTATCAAAGGCCTCTTTATTCGACAATAATTAACACTGTTGCTGACAAGTGACATGCCTTCAGTCACAAGTTTACGACCACTTTTATTTTTCGCTCAGTTTAGAAATGAATCCACACTTGCAGAAAGCCACATGAACAGTCTCACCACACATATCTCCATTCACAAGCCCAGTGCTGGTGTTGCCACGTTGCCTATTTTATAGTGCAATGTAGCTGAATCCCAAAATCTTTGGTTGGGGAAAGCACCTTGGGGTACATTTACTTTTTTTATGAAGGAAGTTTCTGACTTTATGAAACATACAAACAAACTTATTAAATAAACATAAATTCTTCTTGGGAAATAACATAACGGGGTAATAGTAATGTGAAGTCGCGTGAACCTGCATTAGCCTGGATGTGAGACTTATAAACCTGCACCATATTATTATTAATGTTAATACAGTAATTAACTATTCACCACTTAGATCAATAATCATGTGTATGGAAATTATTCTAATCTCGATTTCTCTCACAATATAAGCAATGGTGTTAAATGGCGCAGATCACCCACAGACCCAAATTGCCCAGTTTCTTTATCTAAGCCCCATGAATGGTTGCAAGGCACCTCTGTGCTCAGTCTGTTTATCTGTGGTGGCAAAATGTTGTGATTTGTGAGGAAACAAATGCTACCTTTTGAATACAGAGGCCTACCAAATGTATATTTCACCGAAAGCAGTGCTCTAAACTTAAAGCATAGTTGAACCAACTCCCAAAAAAGCATGATAAACTACTACAGTGCCCTATTACTTGAAAATTAAAAATTGGTTTAACCCACTGAAGACTGGACATTTTTTTTTTTTTTATGACATGGACTTATCATACTAAAACTAAAGACTACAGTTTTCAAGAAAAGTCTACAAGATACAGCGAGAGTTGGATTGGCCTAGTGAATGTACAGGCAAATCTATTATAATAAGCCATGTGCGAGGAAGATAATAGCACGCAGTTTCCTTCTTGGGTTGTGCATGGTAGAGGACATGCATAAGCCTATACGTTTTCAAGGTTCAGTGAGTCAAATGTTTGTCAACAATAGTCAACATTCTGGAACGCCTACATATATCTACCTGAGCATGGTTTGCATTATGCATCATTTAAATGAAGGTTTGATGAAAGATATCCTATTGAGTACTTAGCACCGGAAATTGTGGGCCGAGAGTTTCTAGGTTATGTGCTTTAAAATTATTGAAGGTTGGTTAGTTTTCATCTGACATGGCATCAGCATATTAAAACTATAAAATGTTTAAGAAATGTCAACACCATAGGCTTATCACTGAAATTAAGTGTGGTTCTGCCCAAGAACATATACACTGTTTTTGAAAGATCAATCAAGATCGAGTATGAGAGAACTGAATTCACCAATTAGCACAAAGCCCTTTATCAATGAAATTAAATATGATTATGCCCAGGTATAACACAAAACTTTTTTTAAAAAGATATAATGGACTTGATATTTTTTTTCAAATCGTCAACGTTTCGTGATTAAAATTCATGACCCATGAGTCTTTATCAACCTAAACATATTAAATTGTATGTCAGTGAATGTTGAGGACATGAGCTGCCTTGACTATCAGCACCAAGGTGCCGTGCAGTTTTCATTTCATTCACAACACTCTTGTTGAAGCGAAACACTTCAGTAGTTGGGCGAAACTGCATTTACTATATTAGATGCTGGTCAAATCTCCATACCTCATAGCCAAATAAGATTGGAAACAATGACGCCACTTAATAACAATTCTGCTTAATCACAACTGTTTTTCTTATGTTCCCAAGGAATTGCAATTAAAAGGATTCAAATGTAATCCAGCTTGTGGGGAACTGATTAAAAGGAACCTGTATTTCACAAGTCAATAATGTTCTAAACATTCTAAAAGAAATATGAACATTTGCTTGAATCTATGGGTAATGAGTATGACTTTTATATGGTCATTATCTGCCTAGTTTAGGCACACAGCAACTAGAACAGACAACAAGAATCACACTTTACAGTTTTCAAAATGAAATGGGAGAGGACACATATAAATAAGGCATAAAATATAAATGAAGGCACAGAGTGAAACAAGAGATATTTGTTGACAACACTGAAACTGAAGAAGGCTGACGATAAAACATGTCAAAAAGATGTCATGAAAAAGATAATATCTGTGGTACATAACTTTAAAAAAGGGCAGGAATTCTAAACTTTTTGTAAGTATGAATAAATGGTTGAGTTATATTTTCTTTTTTTTGTTCAATACATGGGAAGCTGTGTAGATAACAAATGATTACTCTTATGTGAATCTTTGCAAGTTCGGATAGAGTGAAAATTTCCATTGCAGGTATTTTCAATTTTTGTTTAACATCATGTCTCTAAACACAGTAAGGAGGCACAGAAAAAGGTTAAAAAAAACTAAGCATAATGATTATTCAATAGTATCTACTTCTAATGAATGAGCCATCAAGAGATGTTTCTTTTATCTATATGTGATGATAATGAGTAGGGAGCAGCATCAGTGGAGGTGCATGGCTCACATATTTGGAGAGGCTGACAAAGTTATTATCACCTTTGGAGGTAGAGACGAGTGACATGCCAAGTATTTTCTTATGATAAACCTGTCATTATGACCTTCCTGTCCCGGCCTCGCAGGGTGGGACCTAGCCCCACAGGTGGTATATAACATACCTCCACTGAACAATATATATATATATATATATATATATAATATGTATATAGCACTTGCAGTTTTACCAGGGACATCGTTTCATTTGTATAGTGGACATTTATTGTACTATCGTACCACAGTGCATGAAAACCTAATTTTGGATCTCTGTTTATCTGTTCCGAAAAATGAAATATCAATAAACTAGGAATTATTCAAGAGTATAATATGTCATGTTGGTTGCTAGAACATCAAGCTCATTAAGATTAACATCAAAGAAAGCTTCACAGCAGTCCACATGCTGTCCCCATTGGCTGCGAGATTAGGAAGGATGCATGTCTGTAAGTCAACGTTCTCAAAGATCACGATACATTGTCATCAGGTCCTTATGCAGACAGAGCATCAGCAAATGTTATCATGGTCCTCAGCTATCTCTCATGCTTAGCCAAAGCGATGATTTTTTAAAAACATGAAATAGGTTGTTATGGGGTGTGAAAGATGAAGAAACAAACCAATCAGAAATCTAAATACTACACATTTACATAAGTATATTATACCCAAGTCGAAGCACCATTCTCTTACAACAGAAAATAACTATTATAGTACAGCAGTGAAAAGTATAAGATTAAGATAGTCATTTCCTATATCTCACAGCCAGTCAAAATGAGACACAATAATATTCATTGTTTGTTAACCTGACCAAGTTGGTAGCATACCAAAGCAGTGTAATTCTGGCCTGACATGATTGATTGATTGATTGAGTTTGTGTTTTACGGCGTGTCAGCACGATTACGGCTATATTACGCCCTCATGGTTACTGTTAAAGTCTTTTAGTAGAATTTTCCTATCAGTTTTGCCCGGACAGCGGCCGCTAGGCCTACTCTTTTACGATTTTAAAACTGCCAAGAGATTTTTAACGTGCGCAATGTGCACACGGGACCTCCTAGTTTTTCGTCCTTATCCGAGAAGACTAGACGCCGGCTTTCCTACTCTAAAAGCCAGAGTGTGACCGTCCTATCGGCTTCAAAACTGCAACAGGCGTATATTATCATGTAATCTAGATCATACACAGCCATATGCAGTGACAGGAATTCCAAAATTAATTTGATTTTACACAAGCTTACACATGAAAAGTCACCTAATCTATCCCACAAACACTAAAATGGAAAAAACATTTTGAAAAAAAAATGCGAATGACAAACATTATGATAATATAGTCTAAGAGTCATCGTAAAAACTCAACTTTATCTGCAAATGCTGACACTTTGCTGGAAAATAAAAATCAATGGTTTTGTGTAGTGAAATTATTATACTCTCAATTTCCACAACAACCAGAAATTTAGTACCGGATGGCTTCTATCATCTGTAGAGCCCAATGGCTCAGTTAATAGTCTAGTAACACAAGCCTTGTTTTGACTGCCTGCAGGATATAAGAATGGTTCAGTTCAAAACTGAAGACGTCAAACTTCGTTTCAGGATATTCTATCACTTTTATACCAGAGACGGTAAGGTATCTTCTTTTTTCAGGGGTTGTTCCACAAAAACAGAAAAACAAAAAAATGACCATGATACATGTTATTTAAAGAAATCATGTGTTCCACATGGCATGCAACACCAAATGACCTAGAAACTACATGCAGTTTTTTTTTTTTTTTTTAAGAAATAATGAATCATTCTTCAGTTTTAATCTCCTTCGTTCACTTTCTTGTGTCAAAACACATAATATGTATCAGATGAACATGATGAAAAGAGCATTTTAAATTTCACGGTAACTAAAGAAGCAAGTTCCATGGAACTATCTCATCATCACTGCTACCGGATTAGATCTAAGAAGCTTGTCTTGACCCTACCCTTCCCTCACCAGCACACCTCCGAGAGCCAGGAGAATTCCACCGACAAGGCTGAGGGCAAAGGCAAATCCAATGTCATAGTAGTCCGAGTCGTGGATGCTTATTCCCCAAATGATGACGCAGACCAAGATGCTGACAACTGGAAAAGACAGGTAATCTGTGACTTAGCAATCGCATGTCGAGTTTATGGGAATATGGGTTTCTCCTTATAAGTAAGGCTGTACAGGGGTGGGACAAAGATATCTTGTCTTAAAAATATAGAATAAAATAGAGCATATCATCCATCCACATTTTTCACACTCACTTCACTCTCTCGTCTCTTTCTCTCCCTATCTCTTTCTCTCTCTCTCTCTCTCTCTCTCTCTCTCTCTCTCTCTCTCACACACACACACACACACACACACACACACACACACACACACACACACACACACACACACACACACACACGAAGTCTCCACCGGCCAAAAATAGAAATTTTACCGATATTTATAATTGAGTCAGTATCTATTTATGGAACCCTTTTCCACCAAAATTGCAAAAAATAATGTGGGTGGTCCACTGTAGCTCTCCGGCGACCACATTATTCTACATAAATCCAACTTACAAGCCACAGAGCTGGCAGTGGCTGAGAGATGAGGAAAATTCTTAAACTGGTTCTTGTTACAGCAAGCCAATAGAGTATTCAGTAAGGCTAGAGCCACAGCAGCAATTCCAGCAAACAATCCGATCAGGGCGAATGCCTCACATGCCACTAGTTTAGCTGAAATGAGATTTAACAGATGGTCGAGTGAAAATTCTAATTGACCTCACATAAATTGCAACAGAAATGTTTTTTTTTTTTTTTGCACTGGGAGTTTCTACTCATTTTGCTGAAGAAAATGAGTCATTGTTTACCTTTCTACGAGGGTGCTAACAGGTTTAAATTTTAATTAAAAAAAACTAAACATTTGTGCTTTCTAGATCACATTGCCGAGACGTACTTGCATAGTTACTTCGGGTGTCTGCAACATTGAAGATGGATGGATGGATGGATGGATGGATGGATGGATGGATGGATGGATGGATGGAAGTGTGAACTTGAAACATTTGAAAGTACAGACCTAATTCCGTAATTTTTATTAAAGGGGGGACGGGGGAGGGCGGGTTCTGGAAGTGAAGTTCTAAACTATTGAAAATGGGCAGTTTCAACATTTATAATCAGATTCAGGGCGTGTCCAAATTAGGGGTAAACAGTTAAAAAATAATTTGAATTTTTCTTATTGCCGCCATGACAGCATCGCATCTTGAATTACTGCATAGGAAAAATGGCCATTTTCAAAACCCTAAGGCTCCGACATTTGATACAAATACATTTCAACATCTAAATGTTGGCATCGTTTTTTTCTTTAACCCCTAAAGACCCAATGTGCCGTAATTTGCACATGAGCTTGGTGTTTCCGTAACACTATGACATTATAATTATGTGGAAAAGAACCAGTGTACAATATTACTACATAACAATAATATACTATATGACGGTATAAAAGTTACGTTAAAGAGATCTAAACCACTTACTCAAAACCTCTAAAAGAACTGGCTTTCTCACTATATTAACTATTCTACACTTGGAACTTAGAGGGTTAATATCTCTGTAATAGGTAGTCACCTAAGAACTATTGAAATGTACATGTAGAAAATACCGATTTTTCTTCAATTTTTCACCATAACGCATATTTTCTATTTTAAAAAAAAATAGGAAAAAAACGATGCATACCGTTATTTTACATGGTTCAGGGAAAATAGATACCAATTTTGAAGTCAATCGGTCCAGTAGTTACATAGCCTTAGGGAAACGAGTGTTCACAAAAGAGTTTTCGAGAAAATCGGGTTTGAAATTTGTACAATGTTGTTGTTGTTTGTGTTTTTTAACACTTTCTGACGACAATTTGTTGTTTAAATGCTTAAAAATTGTTCTGGTTGATAGGCTGGCCCTCCCTTTCTTGTCTGGCCTTTTCTCTTGCTTCGGCCATACCGTTCTTGCACCGATAAAGGCCCGACAAATGTGAGTGATGTTTACCGTTTGAGTGCCTTTTGGGTATCATTTTCTGGTGACCCTCCTTCAGGAAAAGGGTCATTGAGAGGGGAAAGGGGTCATAATAGGTTATCTAATAAGGTAAAATCATAAGCAGAAATGGTTGAACTTGACATAAATGGAATAATCGCAGAATCGGTAGTTTTTATAGAAATCTTCGAATTTCAGGATCCACGACCCCTTCCCCTTAAATGGCCCAAAGAGGTTTTTACAGTTTGGCTCATGTTACATTAAAGGGACAGGGGCAGTTATTTGCTTCTAAGCCTAATAAGTCCACATTATGTTTTTTTCACAAATTTTCAACTGCTTATATTTTTCCATTCGCCTGACAGTTTCGGCGGAAACACTGCAGGACGTCGGAACTTTCACCCTGCGCGAGCCGCCATTACTCATGCTGCGTGACGTCAAAAAATAACGAGATAGTCAAACAGACGAATGGTGCAAGCAGTTGGGACATGCGTCTATACCACTCATCTGCTAGCTTTTCTTGTTTTATGACGTCACGCAGCATGTACAATGGCGGCATACAGGGGGATTTTGGGGNNGGGGGGGGGGGGGTGGAAATCCCAACATTTCAGCGATGTTATCTCACAAATGGTCAGATGGAAGGAAAATGTAAGTGTGAAAGTTTCGAAACAATCATGTGGATTTTTTTAGGCTGTGAAGCAAATATCTAGCCCTGTCCCTTGATCGTTAATCCTGCACTTAAAACTGTACCTAACTCTGAAAAGAGTCTCGGGATGGTGTCAAACAGACACAGAACATCTGGAAATCGAGGTGAGAACAGTGGACTTACAGGGTTTTCCATCAGAAGCATACTCAGCGCAACCAATTTTAGAGCCAATTGCGATGCATTCCTTGAAGAGTCCCTTGTATATGTTTGAAGTGGCCTTAAAGACAGACCACTGGGGGGCGCCCACCCCAATGACCTGTAGTAACACCCCAAGCCCATCAACGATGACGGCCACCAGATAGCGTGTAGTCATTCCTCCACACACCATGCTTCAGGTAGTCTAGGGAAGAAAATAACAATAGCGATAATAATACGAAGAATTTGTGAACTGCTAAGCAAAGATGTTCCACCAGGTATGAAGATGCTAACAGCACTTGGCATAAAAAAATTATGCAATTTGAAATGGTCCCTATAAAATCAGAAAACTGGTCATGGGAAGGGGAGAAAGGGGTTGGATTTTAATTTCAAGGCTAGATACATCTGTAGACACAGAATAGGTGAGGTTTAGCCACTCAAGTATAAAATTTGTGGTTGTTGCTAGGTGGGTAAGGTTACCCTGTTTACTGAGTGAAAAGGCTTAAATATTAGGTAGTCTGCATCACTGCCTAAGTTCTCAAAATCTAACCGGTTAAGAGGCATTTTTCTTTGTGTCAGAATTTGGAAGAAGAGCTAAACAACATGTTTGGAATGTATTTTGGCCTGGGACCCCTGGATAAGTTTATGAGAGGTATTCTTTCGCCGCTGGTGCGTTGCCTGCCTGCCCATTTGTAAAATGGGGTGTTAGTCTTGTTTATATACAGTATATTTTGCTATCATCATCAGAGTTCATTTTCTTCAAATGAAGTGTCTTCGAGCACTCTTCTAAGTGGATTTTGGCGCTATATAATTATTATAAGCTAGCTGAAGTATCCCGGCGCTGCCGGGAAGGGGGAGGGGAGGAGGGGAAGCATGTGAAGCGTCAGTAAACTATCACGTTTCTCGATGAAGATTCTTAATTAATGTAATCTACTATGGTGCTTATAATTCTCCCGATACTGACTTTGTTGTGCCTATGCAAAAAAATTAAGATAATATACGACCACTGATACGACCACCAGGGTCTTCAGACAAGTTTGGTGTCAGAGACTATATAATATGGTTTCTTGTCGGGGCCCTGGCGACTACCACCGAACTGGGTTTGCTTATCTTTGATTACACCGTAAGTTACCTCCAACCGGTCACTCCTTACACTTGTACGATATANCCCAACCAAACCCCTTTCCACCCACCCATTCACCCGAAACATTACAGCAGCTGTGATTCTTGTCTATGAATATTGCAGCGTACGCAAATTTGGATAACGTCATCGGCTAGAGAAATATTATTTTGTTTCGTTTCCGCGCCCTATTACAAAAAGCGACAACGTCAAGCTTAAAAAGTGTGGCGGTGCGGTATCTACGTGTGTCTGGTTACGACACAAACGAAACTTAATAAAATACTTAGCGATCAACTGGACTAACGAAATGTACTCTTGTAACGTGTTGAGAGTAAAACAAAGGCACACAGAAAGTTTCAAGTCGATTCGAACAGCGATAACGACCCCATGCCACATACAAAATCGAGGTTATTTTTATTTATATATGACTAGTCAAAGCACCCGCAAATTTGCGGCGTTGTCGTGCGACCAAACTACATCTACAACATCAACTCCGCTGCTCTTTTTGTAATTATTGTGGTCACACACGTAATTGTGTGTAAACAAAACGGTGATGCTGAAAAAACGAAAAAAAACCACTAAACAGTAATTATTTTTCTCAATGCCAGCCTCTCTAAAAACCCGAAATATTTTAGGAATTTGGCCTCAAAACATCAATTTGGCTGCAGACACCACAACAGTAGTGACGTCATGAGCATAAACGTCAATAAAAATTGAAACAGGTCATTTGAATAGCCCTATGGGAAAATCCATTTTCTACACATTTCGGAGACAATCAGAACACGCTGTTCACCATTTTTTTTTAAAAAAAGGACCAGTTATAGACTAGTCGGTTTGTGACTTACACATGATGAAATTAGTGGAGAAATTAACCATTACGATGGGCATGGGTGGCAGCGTTTCTTGGCTGTTGGTACAGCCAAGTCTAGGACTTGCATCTGTCTATCGGGCAGCACCAGTATTCGCACTTATAACATATAACATACAACATAAACGGCCGTGCTAAGAGGCCATCACCGGCCTCCGCACAGCCACACCATCACCACAAAGGTTCACCCGCAAGCTGCATCAGCTGGCCCTGGAGACTTCCTCCTGAACCGTTTAGGTTACAGACCTGTAATTGTACTTTCACTTTGTGGTCCTACAACTTAGGGGGTATATTTCATCTCCCCTTAGGGGGTATATTTCATCTCCCCTTTCCCCTCTTTTGGCATGCCCTGCTTCCAGTAATAAGGGCTCCAGGGGGGAAATTTTGATATCATGGAAATCTGTGTCCATTTTACTTTATTTTACCAGGCACTATTTAGTCCTGGGCTGGAACTGCCAGGTCAAGGGTGTGCTCAGGCGGAAGAGGAGGGGTTTGGCATTGACCAGTGAAAAATGTAGGGTCTGTTTACAAATAGCAACCAAGCTCAAAATTTCAATGGGCTTGCTAGGGTTGGGTAAGTCTTAAAATTTGGGCCACATAATGGGCTTCAATCTGGTATGGGTCTGGGTGAAAGCTAAAACTTTGGGTTCAGAGGGCAGCTCAAAATGTTAATATAGCCCATAGAGGAAAAAAGGGTCCAATCCTATTACAGGTCTGTAACCTTTATGAACCTGACCTATATGTTCATGAGTTCTCCCCCTTTTATCTGATGTTCACAACGCAGTTGAGCTGACGCTGCGAGCTGCGGACGTTGTTCACGAGACCTCGACCGCTGAGAATAGTGATCGAGAGGACGAGCCCCAATCACAAACCCAGCGTAGCGTTATTAGACCGCGTGTGTGGAAAAGCGATCAAAAGTTCGAATATTTGTTAAATATTGATATGAAAAAGGTAGAGGAGCTTGTAACCCACCTTAACGATACGGAGGAAAAAACAGTAACTACTAATGATCATATAAATACTGCAACGAATAAGTTATGTGAAATTTTGACAGATGCCGCCACGAAAACATTTGGGGTCATAAATCAGTGTGGATCTAGTACATCTAGACATAAAGAAACAATTACCTATAAAGAGTTGTTTAATGCAGAATGAGAGCTCAAAGAAAAGATGACTAGTGCCAAAACTAATGACCCTAAGTATTTCTGGAAAATACTGAATAGGAAAACAATCAAATGAAATGGTATAGCAAAAGTAAGCGACTTGTATGAACATTTTAAAAACGTAAACGGAGGTGATGTAATAGAAGAAGAATAATATGTAAACGTACCGTATGAAAGCAGTAATAATGAAATAAACGGTGATCTGAATGAAAGGATTACTGAGAGGGAAATAGGTGAAGCAGTTAAAAGGCTTTCTGGTGGGAAAGCAGTCGGAATCGATTTAATAAAGAACGAATATATAAAAACCTCTGTTGACATACTCAGAGGCGAAGGGTCCATATAATCAAATAATCACTGATTACCAGCCAAAAATGCCGTTGGTCGACCTCGGCCTTCGTGGCAAGTTACCAAGAGCATCACCGAATCCTATTATTTGCTCTTTGTCAGGCCTATTCTTACTTTCTTACTTTGACCCACTTTCAGAACCTGATACCCCTCAAATTTTCTCTGCTCTATTCACTGATTATAAGGATAAAGAAGAACCTGGACACCCCTACAGCCAAATATGGAGTGGCCTCATAAAAAAATTCAACGAAAGCAAGGAGATTTCACCGGCCGGTTAAGGAGTGCCACTAATCAAGGTCTCCGCTTGATTTGTTGTGGAGCTTTCACCTATTGCGGCTTAATGTGATGCGGAACAAAAATAGCACACTGGTAAAACGAGACACTATTTCAT
>JAWQUT010000057.1:1462893-1474274 GCA_033807755.1 Ellobium chinense
TTTGTTTGTTTGTTTGTTTGTTTATTTGGTTGGTTGGTTGGCTGTGTGGTTGGATTCTTCAATTCACTCGTGACAGCCAGGTTTGGCCTTTATCTTGAACATTCGCCCTCTTATCAAGCAAAGCCATAAATCCCTGAAGGAATTTCATAAAACTTATCCCGCCATTCTATGTTGTGGGTCGCTGCAGTAATTTTACAAGTACGTCAAAACGTCTTACTCTTAGTTTGCCGCACTTTGTCCTTACTTTCTTTGATTTGATGTAGTTTATATATTGAATTTCTGTTACTGGTCCCAGAACCTAATAAAGACTGAATCTTGAATTTTATTTCAGCAGTTTATGTATGTCAGTTTCATGTCCTTTACTTCTATTTTTTTTTCCTTCTTACGGTGCCGCGTATAACTGTGTTATTCTATAAATTCTACAGGTATTTTGGATTCCCTTCTCTCCCCCCCCCCCCCCCCCCCCCNATGGACGTTAAAGTACTCCGTTGCCCTATTTCCTATTCTTTTTTTATGAGAAGAAAAAGGGTGGTCAACTCTCTAACGTTTTCACAAATTCTTTTCAAAGACCGACACCTTTCTTCTAACCCAGTCCCGAATTATTATTTTTTTAAATATTTTGATGGGGATGGGGATGGTATTTGCTAATACTTAACTCTAACAATATTCATGAATACCACATCAAATTAGGTATTTTCAGCTCCATCACGTGACCTAAGAAATCTTGCTCACACCTTGGTTTGTTTACATGCTCTGCTCATGTATGAGATTACTCGTCATTTATCAAAATATCCTAGCAATCCCTAGATCACGTGGTGTAACTGACCCGTCTGAAAAGACCTCATTGTAATACAGTGGCCTGCCACAAAATAAAGCTGTTTTTTTTCATTTTGTCAGATCGTTTGATTACAAGTAACGTTTACCTTGATACACACACACACACACACACACACACACACACACACACACACACACACACACACAAATACACACACATACAGACAGATACACACACACACACACACACACACACATACACACACACCTCCTTTCTTCGTGTTTTTCTTTCTTTCCTTCTTAATCTTGTTTGTGCACCTTTATTCTTTCTTCATTTCTTTCCTTCTTTCTTTCTTTCTCTCTTTCTTCTTTCATTTCTTTCTTTCTTGTTTCTCTCTCTGTCTCCTCATTTCTTCCCCTACGTCCTCACTATCTTTGATTTCTTGTTACTTTATCTATTGACTCTCATATCACTGGCCTAGAACCTAATAAAGATTTTGAATCTTGAATCGTGTAATTCATGACAGCATTGACCGAGATTTCATTGTATTGGAGTCCTGTGCCTTTCTTAACCCTCTGGGGCCTACNGCGGAAATTCTTGTCTATTATCATTTCAATTTTTTTTTATTGAGACTGTGCTATTCTGCAAACTTTACATGAAGATGCTTTCCGCCTCGGCTATGGCATATCATTGCTGAGAATGGACAAGTTGAATAAGTGATAATACAGACTTTGCCAACTTTATTGTGGCACATTGGAATTGGAAACTTTAGCGTCTTCCGACAAAAGGTCCTATATTGGTTTTCCTGCAAAATCACTTTTTTAAACACCTGTGATCTTTATGTCAATATTCATGTCTCAGTCTAATAGTTGTATGAGATTGCGAATACCCTTGATGAGGTAACAGAAGTTAGACAAAAAATTTGTTGAAGCACAGAGCTATATTCAAATAGGAAGCACTCACTTTTCTCGAAAACAGCTTTAGCAAAGATAAGCCTTTACGTCAGATGACATTAGAAGTTGCCTAAGTATAGCATTTGCCATGTTTACAAGTCTATTATTTTGTAGCTTTGACGGCCAGTCATATTTTGGAACATAGTGGGCATTCATGCCTACGTGACGCTGTGAGCAACTTGTGAAATTGTACACTCGAGTTTTGTGTTCTAAACATCGTCAGATTGCAGCTAGCTGCGAAGGAAAAATGAAGAGAGCATAATTTTTTCTTGTTTTAACGGCTTCGATGACAGAGAATGGAACTGTAATTTGCGAAAAGACCTATAACTCACTTGCAATGATCTGTAAAAGTGTTGATTTTCAACAGTATTTTGACCACAAAGTAGAATGCAATGATTTTGAGGCCATGAGTGGGCAAGTCCAAATTAAATGTCCAGAAAAAAAAAAGAAAAAAAAAGAACACGGGCAATAACTCATGCGATTTTTACCTCTTTCCAGATGCCATCAGTTTTAATTTGAATGAATGCATTTGTGAATAGTTTACTCTCCTATTTTCAACCCAAACAACAAAACTTGCACTTGCACTTGCCATGAAGTTGAAAAACAAACAGAAAAAAAAAGGCCAGAACCTACTTATCAGTAATTTTCTCTCGTATCGGGAAAAATCCCCATATTACATAATGAGTCACGAGGGAATTCAGTAAAGGTCACCAAATTAATGAGTACGATAAACAAAAACTACAAAATTATCCCATAATTAATGTCATTAACTCTAACTCCACCCTGAGCCCCTCTCTTTCCACCAGTACCCCCCCTCCCCTTCCATTCACTCTTCTCTCCCTTTCCTCTTCTCTCCATCTGTTTTCACAGTAGGTAGGTATAATTTCCTTCGTCTACACTGCTCCAAATTGGTTCATCTAATCACATAATAATTATAATGGCCGAAGGACACTGTCACCGAGCCCAACCCCATGTATAAATGATATTGTCCGCGCCTTTGTAAAACAGTTGAGTGATTCCATTCTCACATCTGAGCTTTGATAGTAACGCTGTGAGTTTGTCTTTGGTGTACTGTGGCACCATCACCATCCTCATTATCATCATCATATTCAATATTATCATTTGTTGTTTCACACAAAATAAAATATAACAGCATCTACCAGTGTCCTACTATACAATTTTATTTAAATTACAAAAAGAAGCACACAATAAGAAAATGTCAAATTTTCGGAATTGAAAATTCCTTCATCAGGAATAATAATAATAATGATAAGGAAGAAGAAGACATAGGAAGAGACCTAAGACTTTATAGTGGTGCTAATTTAAAAGGATTCGAATAATATTCGTTATTATCATTTCCAACACCACTATTTCCATCACCATCACCACACCATCGCATTACCATAACTAGCACCACCAGAGGCAACAACAACACCATCCCATCATCGCTACAGCAGCACTGCTACTACCATCAGCATTACCATCATCTTCGCATTCAATTCGGTCAGTTCAATGTTTATTGAAGAGGCTTTGCTGACCGCTCAAGGACATACAATACTTAGAAAATGAAGACATTATTACTGTCTGCATTTTCGCTTGACAACGGCTCTAGATCTATCATTTCCACAGTACTTTTGATGAAGACCCTGTTTAGATAGATCTAGACTCTTAGGTGAAAATATTCATGAAGAGAGCTAAACGTTTCGCCTCCGAGGTTCCATATAAGACATAATCGTGTAATTGTAAACTGCAAAAAACAACAATATCACTTAAAGAGAAGGCGAAAAGTCCTCATCATCATCTCATCATCATCATCATCATCATTATCACTGTAAACAAAGCGAAAATTTTAAAACAATACATCAATCCCACAACTTTATTGAAAAATTAATAAGAGCTAAAAGATAAACGTTTTTAAATGTTTCGACAAAAGCCTTCTTCAGTAGAAATAAAATGAGTGAATGAAATCTTAGTGAACGCAGCCATAAAAAGTAGGTGAAAAGTTTAAAAAGATGTATAGCTAGCAAGCTAGAAATCATGTTTAAGAATTTTTAAAAAGTAAGGACTTTAAAAAGAGACGTAAGAAAGTAAGTCTTCACAGATAAATAAAGTAAATTTATCAGAGCAAATTTTCGATCCAAAAATATTTTCCTCAGAATAAAAATAATTCTAAGACATACAATGAACTGTAAAAACTATTTATAGGTATGAGTGTCGAATAGAAAAAGTAAAAAAAGTTTAAAGTTCAACGGCAGCTAGTGAGTACAGCATGCATACAACAGAGGGGAGAAAAAAAACGGTCGTCAGTGTCAAGTGAAGTTAAAAGACAATGTGGTTATGAGTTGTTGTTATAGATGTGTATAAATAACTAGAATAGTGCTAAAATTACATTTTATTATGCTTCCTCACCGCTCTTTCTCTCTCTCTCTCTCTCTCTCGTTCTTTCTCTTTCTTTTCTCTTTTACTCTGCATCAGTGGGCTTTACCAGAGTACTGGTAGTAAAGGCTGGAAACTAATTCTCAGAAGATATTAGAAGTGTAAGGAGGTGGATGGAAGGTAAGGAAAATTGTTTGAACCAAAAGAACATAAGAGGGGCTATATTATTTCATGTTTTGAAGGGGAGGTTGCTGAAATAGGGTTCATCAGTACTGAGGCCATCGTGTGTACAGTGAGACTCTACGTTCCAGGTGAAATAGGCTTCTCTTTGATTTAATTGCTTTTTGGTAAGGGTAGATGTGGGGTCTACTATTTCTATGCCCTGCAGTAACATGTCTGTGACGCTGTGATAGTTTGGTCAGTTGAAATGTTTTCCTACAGGAACAGTCAGGTTTTGTTTTAATACACTGTAGACGTCTACCTATGATTATTGAGTCTAGCCCTGAGAGTGGTTGTGGTTTGTCCAACATATTGCTGAGGACAGACTTTGCAAGAGATGAGATATATACGACGTTCATCATCATCATCATCATCATCATCATCATCATCATCATCATCATCATCATCATTATCATCATTAATATCGTTATCATCATCATTTTCATCATAATCATCATCATTGAAACTATGTATGATTTTGCCCAGGCTTTACCTAAAACTTTTGAATGGTTGCGGTGTTGAATTCAAGATCTAAAGGTCGTGGATTCGATTCCCGATCACGGTCATGTTGTGGGTGCCTTGGGAAAGCATTTCATTCACATTTTCCTCAGCCCACCCGTCAGTAAAATGGGTACATGACTTTAGGCAGTGAAAGATATGGCCATAATGTTAGTGATCAGCTGCTGAATATTGGCAGCGGCATTGTATACTCTTCAAAGAGTTGAGGAAGTTCTAGAGTGACCTGGCCAGCTGGGGTAATAATAGTGTGAATGTGAAGTCGCGTGAGCGGACATCAGCCCAAATACGGGACTTATAAACAGCACTGTGATTATCTATTTATTTTTATTATACACAATGAGTTTATTAAAAGTCATCAACGTTTCGTATATAAGCACTTTCTTTTTAAGGACTAATAGATAGTGAACAGAATGTGATCANGCTGGGTGGTTGCTGTTGTTGCTGCTGCCGTCTGGTGGAAGGAGGTAATTGCTGTCGTGTGGCTGCGCTGACGGAAGATGAGTGATGCTGCTGCCATGTGGTCAGTTCAGTATAAGATGGTAGCTGGTGTTGTGCCTGTAGTGCTGTATATGTCGAGCTGAGGATATTGGATGACCGTTGCTCTAGTTGTTCAGCTGCCCCGGTGTTAAGTGGAAGCAGCTGCTGCTGTTCCTGTTGCAGAAGTGTGGTAGGAAAACAGGTCTTGTGGAAACCCATAAGGTAAGCTATATAGTTTTTGAAGCTTGGTCTGTAGCGGGTGATGTTTACTTTAAGTTTCGTAAGTTTGCGAACGTGGATATAGGCAAGTTCAGAGTCCAGGGTTAAAAGCCGATTGGCAAGAGAATCCAGTTCTGTGAGAGTAAAGTTCTCTGTGGACAATGCACGTCTTATAGTGGCTTCATTATGGCGTATTTCTGAAGTGTAGTGTTTGTCCAGGAGCGTCACGAGGTTCAAGGTTCATCATCATCATCATCATCATCATCATCATCATCATCATCATCATTACTTGCAAAACATTTATCGGCTCTGGATGTAATAAATAAAGAAAACTGTAACAATTTTACTGGCTTCCTTCTTTAGATGCAGAAACTCAACGAACTAAAAATGAAATGGCCTAAGAAAAGTGGGGGAAATGTGATCAGTAGTCATGAAAATTCAAAAACTTGAACAGACACAAATTCCAACATCGAACGGAACAAACTCAAACACAAACAATGAAGGTGAACAGCTGATCAGGACTGAAAATTATACACCAATTTCTTTCCTACAAGCCGAAAAATCGTAACTATTTACTATCACTAACTCAAGAACGGGTACTCTTACTGCCACACAACACCAACCACCCCCTCCCCCCTCACCCACACACACTAACATACTCCCAGCTCCCTAAAACCACTAAACACGCGCTATTATTACATTAAAACATCTCTTGTAAAAATAAAACAACTAACCTTCCCCCGTTTCTCCCCCCATGTCCCCTTCCCTCTCTCCCTCTCTCTCTCTCTCTCTCTCTCTCATCATCATCATCATCATCATTAAAACTAAATATGATTCTGCCCAATGACACAAAACTTTCTGAAAAATGTATAATGAATTTATTAACAAAATGGTCAACGTTTCGTGTTAAACACTTTTCAAGACTGACAATGCAAGTTTAAGACATACAAAGAAAGGCAAGTGAATACATATCCGAGAGCCAGAAATAGAAATAGGAATAGAGCAACTGAAAGGGATTGAGATATGTTCATTGTCTGAGTTATTTAAAGCAACGGTATGCATAAACATACAGACAACATCACACTATCATCATCATCTGCATATAAAAACTACAAAAGTAAACTAAAGATACAGGGATAATAAAACTTCACACTCAGTTTTAGTATTCCTTTACTTTCGCCGTTCTTGTGTGCAGTTGGTAGGACATCTTATATTAAAATATACTGCTATTTGAGTTATTTCAAGCACCCATAGGATCCTGTACTGTCTGAGATTTTTATTACTTATCCTTTACTTTATCGTCAGCTTATTTTTCATTGGTATGTAGTTCTCAGGTCTTTTAGTATACATCATCATCATCATCATCATCATCATCATCATCATCATCATCATCATCATCTGCATTATCACATAATACCATCATCATCCACAGGAGTGGCAACAGCAGGAGTTTCGCTAATAATATGTATCTCTCACCCTGGAGTGATTATCACACAGATTATTCCGCCCCCTCCCCCTTCGCTACATGTATTATTCCGTTAATGACAGTAGGCAGTGGTGTTCAGACTGCAAACCGCCAATTCTGGATAATCATTTTTTTCATGTCCATAGCTAGCTGAACACGAGATTCATCACTACTACAAATGTATTAACGAGTAAGCTCTGCGACCATCTCAGTTTTCAAAATCTGATTTCAGATTTCTCTTATCATCTGCAAACATCTACGATGCTGTCGTTAGTGGTGTTGGTTGCTGCGGGTGCTGTGCTGTTTGATGGCGTGGCTGGGGTGTGTCAGTTGGGTGATAGGGAGTATCAGGAGGGCGAGGTCTTCCCGTTGGTACCAGGACTGGCCTGTGTGGTCTTACGCTGTGAAAATGGCGACACTAAAGAGATCAGAGGAGGTAGGTTGTTGTAGTAGCTGTTGTAGTTGTAGTTGTAGTTGTAGTTGTAGTTGTAGTTGTAGTTGTAGTTGCAGTTGTAGTTGTAATTCGTTCTAAGTGTAGGCTGCTGTTGTTCACTGTTTAGCCTAATGTTGCTAGGAATGGTCTACAGTCATCATGACAAAAAAAAAATTTCAAAAATGTCACGAAGACACTAAGGACCATGAGAAAATATACTAAGGACCATGGGAAAATCCAAAGAAATGATTGTAAACTAATATTGCAAGATTATGGATATTGCTACTGTACCATACTGATGGGGGCACAAGAGTTTGATAATTTATTTGATTCTAACAGAGTGTGTGGACAGTTATAGACGGTGTCACCCGATAGGGACCACCTGGACTCAGGGCTGCAAGGCGTACAGATGTGAGAAACGTGTTTATAAGGACGAGAGCGGAATAACGTGGACAGTGCATGACCCTGTCAAGATCCGAGGTAAGAATCTAACGGTTTCACTGCGATTTTTTTTTTGGTTTGTTTTCTTTTTATTTGCTGCTTTGACTTATTTGTGTATTCTATTTCAAATATCTAATTTCAAGAGCTGTAGATCCGAGGTAAGAATCTAGCGGTTACAGTGCGATTTTTTTTTTTTTTTGCTGCTTTGACTTATTTGTGTACTCTATTTTAAATATCTAAGTTCAAAAGCTGTAGATAGGAAGTGAGATTCTAGCGCTTACACTGCGAATCTCTTTTTATTTTTTTTTTTTTGTTTGTTGATTTGACTTATTTGTGTATTCGACTTTTAAATATCTAATTTCAAAAGTTGTAGATCCGAGGTAAGATTCTAGCGGTTACACTGAGAATTTTGCTTTTGTTTTTTTTTCTTTGTTTTTTCTTTGCTGTTTTGACTTATTTGTATATTCGACTTCAAATATCTAATTTCAAAAGCCTAGTTTGTTTTCTTTAAAGATTTTTTCGAAACTATTTCTTTAAAAATTGGAAGTTGGTAATATCACGGTAGTAATGGTGCGCAGGTTTCATTTCATCAAGATCCATATATATGATGGTATATGTATTTAACATTTTGCAAGGTAAAGTCGAGACAAAAAACAACACACTCATTCGCACCCAGACAAAATTTGAAATTTCAAGTAAACTTTATCACCAGTCGTAGTAAACTACTATTAAATGTCCCAAGTGCGCAGGGCCCATATTCATTCTTGACTACATGCATCTGATCGTTTTACAGGATTAAACTGGGAAAATTACGCTCAATCGCATTTAGAAAACAACGGGTGTCGAATGGAGGTTGTGGTGGTGGTAGGGGAAGGAGTAGTCACAAAATTTAATATCAACTCATACTGCCGTGTTATAAAATAAGACCAGGCACATGCTTTCAACATGCGCAGATATCTAAAAGAACATCACAGTATCATCTATGGTTTTGTAATTATATTGCCTTCCAATGTTTTTTTCAGATTGCTAGTGTGTCACGTGCCGTGTGACGTCAGTGGCAGTTCTGACAAAACACATTTCAAGCAGGTCACCCTCAAACAATTAGGTCTGCATGCTTTTTTCACATTTTAATTTTGTCCAGAAAACGCATGTCTACAGTTTACAGAGCGATGCATTTCAAAGTTAAGATATTATTTATTTCCAGTAACAGAGATGTAAATAAAAGACACACTCAGTTATGAAGTGTTATTAGAAATTGACTGTTACCACTATTTGGTTTAAGAGGAGGAGAAGAAGTCGAAAAGAATGAGATGGAGGGAAAGCAATACCTTGTGAAAAGAAGAATGAGGAAAGAAAGGAGGAGAGCAAGAAATAGATAGAAAAAAAAAAGGAATGGAATCCTAAACATTGTCCAGATGAGTAAACGTTTGGCCAGAGCAAGAACAGCAAAAACAAAGAAACTGAGAAGACGTACAGTTTATGTATTTCAAACGTCATGGGTTAATAAACATGATCATTGTATGTTGAGGCAAGGCCAGAGTGGACTGATGTTAGTAGTGTGGATTGATGATAGTAGAGTGGAGTGATGATAGTAGAGTTGAGTGATGATAGTGGAGTGGAGTGATGATAGTAGAGTGATGATAGTGGAGTGGAGTGATGATAGTAGAGTTGGTTAATGATAATAGAGTGGATTGATGATAGTAGAGTTGGTTAATGATAGTAGAGTGGATTGATGATAGTAGAGTTGGTTAATGATAGTAGAGTGGTTTGATGATAGTAGAGTGGTTTGATGATAATAGATTGGGTTGATGATAATAGAACGGGTTGAGGAGAGTGATTATAACGATGATGATAATAATGCTAATTAAGTGACTATAATGACTAAAATTTAACATGGTTCCGGCAAGATTTAACAGAAAACTTTTGAAAATATATATAATGAATTTATTTGTAGAAAATATAGACTAGTCGATACTTCGTATCAAAAACACTTTTTAGGACTGACAACTAAACAAAGAGACATACAAAGAAGAGCAAGTGAATTGGATTCTGAGGGCCAACAGAAATAAAACATCAGACAGACATAGTGAAACCGCGTGAGAATGAGAAAGGTTCAAGGGTCTAAATTATTTTAACCGACGGTACACACACACACACACACAGACATGACCTCACTTACACACATGTACAAGCCTGCACACAGGTACTCATACACATAGACAAGGCCTCACTTACACACACGTGCACACCTACACACACACGCACACATATGCACGCACGCACACACACACACACACAGATACTCAAATAAACACATCGCATACACACTCACACACACACACACATCACACACATACACATCGCGCGCGCACACATATACATACACACACACAACACACACAACACACACATACACATAGCACATACACAGTACACACCACCCCCTACATACACACACACACACACACACACACACACACACACACACACACACACACACACACGCACACACACACACACAAGCACACGCACTTTGCCCTTCAGTAATTATCCTTGAGTGATTAAAATGAATCTAACGTTGCCACTATAAATCCATTTCATCAAAGTCTGTTGAAAAAAAGCTCACTCTTCGCAGGTAGGTCACACTAGTGATCATGTTGTCATTCCTTCCGTTAATGCTGAACACTTCACAATGTCAGTGTTTTAAAACCTCTTCTAAAGCACTGATGTAGCTTTGTGCCATTTGCAATGTTTCGTACTTGGACAACTTCCGGTTTCCGCCAAACGATGGGATGACGTCACGAAGGCGGTCAAAGGCTGCGTTCATGCTCTGCATACGTCGCCGTTCCCGAGCATTGGCACTGGACCTGGAGGATAACAATGAATTGCCTTTACAATGATTGTACACTATTATGTTAAAGGTAGGGTAGTTAAGAGATCTCCTCAGATTATGACATCACAAAGGGGACAAGCCATTCTAGTAAAAAATGCCACGTCAGTTGTGCAAATATCTGAAAAGTTTTGACTTTACAGCAAGTAGCCTTGGTTATTTTTAACATGTGTTAATATTTTAAATGTAAATCAAAATTGATTGTTGTCAAGTCAAAACGTTTTCAAAAATGAGTATATCTGAGTAGGATTCTGCTGGAATTTCTCGAGCACAGATGCCATGTAACTTATATTAAAGCAACTCATCAGAGTTCGAGCTATTGTCCGATAGCCCGGGGTAATATCATGGTAATATGTTAAATTCTGCCAAAATCTTAGGCCAGCATTATAAACTAGCGTGACAAAGTATTCTGCGTTGAAAGCTGATCACGTAAAGGCAGAAAGAAATAGACACTGGATCAATAACAAATGACGGGATAACATCGTCAGACTACATGGCGGTGCAATTTTATAGGGGCATCAGATAGAGAAGGAAATTTGCCATCATCCTAAGAATGAGATGACTTACATTTTGGAAAAGTCTCATCCTCTTATCTCTCCCCCGCCCCCCCC
>JAWQUT010000057.1:1500178-1510178 GCA_033807755.1 Ellobium chinense
ACATACATATATACCTACACATACCTACTAACTCTCACATTCTCCCAAACACTTTATATACTATTACTCCTAAGTTTCCTTGACGATGAAGGTACAAAGGATTTACTGTACCGCTCGGTTCTCGCGTAAGGTTGTAAAATACGTTTACTTCTTTGAGATTAATATATTCGTCATATAGGGGGTGAGTGATATCATGAAGTATATTTTTGGCTTTCTTCACGGATATTTTATCATACAGATCATCGAAAGCTGGTAGATCAGTATATATTTCCAATTATGCCGCTTTCACACCGACCCCCACCCAAAAAAAAACAACAAACTGATATAAATGCCAGATTACCAAAACAATAAATCACCCTCGCTACGCCCCTGATTGTATAATAGACTGTTTCTCTCTCATTCACACGTTGCTCTGGACTTTTGGGTGTCAAGGCCAGTGAATTTATAGCAACAACAACAGCACCTAATACTGGACTGTTGGGGGGNGGGGGGGGGGGGGGGGGGGGGGGGGAGAAAGAGAGTGGGAAGAGAAAGAAAGGGAGAGAAAGAGAGGGAGGCAGGCGAGCGAGCGAGAGAGAGAGAGAAGGAGAGAGAGAGCGAGAGAGAAAGAAAGAAAGGGAGAGAGAGAGAGAGAGAAGGAGAGAGAGAGAGAGAAAGAAAGAAAGAGAGAGAATACAATATAACACCCATGGATGGCATCATAATTATACAGTATATCCTCACAATCACAGGCAGACTGGTAATGTAAGAGATAGGCAGTCTGTCAGCTGGGCCAATTTTTTTCTTGCTACAACTCATTACACCCGGTAAATGTCACCAACAAAGTAAGTCGCACTGGTTTAAAATAGCACGATAGCTTGAGAATAGCATTATTTTCTTGTTTTGTCTTTGTAAATAACAGGTTTTCCCCTCTCCTCAAAAACTCACTCAAATGAGAGAGACGAACTGCCTAGGACTGGCGATATCTTGTCATCTTATACACTGCAACTACAAATAAAATTATGCTGCCAAGGATCCCGAACCAAATTTAGAGCACCGTGAAACGTACCCAGGCCAGAGAATATGGGAAACGCGGGTCAAGGACAGGGAAAGTGTGTAGTGTGTAGTAAAGTGCCAAAGCACACCCGCTGCAGGCTATGCCTATACACACATGACATTGTACCAAGGTTCGATGGTGTGCCTGTGAGTCTCCTTGAAGTTTTACGACACGGTTTACTAGATATTTACATTACAGTGCACAGTGTCCAGAGAAGGTAAGGTTTTATAGTAACAGTATCCGCTGTGCTACTAGAGGCAGAATGCATTTCAGGTGAACGAATCGAATTCTAAGCCTGGTCCAGATAAACTTCAACTTGCACTTGTAATAGTCTCAAAATTACAACATATTCTTGTGAGATTGTCTTTTCCATATAATATTATATTCTGCTTTTCATAGCCAGCGGGTTTCCTCTAGTGGGTGTCTAGAAATGTCTAGAACAGGAGAGGGAGGGGAAGGGGTCTGATGTTATCAGAAAGCGTCCAAAGAACATGGAGACGCGATTTTCACTCAAACAATTTTTTGGAGAATAGTGTAGGGTGAAAAAAGGTTCCCATAAGGTAAAGGGGGAGCTGACACCAAATGTATGAAAAGCGAATGAGAAAAAAAGAAGATAGGAGGGGATAGAAAATTGTGGAAATTGAGTGTAACCACTAATATGCATGATTCCAGAGGAGCTAAGTTCACACACTCCTTGCCCCGAACCGTGGCTGAATCAATAATCAGTCCGTGTATGGTCCGTGTGTTATTCTTTAGGTATGAAGATGCCAATATATTTTTCACTGTTGGCTATTTTAGGTTTTACACCTCTCATTAACTTATCCTGGGGTGCCGTTTCAAAATACTTTCCAAATATGTTGTTTAGCTCTTCCTCCAAATTTTGATACAAAGAAAAATGCAGCTGAACCAGTTAGATTTTGAGAACTTGGGCAGTGAAGCTGACAACCTAATATTTTAGGCCTTTTCACTCAGTAAACAGGGTAACCTTACTCACCTAGCAACAACCACAAATTTTATACCTGAGTGACTAAACCTCACCTATTCTGAGTCTACACATATATTTGCACCTATCTAAGCCTTTGAAATTAAAATCCAACCCCTTCCCACCTCCCCATGGCCAATTTTCTGATTTTATAGGGACTATTTAAAATTGCATATTTTTAAGCCAGGTGCTATTGGCATCTTCATACCTTTAGCGTAGGCCGTGAACGAGGTCCAGTTTCTTCAGAGTCCTCGTGGACGTCAAAGTAGGTTAGCGATTCTAAGATGTTTTGTTTATGTTTTACACAAGATTCTCAAGCATGTCAAAGACACAGCCTGGCCCTTGCTACATAGTACTGCATAAAGCTACAAGACATCTATCAGCTAATTCGGTCTCTCTGTCTCTTTCTTTCTTGCTCCTCTCTTCTCTCTCTCTCCCTCACTGTTTTTCTCTCTCTGTGTCTCTCTCTTTTATAACCTTTTATTAATGCCAGAAATCAGCATGATGACATCACTTACTCATTGTTGGATTTGTGGGCGTGTTTGTTTGTGTGTGTGTGTGTGTATGTGTGTATGTGTGTATGTATATGCATGTGTGTGTGTGTATATGTGTGTGTGTGTATGTCAGTGTGTGTGTGTGTGCGTATGTGTGTATGTGTGTGTGTTGTGTGGAGATGGGGAATGAGGGAATACTTTCTTCTCCCTTAACCCTCCTCCCCCCCCTCCCCACCTCCACTCCCGAAGCTGACACCTATGACTTGATTCAGTATTCATGTCTGGACAGGTCATATTTCTAACAAATCAAGGAGAACCCACCAAGAGTGACGCCCAGGATGTCGAAGGATTTTGAGGGCAAGGTTGTGATCATAACAGGAGCCAGTTCCGGTATAGGGGCGGCGACGGCCATCCTGTTTGCCAAAAGGGGCGCAAAACTCTCGTTGTGCGGCAGAGACGAGGGCAGGCTGCAATCGATCCTGGAAGAATGCCGAACAGCGGGCGGAGGGCCGTCAGACAGGTACAGAAATTATGGTGGTCATTAATATTAATTCAAGGCCATAACTGGTGGGTTTGCAATGCTAAAAATAATTATATGGGGCGTCCAATGGGTAAGAGAACTCCAACTCAAAGGTGATAATGTTCATAAAAATGTCTTTGGAACAGTCAGTTTCGCTAATACACAGTCGAACTACATATAACTGAAAATAACATCAATAAATTGTGATTATGATGATGAAGAATTTGGGAATATGTGTGTGTGTGTGTGTGTGTGTGTGTGTGTGTGTGTGTTGTTCGTTTGTGTGTGTGTTTGTATTTGTGTATTTGTGTATGTGTTTCTCTCAATGTGTGTATGTGTGTGTGTGTGTGTGCATGTGTTTGTTTCTTTCTGTGTTTATATGTTTGAGTGTTTGTTCTTTTTTTTTGGCCAGGGGNGGGGGGGGGGGGGGGCGTGTTATGAGGGGCACATGCAAAACTAGCAGCACATAACAAAAACACTTTGTCGAAGCAAACACTCCCACATGTCATTCCACTAAGGTACATCACCTTGACGGGAGATCTCACCCAGCAAGAAACCAGGACACAAATCATAGAGAAGACAGTGGCCACTTTCGGGCAGCTGGACGTGTTAGTGGCCAACGCAGGCACCATCGTGAAGAGTCAGGGCATCATGACAGAGACAGAGGAGACCTTCGACGCTGTGGTCAACACCAACATGAAGGCCAGCTTCTTCCTGATCCAGAGGGCCATCCCTCACCTGGAGAAGTCCAAAGGTTGTATAGTGACAGTATCGTCCATTGGGAGTACAGTGGTCTGTCCACCTGAGATAGTCTACAGCATGACCAAGGCGGCTATAGATATGATGACCAGAACACTCGCCCTGGAGCTGGCACCCAAAGGTATATTGGGATTAGATGTGTGATAATATTTTATTAGATATTTGAGAGCTTGCGCATTAACGACCCCAACATTTTCTACAAAATAAACTGATGCATTTCTATATATAACATTCATATCAATTACTTTTTCATGATCCGCAAGACTGACTAGTAAGTGAAATCGACAATGGAACCCAACCTCAAAAAGGCAACAGTGTTCATTTGGCATCTATGGATCATTTTCAGGTGTACGGGTCAATGCGATCAACCCAACTCTTGTCTGGACCAGGATCTACAGAGATTTTGAGCAGAACGAGCAGACGCAGGCGTTCTTGAAGCAGTGCGCTGCAACTCATCCTCTGTACGGAAGGGCGAGCACTCCAGAGGAACAGGCTGAGATGATTGTCTTCCTTGCTAGTAGCGCAGCGAACTTCGTCACTGGAGAGTGTATCAAAGTGGATGGGGCGGCAAGTTTGCAGGGTTTGCCAGCGTACTGAAAGGGCAAGGATAGATCGAGTAGGGATCCTGTGACTTAACTGATTCTTGAGAGTGACGATCTCTACCGTCTTTTCGTCATCTCCCCTCTCCCATCCCACTTCTTACGCCCCATAAAATCTTCCTGACTGCAAGAGTAAATGGTCAGTGCCCAATTCATTTGGGGTTAAAGTGCAAGATTTCTCTAGGAAAATAGCTAGACATTTGCTTTAAAAGCAGTCTTGATGGCATCATCTGCTCAGAGTTTTTTCTGTCATGCCTTTTGATAAGGCTCCATCTTATATGACAGAACTTTGTCCCTGTATGAGCCATAAAGATCTTTCAAATCAGAAATAAGAGGACATTTTGTAAAAAATGCCAGAACAAAGCAATCGGTGAAAGGACCTTTGCCGTATCAAAACTCTGGAATAGAATAGATTCATCATGGAATTTTTTTCATAATGGCACTGAAAATTCAATAACATGTAGGCCCTCTGTATTTACACTGACGTAGCCTTGAAGGGAGTATTCTCTCTTGTAACCTCTTTTAGCCAGTTACTCTGTAACACGTTTTATATAATTGAAACTCGTGTGAATGTATATGTATAATTTTTGAACGACCGACTTAATTGCTTTATTCATTTATTATTATATTATTTTAAGCACAATATTTTCCTTCCTATGGAAGAGTCACTTCTGTGAAGCGACATTCTAGAGCTCCGACAGTTATTTATCATTATTGATGAGTTTGCTCTAAACTAGATTAAATGGGTGCTTTACTGTATTATTAAACACTCCTTTATATTGACAACTTCAAATTATCACATGTTGTTTCCGTTGATGTTGTACTTTGTAAAAAATTACCAATAGCCATTGCGGTAATGAAAAAGAAGCAATGATGCTAGTAGCAGGAATGGCGGTTGTAGCAGTAGCAGAAATAGCAGCAACAACAACAATAACAACAACAACAACAACAACAACAACAGTAATAGTAGTATTGGTAATAAAAGCTGATCAGAAGGTCTTCGCATTTTCCTGCAGGGAATTGTTCTGATGATGATGGGAGGTGGGGGTGGGGGAGGGGGGGAAGCNGTTGAGTAAGACAAACAGCAGTATCAGTTGCAATAGTAGTACATGTGCAATGGTAGAAATAGTAGTACCGGTAGAAATATTAATAGTAGTAGAGTTTCCTTGTGGTAGGTATGCCAGTACGAAAAGGTCCAAATGTACATCCATGTATATACGTGTGTGTGTGTGTGTGTGTGTGTGTGTGTGTGTGTGTGTGTGTGTGTGTGTGTGTGTGTGTGTGTGTGTGTGTGTGTGTGTGTNGAGAGAGAGAGAGAGAGAGAGAGAGAGAGAGAGAGAGAGAGAAAGACCTGGGTACCATCATATCTAACTTTCACAGAGAACTAAAAGAGGGAAGGAAAGAGATGAACAGAAAAATAAGACATAGGATCAGGATAAATAAAAAAAGCGAACAGTACTTTTGAAAATTGCAGACAGCAGAAATCACAACAAAACACTGATCCAAGAATATAAAACTGACGTAAACAAATGCAGGACTAGATTTATTCAGATCATTAACAATAAATTCTTATAATTATGAAAACATATATATAAGCAAATCAAACGCGGCAAGGTAAAGTTTTTTGATAATATGTCACTGAGTTTTACGTTAATAAATACAGATATGGTAATATACATAATTACATTCCTGAATATATCGGGTGGCCCCCATCTTCCCCCCACTCCCAGAAAAAAACCCAACCCACACACACAAATACTTATTTAATTTCAACGTTTATTAACTTAAAAAATCTTATGCCACTGAGATTTTACACACAATAGCAAACGGATAGTGTCTACTAACAGTATGAATTTCAACCAAGCAAGTGCTCTGGTTATGCCGTACTTAAAAGATTAATTATAAACATTCAAGTCTGCCAACAGCAAGACCAGTTTGCACTCACTGTGCGGTCTGATACACTTTTTGATATGTGTCTTTAATTATTTTTTTTGTGTGTGTTGCTATGATGAAAGTATAACGCCTACATCAATGAAAACTGCAACAATCATAGATTATATCTGTATATTAATGTGCTTAGGATTTCATCTTAGCTTTTCTATAAATATTAAAGTTATTGGACTTCGAATGAAGTATAGTTTTTTTTTGTTTCTGGCCACCCGTTATATACAGAGCTGATTCCGCTTAATCAGAATTCCGCTTAATAGGATTTTTTAGGAAACATGGAAAAAAGTTGCGTTTGAAAGGAGTTGCAATTATCTAGTGACGTTTACTTTAAAAAATATAGTGTTCTGCGATGTGAAAAAAGTTGTCTTGAAGGATTTGACGGAATGCGAATAAGTGAAATCAACTGCAATGCATATTTAAAATGTTACTATCATTTTAACTTATCAATAAAATATATATTACAAATAACAGAAGTGTCAAGATATTTTACAGGTCTAGGGCTTGTTGCCATCGCCAGCGACGGTCCTGCTCCATTTCCCTCCTTATGTCCCAACCTCAACCAGAAACCCTTCAGATTTTCTGCCTTACAGAAAAAGACCGTACGCACAGTAAGCGCTATTTTACAGAAGACGCAAAATAAACACAAAAGTTTTCGCATTGGCTCTCCTTTTCCAAGACATGTGAAAACAAAGCACTTGATTCTCTGTACACAGATGCCAAAAAATTAATCATATCTAATCTGGCACCCACTAATGCGTTTCTTTAGACAAGTGCGTTACACGTAAAAATACATAAACACATAAGCGAAGAAAAGCAAGCAACGTTTCTTTTTATACATATAAATACATCAGAACATTTGTCTTGTCACTTAATCATTTTAGGAACCAAAAATGTTTTAAAAATGATTTAGAGACACTGTTAAAAATATCGGACATACACAAAAAATATATTATATCTTTCTTTTATACCTAAACATAACTTGCCTCTCCGTAAACCTCCGAGGATAATTAGGATGCGTTGATTGCTGCCTCCAGGATTTCCCAATATAATACAATATAATACTCACATTTGCTGTCACTCGTCTTTAGTCCTAATAATTATACACTATTTTTGTTTTAATAACAGGTAATCTGCCGGTTACAACTTTATATCACGCTGTTGCGGTTCGCTAAACATTAATTTCAAGAACCCCCTAATGCACGAGAAAATCTTTCAATCGTGTGTTTTATCGCATTTTATAGTTTCAATATATACTAGATACCTCCTCGTCCGGTAGTACAATAATAAGCAATAAAATTTATTGCAAACAATGCGACTTCAGAAACTACTAGTATCCACTAGTGATGACTAGTTTTCAATATGCGCATTCCAGTGGCCAAAATATTGAGAGTTTGCGCATTAACGATGGGATATTTTACCATCAAAAGACTTACAGTAACTCTACTGTACATGCTGAACGCTACTAAAGATGTGTTCAACACCCATGCACTAATGCAATTCTTTCGATGATAAGACATACCATCGTTAATGCCCAAGCTCATAAATATTTGAAACATAGTCCACTTTCGCGAACGCCCCTTACTTGTATACTAAAAGCACGAAGAGAATAATGAATACTAAAATTAATGAGCGACCCATGTTTACTAAGACCCCGAAGAGCCATGTTTACCAAAGGCACCATTAAAAAAACAATATAAAGTTTTCAGCGTTTATTTTGGATCAGATTCCATGTTCACCGATCACTGGATATAAATACGGCTACAGCTTGTAAGCTTTACATCTAATGTTCCCACCGTCACCAATTAGTCAGTTCGCTGGTGCAAGATGACCTGGTAAATTTATCAGGTTGGTCATATCTAAAAGTAACGACCGCAACTTATGGAATGATCTGATTGTTAATTTTGTATCGCACGTGAAGATCAAACGTTTAGAAGATGTTCAGTGCTGACACATTCCATAATTCCCTTCACCCAGTATTCATCATTTTACCAAGCGACCTTCACTCTCTCCTACTTTAGAAAGAGTGTCCTTGCTCTGAAACTTGTGATGTGTCTGAGGAGATAAATCAACCCAGCTGGCTGAGGAGTCGGAGAATTTGCTGGAACATCCAGTCATCAGGTTTGGGCCCTCTTGACCACAGAGAGGACTTGACTTTATTCAGCGTCGGAGGAGGGGGTGTTGCTTGAGGAGGGAATGCCGGAGGGGCGCCGATCTTGATCTCTGCATCGAAGACATTGTTTCCAGAGCTGCACTGCTCTTTGGACATGAGGAAACCCTGGGAGTAAAAGTCGGCGTTACATCCACCACAGAAGTTGGGAACACAGACAGCGTCGGAAACTCCTGGGCAGGTGGCACGGGTGCAGGGGTCCATGATGCACTGGACCAGTCTACCGTTACATGGGGCCGACGTTGGAGCTGCAAGACATAGAGATGGATTGTGTGAATATATATTATATATATATATGTTAATATGAATGATAACTAATTAACTTTATTTTGACACAGAATTATGATGTAAACAGCACGGAGAAGTTAGCTAAATACAAAAGCAGCGGAAGCAGTCACAGCAGCAGCGGCAGCAGCAGTAACAGTCGTGGTAGTGGTGGTAGTAGCAGCAGTAATCAGCAGCAGCAGCAAGAATGGAGGTAGCAGTCGTAATACAGTAATAGTAACAGCAACAGTAGCAGCAGCAGCAGCAATAGTAGCAGCAGTGGTGGTGAAGTAGTTGTTGTAGTAGTAGTAGTAGTAGTAGTAGCAGTAGTAGTAGTAGTAATAGTGAAAGCAATGGTAGTATTAGTAACAACAGTAGTAGTAGTAATATTGGCAGCAGTGGTAGTAGTGGTGGTAGTAGAAGTAGTAAGAGGTAACGTTAGTAATAGTACTAGTTGCTGCTATAGTTCTCTTTGTTGTTGCTGTTACAATAGCAGGAATGAAACAGACAATAGCACTCAGTGCGAATAATCCGGGACTCCTCTTTTCCGTAGATTAGGGCCATTAGAGTGTTTCTAAAGTGCACAGTGAACTGCAGTGTGTAAGTTGTGTGAGCAGTGAAGGGTGAAGACGAGAGCGTGACAGAGTGAGTGACTGGGGCGGCGCATGTATCATGTAATATGTGTGAGAGTGTGTGAGTCTGTGTCTGTTAATGTATGTATAATTGTATGCATCATTGTAACAAAGAAAAATTTCCCCACGGGGATAAATAAAGTATCTTATCTTATCTTATCTTATCTTATCTTAGTTGTAACATGTGATAATGAAAACAGCATGGCTAGCAGTAGCACCATTAGTAGCTGGAACAGCAGCAATTGTCAAGTCTGTTTATAAGTATTATCTGAAACACAGAACAGAAGAGGAATAGTCTTATTATGATAGATTACCTGATAGAGCTACACCAGCGCCGCAGATCAGCAGTCCCAAAATGTAAAATAACATTATGTCTGATTGAACTGAAGAAACGATACGTTCTTGTGATCAAACTGTGTGGTCTTGAAGTCGGTCAGTGATGATACTTTGCTCCCTTGTGTCCGTTCAGATCTTTTCCTACCACAATCTGGCGTTCATTGGGTTTATATAGGTCCTCAAAGACGGACCTACTCCTTCACGCCAAAGTAGAAATTGCCTCGTTCTTCTTGTTTACGACGCTTTTTTTTGTCTTTGAATTCG
>JAWQUT010000057.1:1517706-1537273 GCA_033807755.1 Ellobium chinense
ACCACCCCAAAATCCTCCCAGAAATCACAGTTCACAAAATGCCTCATTAAACAATGGATTCCATATTAATTTCTATTCTTTCATATTATTTTGCAGAGATATGAGGTAATCTGAAAAATATATGATTTCCTCCCCTCTCAAGCTCGTGATGGTGACAGAATGATCTCAGTAAAGAGAGCAATGCAGTGTGAGCTGGAAGTGGAATTATTTTTATTCAGTATAGAAATCAAATTATTTACAATGTAATACATAGGCAGTACAGAAATATTCGGTTAATGGACTGTAGTTGTAAAAGAGACACTAATACAAGATAAGGAGACAAGGAAAGTAAACGAGTTGACAGACTCATGTAGAAAATTGTCCCTCCCCCCCTCTCTCTCCCTTTCTCTCTTCCCTCTCTCTGTCTCTCTTTCTGTCTCTCTGTTTCTGTTTTTCTTAATCTCCGTCTCTTTTTCTCAGTCTCCCTCCTCTCTCTCTTGTTCTCTTTTTTTTATTTCTTTGCTCTCTCGCTCTCTCTCTCCCATTGTGCCTCTCTTTTACTATCTGTCTCTCTGTCTCTGGCTCTCTCTGTCTCCCTCACCTCTCTCTCTATTTCTTTTCCCTCTCCTCTCTTTCTATCTCTTTTCCTCATTCTTCTCTCTCTCCTCCCTCTCTCTCTTTCTCCCTCCCTCTCTCTCTCTCTCTCTCGCTCTCTCATACAATTATATGACGTAAAGATCTTTGTTGGCATCACAACAACACAATATATTCTCAGATCTCACCGATGTGATTGGGTCAGGGTTATAGGGATAATCTAATGCTAAAGACAACCAATATTACACAGATCAATCCTTCATCCACTGAATTAAGTGTTGATGCTACACTTTGTAAGTCAATTTAATTTTAATCTAAAACCTCATCTAAGTGCAACAAAACGAACATTTTTTTTTACATAACGATGGGTAGAGGTTCTCAAAATGGTAGTTATCACTGTACTCGCAGGTGGAACACCAGTTCAAGCATAAAATACGAAAATGTTTATTTTCATTTCAGGGTCCAAAGAAAGAAAAAACTGAAGTAGATTTAGCTGCACAATTTAGACATCAAAATGGTTTTGTTTCCTCTATCTCACCATTAAATTATCTGACAGCGTTGAACACAGACCACACGTCTGCACTGTACTATATATTTCATTATTTGAAACTGACGGTGGCTTAAGTAAAATTTCATTTGAGCGAATCAGATGCAAAAGAGGACTCTCAGGCTTACACTAGATAACTTTTAATATATCTTGACAATAATATAGCGGTGAAATTTTAGATATCTATCCGTTGATAATTTTCTGGGAATCAAGGAGGAAATTTCGTTGTAACCCATATGTAAGTCCACATGGTTTGCCAAGTGGACAGGCTGAAGCATAGAGACGCTTGCAGTTAGAGCAATGAACACCCATACCGTGCAATAACAAAACAACGCATAATCGTAATTTGGTTATACCATTAAATGGTGTTTTGTTGTTGCAAGGCAGTAATAGTAATTGTCGCAAAGAGGATTAAGGTGGTTCTGTGTCACTGAGGCGATGATACAGTTCCATCTCGAAACTCAGTTGTCGCCAGTTGCCCTTGCCAGTGACTGCACAGAACTCCCAATAGACTATCAACAAATCGTTTGTTATGAAAGCAAACGCCTGTATGTGGCCAAGAATATAAACCATTTTGTTAAATCATTTAAACATGGCAAGTATGCCAGAATCATGCTGCTTACAAATACCTTTAACACTTCGCTTACCAGATCTTTAAGACGTCATTACCTACAACTCCCAGGAACTGCGTTTGTCTGGTCCCTGCAGCTGCACGAAAGGGGCGGTTCTTCAATTCTGTGATCGGTTCTTAACAAAGAAAGTATCAGTCTCAAGGCAAGCCAAGATGGCTGCGACCAATGCTGTTATGTTATGAAAAAAAATGCGCATATGCACAAAAAATCATAGTGCATAATATGAGCCTTATTGTCGTAAGACGGCAGAATGAGGAAGAGCAAGGAAATAATGCATTGACTTGAGAATGGTGTTTGTTATACTCATATCTTTTCTTCATTTATTAACATACATATGACCCTTGATTCTTGCCACATCGATCTCCGACACTGGCTGCTGAAAAAAATTGTTGCGCTGGCAAATTTGAACCCGTAGGTAATGGCCACCATTTTGCAGAGCTCGCAAGAGACGTCACATTTCTAACATACCTCAAGAAGTTGCGCACACCTCCTCGCCTCGAATGGCGCACAGAAACCCAAAACATATCCCAGCTGCCTTCACTTTTGACGCACTAACTTGAAAGTAATCTAAAAGAAATCGACTACGAGCGCAGCTTTTCGCAAACCAACGGATAGGAAGCTACTTTTCTTCAAGGCACAGATGTCACAAATTACACCAGTCGACAAAATCAAGCACAGAGAGACCTAGATCAGCAAGCTGTTAATGGTATCAAGATTTTTCAATGGTGAGCCAGTTTAGAATGCACGCTCGAAATTCGCCCGAAGTCGAAAATGGTAGTGGTCGGACCATTTCGGGAATGCAACAACCGTCGAAGTTGGTAAGCAAAGTGTTAAAGGTGAAATATCAAACTTTGGATCACACACACAGGACATAATTCATTGTTGGTAATCACAAGAAAGGTTGATGCAGAAATAACACACTGTTAAGTTAATTGAGAGCTTGCGCATTAAAGATGGATCTCTTACCATCATAAGAATTTGATTATCGCATCGAGGCTGAATGTACCTTCAGTAGCGTTCAACATGCAGAGTAAATGTAATTCTTACGACGATTAAAAAAATCCCATCGGTAATGCGCAAGTTCTCATTTCTTGCGCCCATTCTTACAGCTCTTCATTTTCGCAGGCGCCATTTTGGATTACAAACCATAGTAAAGTTGTGTGCAACCGTGATACGCCAAACAGACAAATGTGTACATTCACACCACCACGTAGTCTACGCTGGCTATTGCAAGCCGGGTTCTGTGACGCATCAGGCAAAATATGACATAATATACGAAAGTTCCCATCACTGTGAATGAACATTCCCCATAAATGAGCTCTGTATACCAGAGAGTTGCAATGTCTTCCTTCCGTCCTCGCTCAACCACCTCTTTACGACAATGAGAAAATCGTGATCAAGCGAAGGGTTGCAAATAAGCGGTGCTGCTTGTTTATAATTATAAATAGACAACACTGTGTCGCGTGAAAAATTGTTTCAATTAAGCCACAACAGCGATTTAGGGAACTCTTCTGGATGTCTGAAAACAATGGTGTCTGTATGTATGTATATAAATATGAGAGTTTACGTTGTGGTCCTGGAGATGCTAACCGCTGTTGCCATCCAAAGACACTAGTGGCAGGAACCTTTCAGCATGGGCGTCAGTACAAATGTGTCAAGCACCTCCAACGCCAAAGCTGCTGTCACGCCGACACGCTCAGGTTGTGCACGCCCCTGCATAAGTGAAAACATCTCTCCTCATTTCGTTCAGACCGGCACAGTTGGTGTCTGTCCTCTCTAGAGGAGCTGCTGAAGTAATGGTCACTATTGGCCGGCTCTGGCTCGCTGGCCATTTTCTCCTCCAAGCCCGGGATGATGCGGGCCATGTCCTCCAGTTTGGAGTTCCGTTTGAGGAACAAGGTGATTGTGACCACAGCTGCCACCTCGGAAGCAAGGAAGCCGAAGCCAGCTGTGAAGAAAGACCAGCCGTAGGCGTAGCTGAAGCCTCCTTCGTGTCTCTGAGGAAGAGAAAATATACAAAGGTAGGCAAAACTCTGAGAACTTTTACTTTTCAGTTCAGATCGCTTACGGATTATCACGGCAGCTGAGGGGAAGGTATGTGCACATTACATTTCCTGGTGTTACGGTTATATTGCACATTACAAACTAGACGTAAAACTGATATCTAATCAGAGAGTATGAACTCTAGCATTTGTCCCTTCTGCTTACACAAGATATTCATTGGTAAAGAAATTCTTTCAGTGTAAACCTACACAACAGTATAAATAAACTATCATAGAACCTAGAAATTCCCCCTCCCAATTTTCTTCCATCTGTTCCCCACCCCCACCCCCACCACAAATAAACAAATACAAGAAATGTTCTATAATATTAAGAAAATTTTATTATTTTCAAAATCAACATGAGAACTGGAACAGGAACATTTAGCATAATACATTTTAAACACATAATATCGTGGACATTTGAAGATTCCGATAACAGAGGACTTCAGTTTGAAACTCTTCTCACCTAGTATAGTTTTTTAGAATTTTTTCTGGTGACCGCAAATGTAACAAAAGTGCCGGCAGTTGCATTCACCTAAATGTAGTACCGAGACTACTTAAGTGATAAATTTTATTATAATATCTATGGCTGGGCCTAAAAAGAAAAACTACGACTAAAACTCAAAAAAAAAAATGTAACGTTTTCCCTTAAAAAAGGAACGAAACTAAACTATTTTAAAAAGACGAAAAATCCCTTAAACTGAAACTATTCTGAAGAATCAAATAGCTAAAAGCAAAACGATTTTGAAAAATTAAAAGAAAAAAAGTAAACCAAAACGAACGAGCTTGAAAATTTGAAATCTAAAATTAAATTATCTAATAATATTCAAACTATTTCATTACTCACGGCGGTAGAGACCCGATAGCCGACTTCATCGTTGATAGCTGAGATGTATAAGATCATTCCGACTGCCAGAGACAGACCTGAGGATGGGAAGTCATCACATGAGTGAACCTACTGGTATATTACTGGACATATGGAATGAAAGATACATTGAAAGTCACGGACAAGTACCTGAATTTGAAGGAGAAAAACCTATACTATGTTATCAAGGGGCTACTGTACAGCAATGTAAAATTTCACTACAGACAGCGAAACGTCAACAGATATCCGGAGAAGATGACCCCATGAAAAAAAGTGTAAGAGCATTTGCCGGTCATTCCCGATGGCCATCTTCCAAAAAGCGATGCAGTTAAGCAAACAACGATGCATAAACATCAACATGAAAATCGCTATATATACAAAAACAGACGAGAGCAAATCTAAAAAGCATCACGGCTTGCCAATAACGCAAGATTAATGCAAATAAAGCTATCGAGGAAACTGGCCCATGCAAAATGTTCAAAACATGACAAAACGAAACGAAACAAAACACATCAAGACTTGCCACTTGCGCAAGGGAAGTAAAGTTACGGTTTGAAAACAGTGATATAAGGACATAAATTACACACTATATTGGGTTGACCATGATTCTCAAGCTCTATACTATATGAATCAACTTTCTGATTTAATGAAATTATTTGATCAGAGCAGTCAGTTATGTTCTATTTTCTCATAGACAGAACAGCACAGGACGTTTCTCCGCTTTCGCTGGATAGCTGGATAAAATGCAGTTCAAGAGCGTTTTTGTTTTTTTTTAAAGGCGGTAAGAATACTTTAAAAATAAAGGGGAAGAAATATAAGAATAAAGTGCTCTTCATGTATACATGTTTATTTATTAGCCTGTGTGCCCGTCCACGCACACTATGTCTAGCCAGCCAATGAGTACGTGCTCATTCGCATCGGCTAAAGAAACGGCTGGCGAAAGTGGCGATTGTTGAATCACGCAATTATGGAGGTCAAAGGTCACATAATGGAAGAGATCATTTTAAATCATTGTTGCTTTCTCTGAAATGTTACTTTTTTACCGCGATCCACTCAATCGCCTAAAAGGCACAACGACAAAAAGCAACGCGTCTTTTTGTAATTTTTTTTGACTGCACTCTGTGGCTTCTTTGCGGCGTTCCGATGTCACACTTTTGAACTTGTGATTTGTCTTAAACGGATTTTTAAATGATTAAACATCGAAAACATCTAGATTTCAAGTTCAGCTTTGTTTTGAATGAATGAATTAATATGCACATCTCTGAATATTTTACCAACTAATTTTTCAACGAAGGCGCATTTACCGAGTTTTGAAAAAACGATTTTCAAATAAATCCTTCTTTCGCACCCCCCTCCCCCCTCTTTCTCCTCCCTCCCTCCCTCTCCCCCTNCCGGAGAAGATGACCCCATGAAAAAAAGTGTAAGAGCATTTGCCGGTCATTCCCGATGGCCATCTTCCAAAAAGCGATGCAGTTAAGCAAACAACGATGCAAAAACATCAACATGAAAATCGCTATCTATACAAAAACAGACGACAGCAAAACTAAAAAGCATCACGGCTTGCCAATAACGCAAGATTAATGCAAATAAAGCTATCGAGGAAACTGGCCAATGCAAAATGCCCAAAACATAACAAAACGAAACGAAACAAAACACATCAAGGCTTGCCACTAGCGCAAGGGAAGTAAAGTTACGGTTTGAAAACAGTGATATAAGGACATAAATTACACACTATATTGGGTTGACCATGATTCTCAAGCTCTATACTATATGAATCAACTTTCTGATTTAATGAAATTATTTGACCACAGCAGTCAGTTATGTTCTATTCTCTCATAGACAGAACAGCACAGGACGTTTCTCCGCTTCCGCTGGATAGCTGGAGAAAACGCAGTTCAAGAGCGTTTTTCGCTTTTTTTTTTTTTTTAGGGTGGTAAGAATACTTTTAAAATAATGGGGAAGAAATATAAGAGTAAAATGCTCTATATGTATACATGTTTATTTACTAGCCTGTGTGCCCGTCCAGGCACACTATGTCTAGCCAGCCAATGAGTACGTGCTCATTCGCATCGGCTAAAGAAACGGCTGGCGAAAGTGGTGATTGTCGAATCACGCAATTATGGAGGTCAAAGGTCACATAATGGAAGAGATCATTTTAAATTATTGTTGCTTTCTCTGGAAGTTTATCTACAAGGCACAACTACACAAAGCAACGCGTCTTTTGTAATTTTTTTTTGACTGTACTCTGTGGCTTCTTTGCGGCGTTCCGATGTCACACTTTTGAACTTGTGACTTGTCTTAAATAGATTTTTAAATGATTAAACATCGAAAACATCTAGATTTCAAGTTCAGCTTTGTTTTGAATGAATGAATTAATGTGCATATCTCTGAATACATTACCAACTAAATTTTCAACGAAGAAGCATTTACCGAGTTTTGAAAAAACGATTTTCAAATAAATCCTTCTGTCGCACCCCCCTCTTTCTCCTCCCTCCCTCTCCCCCTCTCACCCCACCCCACCCTCCTGCAACTCACACAAATCATACTCATTGAGAACTTTTGCATTAACAATGGGATATCTTACCATCGTAAAAATTACATTAACTTTGTATGATGAACGCTATTAAAGATGCATTTAGAACCAATGCAATAATGTAACTCTTACGACAGTAAGAGATCCCATCACAAATGCGCAAGCTCTCAGTTGATATTGGTGGAAACAGCTTCATACGAGGGCATATCCTTATATCGTCTAACTGACCAGAAAGGAAAGCTGATACTTTAAAACTCAAGCTCGTCAATGCACATCACTACTGGGACTCTCCAAATAAGATTTAGGTACATGGGCTACGCCAGATATTAAAATTTTGAAACGAATGATTGAATACTCAGTCTTTCACGGCGCCTCTTAGTGCAAGAGAATGTGGTTATGAAATCTAAATAAACTTCATTCCGGATCTTGCTTTCCTAGACATTTTCTTGTATGCCATTGTAAATGCAATTGAAGGCTGCTTCCAATACAAACCTAAATAATCTTTTTCAAGAGGCAGTTTTAGGATTATTCATTGCTGGGAGTAATGTGAACTCAGAGATTGTAAATAAATACATAAAGGAATAAGATACTCCAATTCCAAATTTTATTACTCTACAGTAGATTACAGTAGGCTGTGTCCTTTATGGTCAGACAAGAGATTTAGTGAAATGTCCTTGTATTATCACAGTAATTATCTGGACGCTTCAAATCCTTTCCATTTAAAGCACAATGTTGACTATTGTATTATTCTATTTATTTCACACAAACAGCAGCATTTCCAGCCATCTATCGCCCATCGCCCATCGCCCCTCCCAGACATGATAAAAAATTATTTCCCCGACAACGTGAGGACAAAATGGGGAAACTTGTGAAAACATTAAAAGGGGCAATAACCCAAAGAGCATATTTGATTTTCCATCCAGGCTATTTACCTCCCTTCTGAGCAAACACCGCTTCTACCATGGTGCAAAGTTTAGCCGTTTCAGTTCAGGAAACTAGCGAATGAGACTTAGATTTTATTGAAGTAATCCATAAAATCTAACATGATTTGTGCGCCAGACATGACATGAATAAATAACAATAATGGCGGCTGCCGCCATTACAGGATGTCCTCGTAAACAAGATCTCGCGACGCCACGTGAGAGTTGAAAGTCTGCCGTCTGTGCCGCGAATCAGAACAATCTCAGTGTGAGTTTTTGTCGGCGTTGAAAGCAGAATCATCGCTTCTCTGACAAAACGGGTTTCCATCTACACCGAGGTTATTCCTTATTCCCAGTGCGTGTGTTTCCAGTTGCTGACAAATTTGTCGCTTTATGGAAGAAGGCGCTTGCGACAAAGTAACAAAGCTGTTCTCTAGCCCGCATATTAGGAGGTCGCCGACTTTATGCAAATAAAGCTGTCGTAATTAAATAAAGATGGAAACGTGAGTTTCAGACAACAGTTTCTATTCTCTAGTGAGGAAAGGACATTTTGACCCAGACACGCACCAAAGGTCCTGTCCTATATTATTCTATGAGGTGAAAGAAAACCCGCATGGGATCAACATGGACCAGATATCAATATACAAATGTAATCATCCTTACTTTGTAGCTACACTTGAGGCCTTTCAGATATCAGCTGTCAGCAGATGCCAAATTCGATGTGCTGAATGATCTGCCACAATGCATCCATTTACAATTAAAGCTACACCATCCGATCCAAATTGCCGTCAGAAGACAAGCCCCGGTTACAAATGACCGATTCAGATGGATTAGCTTTCGTATTTCATACTAGACGGTTTCTTTTATCAATTTTCTTGACCGTTATGTTCGCAGGGACAGTAAACTAACGTTCTGTAAAGTTTCTTTGCAGCAGAAATGTTTTACTCGTAAAATTCGAAAAAAAACACCACTCGGGGTTTAGGATACGATTGAATTCAAACAGGCGAAGTTTATCATCTTGTCTCTTTTTACACCCCAGATGCCAAAGACAATTTGCTGTGCTGTACAGTACGAATTAATACCGGAGCGAGAAAGAGGACTAAGAAATGAAGAAAAGGAGATAAAAAAAGGAGGAGAAGCTGAATGCAGAAGAATAAAGAGGAAAGAGACAAAAAGACAGAGTAGAATGGGAAAGAAGTCCAACAAATACAAGTATAACAAATTTATTAAACTTGCCGTAAAGCTGACAATGAGGTAGGAATTAGAACAACATGCAATTAAAGACTTGCAGGATGGACAACAACGTACCGGGGTTTTAGGGGTTAGAATCGGCACGTTCATTCCACATTTGCCTCAGTAGTTTTTGATGATTTGAGTTTGTTTTTTTTTATTATTACTATAATCTTCCATTTATCTTCTTTTCCTCTTAAAACAAATGTTGAATTTCGACTCGTCATTAAATCCAAATGTTTCAAGTTGCGCCACATCTGCCTCAGTTTTTTTTCTTTTTTTTGGCTTTAAGCGACCAGGTTGAGAGCTCTGAATTTCTCAAAACTCAAAATCTGAGTTGGGCGAATGTAGACTGAGCATGATGTAATGCTTCTCTAAGCGATTTATGTACACATACATGATGTCTATTTGGCTTTTTTTTCTGTTCCTCCAACTTTTCCCGATCTTACTCGGGTCTTTTGAGTTTCATTCTCCTTTCATAAGCTGTGTTTTTATCGCCGAGAAAGGCATTATGTCTAAAGTCCGACAATTTATTTTATTTCAAAGTGTTTATTCTCTTTATCTTTTTCCCGGAAAAAAGATGTCGAACGGCAAAAATCACGACAACAACAACATGAACAACAAAATAGACAACTTTTACTGGTAACACAAGAGTTACACTCTATTATCAAGCATCTATCCCCATTTAACCCTAGTGCAAGATTTTAGCAAATTTTTACTCCAAGGGACAACGATCGAGTCGCGTATGTGTGTTGGCGTAGTGCCCGGAGCATTGCTTGGAGTTGCCAGCTTATAGGAAGAAGATGAGCAACAACTGTCAATAGAGAGCTGTCATTTCAAATTTGAGATCTTTTACGGACCGTTATAGCAGAATGTAAGCAAGACTCTGACATCTCATGGAGGTAGGATCACATTGTACATTACGAATTAAATCTAGACGTGAAATTTACACCTGATGCTAGTTCGAACCGTGTAATGTAATCTTAACACCTAGAAAGGCCATAATAATAGGCATGCCTACCTTTTTCATAACGGTCCGTAAAAGATCCGAATTTGAAAATAAAAGCTCGCTACTGGTAGCAACAGTAAGAGAAATGCAACTAACACTGACCTGAAAGGATGAAAAAGACACCTCCCACCAACGTCTTGGCGTCTTTTCTGATGTTGCCCACCACAGTGAAGGTGACGGCGATCACAGAGAGGATAAGGGCTGTCACTGGTAAGGCCACAGATCTGCGTGCTTGCGCTAGCAGTAATAGGAATCATAATAATCGTCTCTAATAAACAAGACAATCAGACAAGTGCCTATGGAGCAGGGTTGGGCAGAACTGAGATCATAATTATGAACGCAGTTCGTGAACTTATGTTCACTTAACGTGAACTTGATCTGAGCTTAATACTGTGGCTATTTTGGACAAATGATCTGAAATGTAGTTATTTTAGGTGCTTGATGTGAATTTTGATTTTCTATCTAAGTTTCAGTTCAGTTCATATTATGGACGGCGAAAATCAGAACTCAGTGCCACTTTAAAAAAACCAAGAGGAACTTATCTGATCTGAAAACTACTCAGTTGTCACAGAAGTGAGCTAAACTTGATCTTAAGTTTTTTTTTATCCTCTGAGTTAACTGAACTCGAACTGAACTGATGTTTTTGGTGAACTTGCCCAACCCTGTCATGGAGGCCATCAAATATAATGTAATACCATAATTATGGCAAGGTATATTTACTCTATTGTTAGAGTGGAGGAGTGTGAGCCAAACTGATATAATCTAGGAAGTGGACCTTGGAGGATTTTACCAAATTACTGTGAAAGATCAGATTTGAAAACCTAAGCCGAAAGATCCAGGACTAGGGGTAGAAAATGTTCCTGTCCCTACCAGGCATCGATCCTAGGCCTTCTCAGCCTCGAATGTGTTACCACTGCACCATGCGGGGGGCTAATCACAGTAACTGAAATCTTAACTATCTCCTACTTTCATACTGTTCCCCAGCTTCCACCTGATGTTCACCCGTGACCTTGACACACTTCCCAGATTCTCTCACATAGTTAGGTACTGCTGCAAGGCAGTGAATTTCCTTGTCATAGCTTTTAACAACTTCAGTGCTGTAAACTTTAAACAAATGGTTAACCTTATACAAAACTCACATTTTTTTTTCAGTTTTCAATCAGTTCAGGGTTATGAGGACAGATACGTCAGTTTTCATGAAATCACTTCGTGTTGCTAAAGCCAAGAAACTAAAATGTAAACTTAGAGTCTGTTTCTACTATAATAGTTATATCCAGTTACTTGAAGCTGAACAAGTAAATTTATGAGCTGCGTGTATTTTATGTCATCAACCCCAAATTCGCCTTCTTCTGCTATCTGTCCCCTGTTTTGAGCGTGAAAAAGTCAAGGCTCGTTAAGTGTGCACAAATGCAAAGCTTAAAAACAAACTTTAAACAGATCTAGTAATAGTAATAATAATAATAATATAAACAGTGAATAATACCTATAATAGTGAGAGAAGTAGTGGCGCCCATTTCTCCTCTTCCGGTCCCCTGCACTTCGTAACTTACAGCCATGCAGTTGACGAAATCCGGGGCTGCAGAGAGAAAAGTAGTTTCACTTTTGTTTCGTAAAACAAGAACGAATTTTTGATCTAAATTTAAAAAATAACCTGCAGCTGTTCAGGATGCGGAACAAATATCAGATTAAAGTGTTGTTGTTGCTGAGGTATAGCATGATCTACGAGAATGCAATATTTGTGCTATGGTAGTGAGATCCTTCGTTACTAGTGTGATATCAGGCCCACATCACCTTAGCAGCAGCCAGCTACGGAGTTTTGGTTTCTTCAAAAGATTGATGAGTTCATAATCTGTTGACGAAGATTATGAAAATGCCGCGTCTGTATTGTGAGGTGCAGGTCAATGTTTCATCCTTCCGATCATGTAAACGAGGGCAGGAGGGAGGGGGAAATAAGGGGGGCCAGGGGGAGTAGAAAGGGGATTTTATGGACCGATTTGGTCAGTCTTACAGCAGAGATTGGGCAGAACTGAGATAATCTGAATGCAATTCGTGAATCTAAGTTCGGTTAATATGAACTTAAGCTGATCTTAAATATTTTTTTTTTGACGAACTGACATGAATCTAAATTGTAGATTTTTTAAAGTGATTGACATGAACTTTACTTTTCTGCTCAGATTTCAGTTCAGTTCACATTTACCTCGAAAATCAGAACCGAATGCCAGTGTCAGAAACCAAGGGGAGGTAATCTGATCTGAAAACTATTCAATTTTCATGGAACTGGGCCAAACTTCATCTTTGGGCTTTTACGCTTAGTGAACTGAACTTGATCTGAACAGACCTTTTTTGTAAATTTGCCCAACCTTGATTATAGCTCTATGCATGGTTGTTTTTGAGAACTTGTGCATTAACGATGGAATCTCTTGATATCGGAAGAATTTCATTTACCCTGCATGTTACACGCCACTAAGGGTGGCACCGATGCATTAATGTGTTTCTTACAATGATGAGAGATTCCATCGTTAATGCGCAAACTTTCAATTGTCCAATGAAATGCATCTTTTGCTGTGAGACTTTTCTTTCATCAGAAAACAAAATCCCACATCAAAATATGTTGATTGTTATCGCCTGTCCCTAAAACAAACAAAACAAAATGAAGGGAGTGTTAACATTACATGCAAAGTTTATCATCCCTAGAAACTCGTGAATCATACAACAAATCTTCTCGACATTACACTGACATTTTCTTATAATAGAAAATACTAGTCGTGTCAGACTTTGCGTCTGCCGTTGCTGTTGTTTTTACGTGACAGTGACCTCCCTCCTAAAGGAAGTCACTGGTCTAAATACTCCAGCCAACAAGAGCTATTGCACTGTTATCATAGGTTTACACTGCTCATATCACTGAAGATTTCAGGCACCTATTAACAAGCCAAATCACTGTTTGCGTACAATCCTATTAACCAGATCCTGCTAGTGTGGAGTGTTAGGGTGTAGAAATATGTAAAAAGTCCAGTGATCTGGATTAAGCATCCAATTTTAAAATTTCAGGTACAGCTTGAGTCTCATAGATATCAAAGTAACGTGTTTTAGACTTATGTACTGTATTAGCATATGGTCAAAACCAACCTAAAGAAAAATTGGGGTCCGAATCAGAGGGCGAGGTGACTGTTTTTGAAAGAGATTTGTGACAAATTTTGGGCGATGACACCCCCCCCCCCTTTTTCTCTTTTCTGCCCCACAAAGATAGGGCAACAGAAGTACTTTAATTCATAAGAAAAATGTTCCGAAATCACCGTAAAATCTGTTAGAATAACACATTTTGTTTTGGACCAAAGAAGAAAAAAGAACAGGTGCCAGTAACCCGAAGACAAAACCTACAATACTGTTTCCTTACTTAGTTCTGCTACCATACAGACTCTCCAGAGACCGGCCCAGAGGCGGATCCACATGACGTCGTCGAAGGTGTCATTGCCAATCAGTTTGCCCGGGCTCCAAGACTCTCTAGTACTCAGCCAGGCATCGGTAGAGACTGCCAGGGCGAACAAGGCAACAGATATGGCACCAAGCATGAAGGACAGGACAGTGAGTTTATACACAGAGCACAGGTTCATGGCTGCTTCAGGTGGATCATTATTTCTTTTGACGAGGTTGTATAACGCTGTTCAGACGTCTCTTGCGTTGTGACTGATGTGGCGAGATGCTTTTAGAACTGTTTTTCTGTGTGTACATTTTCACACCCAGAGTCAAGGATTATGGCTGTATCGAATGGACCTTATGGTATCGACTGACCAGGTCCCGTGACCTGTTCTGAACGCTGTACAGGTGTTTTTGCTGGTAATTGTTGTAGCGATTTCTTTTACCGCGGGATTATAACTGCAAAAGGTAGACTACATCATATCTACTGACTGGGCCCTGTAGTTTGTTCCTGACGTAACACAGGAGTTTTCTGCACTGTGACTGATGTGGCAAAAGTTCTTGTTTTATATTTCATTGCCTGTTTGTTTTTATACAGAAAACCCAGGAAAATGTTTGCATCACGTGGACCTCATGATACTTACTGACTGGCTCTAGTAGTTTGTTCTTGAGACAACTCAGGAATTTCTTGCCTTGGGAGTGATGTGATGATGCGTTTTTCACTGCCAGCTCATTTTTATATACTGTACAGAATAAAGAGCTATAACAGAGTAGTGTGGTTCATCTTGCTCGCTTGCTAGATCACGTCACTTGTTCTTCACTTTTTTTTGGCTCTCTCTGTAGGTGATATGGAAAGAGATTTTTTTCTTCACTGCAAACTCATTTCATACACGGAGAGCAGGATTACAGCTTCCGGTGGTCTCTTGTTGCTCTGCATCCGGTGCCCAGTTTAAGGAGCCTCAGACGGGCAGGAGAGGAGATGTTCTGGGATGGTTAATGATTCTGGCATGTTAGTTCTTTGTAAGATGTGCAATAATTCATCCCTTATTCCCTGGTGAATGTGTTAATTCCTTCACATGATCGCTCTAAAGCTGATGATATCTGATGAATATTGTGGCCTATAATATGCTTGTAAAATGAGATCAGTTCTGTCGTGACCTCACACATTCTCTTTGTACAGAAGTAAAAAAAAAGTGTGATCAGAATACAGATGTGTCAACGGTGAGGTGTACTTTACGTACTGATTCGGGCTATAGAAACTATTTCGGATTTAAAATTTAATAAAATTAATTTTTGTTTTTTGTTTCTCTCCCAACTACCACCTCACTGCAATCTGAAGAGAAAACATCTGCTGTTGCATTCCTTTGGTAATCAACCAGTCAAGCCAGAAAACAGAGGTGTTCTACTCCTGTCTGTTCGATTTCAGAGGCTTTCAAGACCTAAGTCCATTCACAGTCTGAAAATAGAGAGAGGTAAGAATCAGGATAATATATGTAGAAGTGTCCAGCTGCTGAATTAACAATTTCGTGCAACTTGGCGCCATGATGCTGCTGTCTTCATACATTTTAGCAGGACCTTGTAATTTCTTAAATGGATTGACTACCCTTCCATTGTTGATTATAATGATCACTGTAATAGAAAGTGAGTTGAGTAAGAAAAGGATAGTGTGCCCCACCGTACTGCACTTTAATGTACAATGGAAGGCTAGTCTATTCTGTTAACAGTAATTTGAAAGCAATGGCTTTAAAATATAGCCTTTCATATCACCTTGTTACGAGCCAGTAAAATGTTTGTAAGATTTACATTGGATCCAATTCCAATCCATCCCCAGGCGACCAAAAGTCTTTAAACTAATACTTCTTTCCGACGTAATTTAACACTCTTTAAAAGATCTTTAATTGGTTCTATCTGGATTCTTTTTCTTTCTCTCTTACTTACTTTCTTTTTTTTTTTCTTTTTTCAGAATTTCATTCATTCTAATCAGTATTGCCGATAGTTCATCTTTATCTTGGTCCCCAGGGCTATTACCCTACCAGCTTCTTTTGCCTGTGAGAAAAGAATGATCTTCTCTCCGTCTCTCGACATTCTAATCGTCAGTGATGTCTATGCAGCGAATCACCATGACGACGTGCCTAGGATAATACGACACCATAACGTCACGCTCGTTCCACATTTGCTTAAGTCATTTTCTTGAGGTTTCGAGAAATTGAGCGCTCTTAACCTGTTGCTTACAGCAAAACACTGCGACAGGTGTGGTTTAGCTTGTAAAACTGGGGTCTACATTGTTTAGTAGGAAGAAGAAGATCAATGAAGACCATAGTACTAGTACAATTCAAATCATTCAAAAAAAAAAACAACAACAACAACAAAAACCCTAGCAAATGGGGAATGAACATGATGATAACTAATGCAGCATTTTGCTCTTTGATGCACAAGTCCAAAAAGAGCACCAAAGATGCACACCCAAGCTTGTTCAAGGAAAACTGATCTAAACTTCCGTATTTCGGATCAGTTTGCATTGGGCATGCCCTTATGTGCAACCCCGGTACAGCTTTCTTTGCATTTTTACGCAGAAGACTGCACGCCAAAGTGCAAAAGAGTGCATTAGTTATTGTGATGCGACACCCTTGGCCAGTGACCAAAGCGATCCACATCCGGAAATGCTGCGTAGATTCTCCACCGTTTCTCTTTTTTCTTATCGTTTCTCCTCAGGGGCGTAGGCTAGAGGGAAGGCGGGTGATTCCGATGCGAGAAACGCGTTGTTTTGTAATTTAATACTTCTATGTTTCTCTCTTCAACTGTGAAGTATCGGTCCGCCATCGACCGCCTTCCTTGCCCAGTTCAGAACCAGATCTACACTCAACTCGTCTTTCAATCAGCCCAAGATTTCCCAGCGAGAGGTTGACCGCGGGTTGCGTGTCTCACCCGTACACGTCATAAGTCAGTGTTAAGTATGCATTAAACTACCCCCTGTGGACATTTCCCTAATAATTTAGGGGCTAACCACTTCCACAGTGGCCTGATTTTTATCTACACCCCATCGATCCTGTGGGCCGTTACTGGAACACTGGAGTCCACGTACCCGCATTGATAAGGAAGCTTGAAAAAAATTTGCGATAAAGCCGAGTGTGAAATAAAATAACGACGATGTTGTCTTCGACTGTTATAATAGAAATTGTACTTTCCTGAAGAATTGTTCAGATGAAGCTGATAAGGCGGATGAGTAGATTGCGTTTAAGCGGAGTCCACTGTATCCTGTGCCGACTCAGAATGGAAATGTGAAGAAATAGAAGATTATGTAGAGAAGACTGGAGCCAAGCTGTTGAAGACGATGGGTTAGCGAAGTATATCACATCTACTACTTTCCCACAGGGCACTGGTAAAACAGTAGGAATACAATCAGTCCCACTTAATTGGAATTCCTCGGAGCACAGAAAAAGTTGCGATTGAAGGGAGTTGCGATTATCTAGTGACATTTTCTTTTGAACAGAAATGTAGCATTTTTTACGTGGAAAATATTCAGATTAGGCGAAAGTTGCGATTATTCGGATTGCGAGTCAGCGGAGTAGACTGCAATTAATACGAGTTCCCCCCTCCTAACTCCCCCCNAAATATAAATTCAGAAATTCTGAAGCAAATTTGTTAAATTCTACATAATGACCCTCTTTAACATTCCCTCAGATTACTGTCTGTACTCGCCCGCAGCACGTGAAGTGTGACCACTTATACTAAATATTAAAATAGTGAAGGACAGTGGAGGGGGAACTGTGCATTTAAGTTCAAGCTACTTCTAAGACTACAGGCTGGGCTGCGTTTGTTTGGTCCGCGCGTTGTGGCGCAAGGGTTGTCCTTGTAATTTGTGGGCGGTTCTTAGCAAAGGAAGCATCGGAGGTACGTTTTTGGTTGGTACGAGCCAGTCAGAGGAAGGATAGGTGTACGCCTACTAGAGTTTTGTTAAAAATGTGCCGTCTTTTGACCATCATCAGAAGAGAGAGCTCGGCAACACGGCAGCAACCATCTACGCTTTCAAATTTGTTAGTGGAACGTATTATAATCGGCGTTGTCTCGGTAGTATGGATGCTGATGAACGAGGCAAAGATATAAGTATAGCAAACACCATTCGGAAGTCAGTGCATTGTTTTCTTGCTCTTCCACATTAGTTGCAGCCAACTTGGCCTGCCTATAGGTTGATTTTCCTTTGCTACGGACAGTCCTTTACCCCAAAGCCGCATGGATCAGACAAACGCATCTGAAGCTACTGATTGATTACGAAGATGAACCGAATGGATCTAAAACAGGAGCTGTATTTTGCAGTCAGTTCAATCAAAGAAGAGCAAGCGACACATGTTTACAGTTTACTCAAAACTGGGGCTGTAATAAGATTCGTTCATAACAATGATGACTTAGGATAGTAATAAATTATGTCACATGGTGTGTCAGATTTCTTTGAACCGACTGACAGAGCCGGGACAATAATTCTCGTGAGCCAATCGGCACCAGAGAAAAATTGCCACTTTGTCCTCGTGTTCAGGGCCGTAGTTATCTCGTCTTTCCACCCCCCTGCCCTCTCCGTTGAAAGCCATTGCTTGGGGGCTGTTATCCTCTTGTCTCCTCTCCCTTTTTTATTTTCTCTTTATCACACTTCTCTCATTTTTTTTTGATTTGGGGGGAGGCGGGGGGGGNGGGGGGGGGAGAACCTCTGACTCCCGCCCAGCCCCCTCCCCCCCTTCGCATTGCAGAGGTTGTGGTGGTGCCACTAACGGCCCTGGTCGTGTTGTGAGCGAAAAGACTCGAATTTTGACAAAGCCTTGGCTGTTACCACGGAAACACGTAATCTCAAAGCAAAGCAACTCGGACAGCCTGTAATCTCGATCCAAGGGCTCATTACCACAAGGCTCTCATTTCACAGTCCAACGCATGGAAACAAGTCGATCCAACTGGGTCTAAACAAACAGCTATTGGAGATAATTTCACAACACGAAAAGTCTTGTAGAGGGCTAAAATGTGGTTTAAAGTCGCTCTTTAGCTACAGCAATTAAATGGGTATGACAAACTTTTCATTAGCTGGAAGCAATTTTGACCAAGCGTTTTCCTTGCTTGAGACATTAGTTGTCTGAAATGGCACAGAATCGCCCTAGGCAATGACAAAAAAAAACAACAAAACTTTAGGAGAAAATCTCGCTGGCAGAACAATTTTTATGTATATAATTAATCTTATACCCTCACAAAAAGTAAAATGTATCCACAAATAATCAACTTTTGCCCATAAAATCATTTACTTTGTGTATAGAAATGATTTTACTCTCGATTTCCGCAAGAAACATAAATATGATAGTGGGTGGCCTCTCCATCTTCAGAGTCTAATATCTCAGTTCCTAATTCGGCAACATAAGCCATAGAGGTCTGTCCTTCTTTCCTCTGCCCAGCTCAAACTTTTTTTACCAATTAAAAACAGGACGTTGCTTTTTCTTCACTCAGAGAAAGAAAGAAAGAGAGAGGAAGAAAGAGAGAGAGGAGGGAGAAAGAAAGAGAGAAAGAGAGAGAGAGAAAGAGAGAGAGAGAGGAGAAAGAAAGAGAGAGGGAGAGAGAGAGAGAGAGAGAGAAAGAGTGGAAGCGCTCTGTGAGAGACAGAAATCTAAGAAAGTTGAGATCTGACTGATATGGAATCAAGTGACCGCCCGCCGTTATCATTACTGGCGCTGATCTTTTTGAGCGACTTAAACAAGAAGCTGCTTCTCCTGTTAAGAGAGCAAAGATTATGTGTGTGTGTGTGTGTGTGTGTGTGTGTGTGTGTGTGTGTGT